>LZPO01027410.1:476852-492752 GCA_001675575.1 Neotoma lepida | reverse complement strand
GGGTGTGGTCATCATATAGGACTATCTTTGTACATCATCATGTGTGTGTAACTATACAACCAAATAATTCTGGGCTCTATAAATCCACTCCACTTCCTTTTGCTTTAACACCTGATCATAGTTCTATGCTGGTGGGCATGNTCCCTCTCATCCTAAAACTTGAATTCTCTTGACAAACCAAAGCTTCCTTTAGTGTTCTCTCACTCAGCTAATCACCCTGTCTTAATATCAGATAGGTATCTTCAAAATCAACCTCCCCCTAGGCCCTAAACAGCTCAGACACAGGTGCCCATATAGGACAGCATCCCACCCATCTGTCAGCTCTGCCACTAAGCAAGTTACTACATGGTTAATAACCCCATGAGGGATCCTGAGNGTGCCCACAGTGTGGATACATGCTCTCAGACTCCAGTCACGATAGGAAATGGCTTCAAAGAAACGCTAGTTCTGGTCTCCACTTTCTCAGGGACCAGGCTGCAACTTGGACACTTAGCTGAGCCTGGTGGGCCCCTAGCTGCTGAGAATTCTGCCAACAACCCCTGTCATGCTGAGTGTTTCCAAAGCAAACACCCGCTAGGCCTACACAGAACCGTCTGTTTCCCATTTAGAGAAGGAAGTCCTTATACAGCAGTTTGTAAAGAACTGCCACCATTGTGAGCCTTTAATCNTAGCACTCAGGAGGCAGAGGCAGGTGGAGCTCTGTGAGTTCGAGGCCAGCCTGGGCTACAGAGTGAGTTCCAGGACAGCCAAGGATACAGAGAAACCCTGTCTCAAAAAAACAAAATAAAACAGAACTTCCACCAAAAGAAAGGAGAGGGAGAGAGGCAGAGACAGACACACAGAGAGAGAGAGAGAGAGAGACAGAGACAGAGACAGAGAGAGATGCCCTAGGCCTTGCAGTCTTACAATAGGGCACCAAAGTTGTGCCTGCTAGCAAGCGGTGTCAGCAGCTCCCCTTGCATCCGTTCCAGCTCCATGCCAAGACCTTACATATGCACANTGGGTGTTTACAGCATGGCCGATGGATATGGCATAGCCAATGGATACAGCTGGCTCCCTGCTTCCAACAAGGAGAAGGCTGAGGGCTGGTTTCTCAGGAGCTGAGGCTGTTAGCAAGGAGGGCCTTGGACTAGCTCGGGAGGAGCTGGAGGTGAAGGGTCATTTCCGTAGTGGAACTTGGGGTCAAAAGGAGCAGCAGGCGCTGCTGGGAACTTGACTGTGCAGCCCTGTGTCTTTTGTTACCACCGATCGTCCCTCCTGCAGCTTGCCGTTGGGACCTCTGAATGCACTGGGGACATTCTTGGCAGGCAGGGCTTTGGTGCTGGGCTCAGGTCCATTAATCTGCCTGCCATTGAGCGGTATAAAAAGAGGAAACTGTTTCACACTCCAGGAGAAACAAGAGAAAAGGACCGAAGCGGGAAGAAGGCCCAGGAGGACTCTCCATATACAGCCAGGGCTGGGGTGCTGCGGCCTGGAGCCCCGGGCACCAGAAAAAGCTGGCAAGTCCTTCCTTGGAAAAACCTTCAATGCACGTGGCCAGGCCATTAATTAGCCTAGTANCAGACGCTATCCCTGAGTCACCATGGACCCCAGACAATCAAAGCCTGTTTCCTAATGGAGATGACAAATAAGGGGCGCAGAAGAGGGTTTGACAGCAGAAAGGAAGACAAGGACCAGAGAAACTGCTTGGCCAAAGAGCTGTCATGAATTCCAAAGGCAGCCCGGTGAAGTGTGGAGGAACCTGGTACTGTCCCAGAGCGGTGAAGTGTGGAGGAACCTGGTACTGTCCCAGAGCAGCCTGGAGAGCTTTCTTTTCACCCTAAATGGACAAAGGGCAATCTCCACAGCCAACACGTAGGCCTGCACTGGACCGAGACCTTTAAGAAGGTTGCAACTCAGAAACACCNGGTTCCAGGGCCTAGCTCACATCTGAGCAGCAGTTCAAGTGAACGGTGGGAAAGTCAGAATGTACCAATAGACTGCTAATGTACAGAAGACCCTGGTCTGCTCAAGACCTGAACCTGGTGCTTGGAAAGACCAGAGCTTCTGTAACATGCCGGGAGCAAACCAGACAAGGGGTAGGGGAAGAAACCAGAGAAGGGAANGCCCATGCCCAATCTTGACCTTGGAGGTTGACAAGCTTGGATCTCTAAGCAACAGGGAAGTCCCAGTGACCTGTAGGTTACCCGAGGATCAGCATGTTGTGGTCACAGCCCCCATTCCTTGACCAGACATCTCCCACTGGAACATCTAAGTATATTCTTCATGTCCTTTCCCCAGGTGTTTTAGCTTTTAACTACAAACAGTTCAACTCACTATTTTCATTATGCGGTTTTCAAATGCCACAAAAATCAAGATATAAAATACCCACCATTTCAAAAAGTTCCTTCCACCCCTTTAAAAAATCAGCCCCTCCCCTCATCCTCGCTCCCCCGCCCCTTCTAATCTGGTGTTCTTTGAGTTGCCTTTCCTGGCCTTTGTCTGGTTCCCCTCACTCAGCGCAATGCATTTGACATTTGTCNGGGTTGCTGTGTGTTGCCCCTCTCTCTTCATAACTGAATAGTGTTCTGCCATGCCAGTCACTCCCCTAATGGGGAATGTTCCTGTTGCTTGCTTTCTCTCCTCCTTCTGATCTTGTCTTTTCTGGAATGCTTTTACTGGTGAAGATAATTTTAAAAGTTTACTGAGTGAGGCCAAAATTTGGTGTAACCTTTTTTTCTTCTCTCGATGGTTTTAAGGCTTTTCTAGATTAGCTTTTTCGTTTAGCATTGGCCTCCCAAGCTCAGTATAAAACAAGAGGCTTTGTTGATTTGTTTTGCCAATCTTTGTGCATTTCTGCTCTTTAACGTACACAATTCAAAGACTTTCAACCCATCCACTGAGTTACACACCCATCACCCCAATGAATTTCAGGAAATTTTAATTATTGCAATAAAAATCTCTAACCCTGTAGCTGTCGTGTCCAGTCCTCCATAGCTTCCAGCACTGGCTGCCACTAACCTGCTTGCTGTCTCTAGAAATATGGCTANCCTGGATATTTTATATAAAATCTTGCAGTGTGTGATAGCTTCTTACCCCTCTCCCAATGTNTTTGAGGTCTTGTCTGTGAGTCAGCACATCATTCTTTTTTACTGAAAACAATGTTCTATTATGTGGACAAACCACCTTTTCTTATATATCCATTTGCCAGTTGATGGACATTCAGATTGCTTCTAATTTTTGGTTCTTGTGAATGATGTTGTTTTGGATTCATGTACAGGTTTTAGGGGGCTTTACTCTTGCTGTTTTTATTATATATGTGTGAGTAAAACTGCTAAGTTATATGGTAGCTCAATGCTCAACCATTTGAGAAACTGTTTTCTGAGACACTGGCACCATTCTNTACTTTGAGAGTCTAAGAGGTGATGTGAATGATTATGATTTACTACTGTACACTGGCCGGGCGAGAATCTTTGATCACTGTAATAATTTGGGAAATAATTGGTGTTTATAATAATAGCCACCCAGTCCCAATCACCCCACCACAGAAGCCATGCAAACAGCTTACAGACCACTGAACCTTTTTCTTTTTCTCAGTACATGTGTATGTTTTTTGTTATGATGAAAATTTTAATAAGTTCTAAATTATTTTCTATTGTTTTTGAGACAGAGCCTCACTATGAAGCTCAGCTGATTCAAACTTGTGGTAATCCTCCTGAACCAGCCTCCCAGGTCCTGGGGTTCCAAATGTGAGACACTAAGGCCAGCTTCTGGTTTCTTTAAGCGCTGACTTTTACAAAGTGATAAAATGCCACTTTACACACATGGTTCAGCGTCCGTTTACATCTACCCACAGAACTCTTCCATCTTCCTAAACCAAACTCTGTGCCTGTGAAGTGAAAAGCCCTGAATCCCCCCACACACACATCCCCAGCGCTGGCAGCTAACATTCTACTGTCTGCTGTGAACTTGAGTAGTTGAAGTACCTCCTCCACATGGAACACACAATGTTTGTGGCTTTTTTTGTGCCTGGCTTATTTTACTTAGCACAATGCCTTCAAGATGCATCCACATTGCGGAGTATATAAGAATATCCTTCCTGCTTATGGCTGAAAAATGTTCTTTAAATAAACATATATATAAATCTGACCTTCCCTAGATGGATACTGGTGTTGCCTCCACACTTTAGCTATTGTGAATAATACTGCATTGACCATGGATGGATACATATCTCTTATTTCCATTAATTTCAACTATCTTGGGCATACACATTCCTTTTCCTTAAAAAAAAGAAAAACAGTCAAAAACATTTGAAATTTTCCCAATATAAAAATTTTAACAGAATAATCAGTGTTGTTCTTTTGAGTTCCTGTACTACCTTCCTGCTTTGGTTTCCTCAGTTTCTACTCACTGTACAGGAATCTTCGATCTTCACGAGGCACTGAATACACACTACTGTGGAGACCTTCCTGTGGGCCACAGCTCTTCGATTATGTTGGTGATTGGACCCTGACAATAATACCTTGAAATGCACAACCCTGTTGGCCCTGTCTCAGATCAAAGAAACTCAGGCAGTGAGGTCAAGTGATTTTCCCATGACTGAGATTAAGCACTAGTCTGGGTGGTAAGCAAGCCCTCATGCAAAACTTTATCATCTTAANATGGTGTTCCCAGGGTCTTTGTGAACTTCATATGAGGAGTCTTAAGGCTCATTCCTCAGCTAGAGCTGAGCTGCCTTTCTGCAAGAAACCTCCCCCCTCAGACCCCTCGCTCCTCCCGCAAAGCTCAGGCTTTTCCTGAGAAACCAGAGGGTGGTCCCTGAGGAGATCCATGGTATTCTCCTTCCTTCTCTCTGGCTTTCCACTAGCTCCATCCTGCCCCATCCCAACTCCTCCTCACACTGCCCTCCCTTTAGCCAGTTCACAGGGCATTTCAAAGCCCAGTGCAAATCAGCTTACACAAAAAGACTTCCAGGGACCACTTAAGAAAGGAGAGCACAGCTGGCCTCCATCATGACTGAAGCTAGGGTCTCAAGTGGTGGCATGAGGCTCTCCTCCATCTCTTTGGAGATGCTCTTCTTTGATGATGACCTGGTTCTTTCCCACAGTAGACAGACATTTTTAGCATGATTCCCTTTTTATTCATANGTTATAAATCCTGCATTAAAGGACTACTAGTATGAAATGTTTCTTTCAATATACCCTTTTATAATTTAATAGTTGATCACTATTTTTAGTACTTGCATGAATTTTCTTCCCCCAATGACATTATAAATAAACTATTTTTTAATTAAAAATTGTGTTATTTGGGAACTTCATACATGCATATAATGAGTTTTTATCAAATCCATCCAATTTTCCTGAGGTTCCTCCCTTACCCTTTTTCCTCTCAATTTTGTGTTCTTTTATTTATTTATTTATTTTTTTTGTAACACACTGAGTCTACTTAGTGTCTCCTGTATGTGGGTGGGGATGTAAGACNATCTACTGGAGCATGGGTAGCCTGCCTGCCAGAGGTTGTATCCCTGAAGGAAACTCTCTCTCTCTCCTAGCAGTCAATTGCAAATAGCTTTTCAGCTAGGGGGTGAGCTTCCTGAGCCCGGTCTGTCTTAGTTATGTTGCTATTGCTGTGATAAACACCAGGACCAAAAGAAATTAGGAAGGAAAGGGTTAATTTTAGCTACACTCTCAGGTCACATTCCACCACTGAGGGAAGTCAGGAAAGGAACCTGGAGACAGAAAGTGAAGACCATGGAGGGAGCTGCCTGCTGGCTCCTTCCCCACGGCTTTCTCAGCCTGCTTTCTTATACCATCCAGGACTACCTGCCCAGGGACGGCACCACCCACAGGGGGNTGGGCCCTCCCACATCAACCATCAANCAAGAAAATATACTACAGGCTTGCCTACACGCCAATCAGACGGAGGCATTTTTCCCAGATGACTCTAGCTTCTGTCAAGTTGACAAGAACTCACCAGGACCTCCCCAATCCGTGCTGCCATTCTGCCTGGCTTGACCTTGTACAGTCCTAGCTGCTATGAGTGCATGTATGCCACGGTGCTTTCATGTCTGGCAGATTTTGTTTCACTGTAGATTTAAACTGTTATAGTCACTGTGGAAATCAGGGTAGAGGTTCCTCAAAAAGCTAGAAATATATCCACCATATGATCCAGCTATACTACTTGTAAGTATTCATAAAGGACTCGACATCCTACGACAGGAAATACTTGTTCATCCATCCTTACTGCTGTCTATTTACAAGAGCCAGAAAACAGTAACCTAGATTTTACCAGCTGGTGAAGGATAAGGAAAATGTGGTCCGTATAAATAACAGAACACTATTCAACTACAAAGAAAAATGAAATTATGAAATTCACAGGTAAATGGACAGAGCAGCTTAAATTCACTATGAGACCCAGAAAGACAAAGGTCATATGTTCTCTCTCATTTGTAGATGCTGGATTCGAACCTGTGGATCTGCCTACTTTAAGTGGTGTGCTCACAAATGTTAGGAAACCAGTAAGTGGTTATGAAGGAGGATGAGTGCAAGGGAAGGGGCCCAGAATGCAGGTTATGAAGGAGAGAAGGGAGAATAGTGGGACACAAAGGGTTAAATGGGGTGGGGGGATGGGAAGTCAGGGTAGAGAAGAGAGTATGGGGAGAGATAACTATCAAACACTAAAGACCTTTGAAAACGCCATATGGAAAACTACTACTATAGAAACTCCTTAGATTATGTATGGAACTTAAATGGTATTACCTTATAATGGAGGACAATGCCTCTCCCAGACAACACAGACTATCAAATAAAAAGCCCCATGCCAGGTATGGGTTAGCTATTTTCACAGATGTCAGTCAGTGGGGTCCTATTGATTCCTCCCCAAACATTACAGGCTATGGCCACTGCTCTATGATACCCTTTCAGAACTTGATGGGAAGACCTTATTGCTGAAGACACTACATACCTGAGTAATAGGACATACAGTAATTAGACTGGTGCCAACTGGAAGCTTCATCCCTACACACCTTCTTCACTGAGTGTGAAAGCTAGCTGGTATAAACTCTAAAATCTCAGCCTCGGAGCTTAGCTTTCCTACCAGGAGGACACACGATCCTTTACTAGCATGGATCCATCCCAGGGCAAGACTTCCACTGACTCTGTTCAGGCCATCTGCAAAAAAACTAATGGAGAGGCAAGGAAGAGGCAGCCTTGGGAGTGATGTAGACTAGAGAGCCGAGTAGATACTCAGCAAGCAGGAGCGGTAACAACAGCCGCACTTTGACTCAGTCTAAGGACAGCACTAGGTAGCAAAGTGCTCCCCATATATTATGCAGTTCTGTGGTTATTGTCACCACTGGTGACCAACTGTACTCCTTATTCCACATTACCAGAGTGAAGGGACTCTGCACATGCCACTTTAGAGGGAACTCAGACCTGAAGTCTGTGGAAATCTCCAACCGATGCAACCTCGGCCTACTTTTTCTTTGGAGCGGACACCACATTATCTAAACATTTTCATCATCTGCTGCTGCTTCCAGCTCCCCCCTCCCTGACTGTGCCTCATCTGTCAGCAGCCCTTGTTTCTTCCCCACCCTAAGGTATAAGAACATGAGGTGCCCAGATGTACAGCTGTTTACATNGCACAGAACATGAGGCCCTCCTGGTGGCTCCCTTGCTCATCCCTGGCTCCTTCCTTGAAGCAGTCCGGGTCTCTGATGATTGCTACAAGCCAAATGGTCACGGACAAGCCTAGTCATTTCGCTGCCCCCTCCCCTTGACTCACCGCAGACCTGACTGCCTCACATATCTGGTTTCCTCATCAGAAAGAAGCCTGAGGTTTCTTCGCCTTGTGATTGACTGTTAAATGAAAGCCAGGCCCTTTGGTTTGCTGTGGGGTTTTTGTTTGTTTGGTTTTCTGTAGGATGTCAGGCTTAATTCATCTCTGGCCGGCCTCCATGGACCAGCCATGATACTTGGCACCTTCTACTCTTTGTCTCTGGGATCCCTTCCTGTACCCCAGCCCCACCTTAGTGAGAAGCATTCTTCCCACTGAGGCTCACCAAATACCTCTTGCCTATACATGAACTTGGGNCAANGTTGCAAACTACCCAGAGGCCAGGGCTTTGAGAAGTAATGACAATGCTTGTTCAAAATAGTTGGTCACTCCTGTGCTAAAGAAAGCAAAATCACAAAATATGCACCAAAGAAATGGAACTACAGAACTTTCCTTTTCAACTGACTCATTCCCCAGCTGCAGAATGAAGTGCTAGCATGGCTGTTACAGCAACTCACTAACTTGGCAAGTGTACTGGGTGCTCATTCCCAAAGCACTTTCACTTCTACCAACTCATTTCATCTTCTACAACGTTATGAAAGGGAATGGATAGGAGATTGTTCTTCATCCATTGTGCAAGTGGCACGCCCACTTTGTGGGGTGGGCCTCCATGGAGAACCTTCTGGAATGAAATCCCATATGTGCTTCCCAAGTCTTCCTGACTCAAGCAATGGAAGAGCAGACGTGAATTCCAATCAGCTCACCCTTCTCTGGGCACACACTCCCAGACAAGATTCACTGGGACCAGGCACATGCCTGGACACAGGAAGCCATCTGAGCTGATGGAATAGCCCCANTTTGCAGTTGAATACATTGAATCAAGAAGAGGAAATGTAGACCAATGACCAGTGGGTCAAAATAGAAACACATTCCTATATAGACATATTTATCTGCCTTGTCTCTGGCATATAGGAGGATTTTCTCATCTGTGCACCTCCACCAATGACTTCCTAGAAGAATTAGAGTGACGTGTTCCCTTGACCTGTTCCTCTGTTGCTCCAGAAACCCCAGAGTAGAAACAGATCATCGTTTGTACACCAGGGTTGTGGACTGGAGTTGAGAGCCTCCCAGAATCTCTCTGAACTCTAAGGTTTGGGTAATTAGCTTCCTTCAAGTCAGCAGGCAAATGCCCAAGGTTCTCTCTCACTGGGTCAGGATGATCTGGTCATTGGAAACAGGTACAGCACAGATAAGGAAAAGGGACCAAGAGGACCAGAAAGATAAGGAGCAGTGCAGACAGCATGAGCCATGTTTAGACATCAGCGACAAAGCAGAGAAGGTGGAATGTGTACCTGTTGCCCAGCTGTGCACTTGGTAACCATCAGATACAACTATTCTTAGCCTACCTGCGGGTTCTTAAGAGGATCAAATGAAAACACATGCATGGAGAACCTGGCAGGATGCTAGTTAGTGAGGGCACCAGCCAATACTGGGTCTCTTTGCTTTCCTGGGTTCCATCTGTGAGGCATCTTGAAGAAACATCTAGATACAGNTACAAAAGTCATGTCCTCATGTGAAGAGCAAAGATGATCAAGAGTGGGAGATGGATGTGGGCACAGGACGGACTCGACTGGGCTTTCCTGCATGCTAACTCCCTAGGAACTGGGGTAGGGGTGGCTGTCATACTCTCAGCTATAATTATGCTGTTCCACAACTCCACAGTTCATAGCTTAAATAAGCTGTTTTAATAATCAAGGTAGAATCTTGGATGCAACAGAAAGCATACCTGACCTTGACTGAGCCCCCTCATCTGCCTCACCCTGTTTTCTCATTTGTGAACCCCAAACCACGGCCTTCAAAGANCCATCTCTGGATGCTGTCATGGTTGTCCTTATGCACTATGGTTTCAGCTGCCTCTGTTTGATGACAGCCAAAGATTGGGATAGGTAGACCAGTCAGTGGAAGGGACCTAATTAGAGCCATCAGGTTCTAGCCACTCACAAAGCCACATCATAGTCTTGGAGCCTGCTCAAGGTCAAAGGCACCCCATCCGCGTCCTCTAGAGATGACCTGGAGTAACTGACTGTGACGTTCTCAGAAAGCGAATTAGGATTTCTTTCAAGAGGCCACCAAGAGATGCAGCCTAGGGGAACAGTAAAGCAGGGCCCTCACACCATGGGCTNTTGCATCTCCATCTCCTCTGCTACATACTCATCAAGACTTCAGAAAGGGAATTCTCTGTCCCACCTGTCCAGGCCCCTGCAAACCTAATTGTGCAGCTGCAGTAGCTTCAGCTGGAGAGTCTAAAACATCTTTCCAGGGTTCCAACTCAGGTCTGTGTGAGTCTAAGGGCTCCTATGGGGTCTCTATGTAAGTGAAGGTCAGAAAAGAGCCTGATGTGACTACAGAGAAGGAGAAAAACCAGGGAGCAGTGTAGAGGCAGAGCCCTGAACAAAGAGGCTGCATGAGTTTACCATAAGAAGACCTGAAGGTTCAGGGAGTCCTGCTGCCTGGAGTGGGGTGCTACATCCGAAGACCCTTCTCTGGGATACCATCACCCACCAGCCTGGCACAGTTCAGGGCACGAGTCTGGGGCCTGAGACAACAATCATGATTCCTGCAACATAGAACTGGGGACACCACGTGCAGTTGTTCAGTGTGTGCCCTGTGCACAAACACGCTTGGCCACAGGGGAGGGACACTTCACTTGAAAATCCATGTGCCCATTGGGGTGTACTGGCCTATGAAAGATAACCTTCGCTAACCCATGCAAAGCAATGTGTGGATGCACTGTTGTCCTACTTGGAGCAAAGCCCCGTTCTGGGTCTCTCAACTTGTTTATTCCTTGATTATCTGCTGAGCACCTACTACGTGCCAGGTTACTAAAAATGACAGAGACACTGTTCTTGCTCTGAGGAGCTGAAGATCCAAAGAGGGGTACACACAGAGACCACGAGAAAGCGCAGACACGGGGTAACGTGGAGACGAGCTGGGTGACCCAGGTCTGAACTCTGGAGTCTTTCACAGGTANAAGTGTCCTCCTTTTCCTGGGCCCACCTCTACTTGGTCGATGAGATTCTGCTGGACGGATGTACAGTTCCCACCACACCAGCTGCTCTCCAGCTCATCTGAGCTCTGATTGCTCTGACCCCAGCTAGTCGCCCTTCACCTCCAGGTGTAGTCAAAAGGTCCTTTGTCTCCGGGGATTGTGGGAAATTCCTTCCTTCCTCCCTGCCACTCTTAAGGCTCAGCATTTGATTGTCAACAGATGGAAGGTCAATTCTTAGAAGCCAAGGCCTCCAGGTCTGAACTGTTTCTCTCCAACTCTCCACAGAACTGAGGCCACAATACAGGGCTGAACCCAGAGTCAATCCAACTCTGAGCTCTAGAGAAAATAACTACAGATTTAAAACTGTGCGCTTGGGCACAAAGAACATATGTCCTTCTCAGAACCTGGGTGATCTTTGTCCCTGGACCTTGTTCATAACAACATAGGTATCAGTCCAAAGTGGCCAACACACACACACACACACACACATACACACACACACACACACACACACACACACACACACACGCATCACTGATAATGGCCTCCAGGTTGCCAATCACTGAAATATTGAAATACTGTTTTCTAGAAATTCCTCCCACTTAATTGGAGCATTGTGTCATCACTGTAACCTTACCTTCCCCTACTTGCAACCTCTCATATAAAATAAGTCAAGGACAGAAGCAGGGGGGGGGGAGAGGGAAAAAAGAAGAGAGAGGGAGAGAGAGGGAGGGAGAGAGAATCAGGGCAACAAGCACTGGCCAGATGCTTGTGGGATGACATATTCAGAAAGTCCCCAAGTAGAGGACCTCCTCACATCACACAATAGCCAAGTAAAGTGCTAGGAAGACATGCAGGACTTTATTGTCATGTGGGTCAAGTGTTGGGGTCTCTGGTTGGTCAATAAGAGATGATTTCTTAATGAAAGGGTAGTGGCAGCCGCTTGCAGACCCTGATATCATGTGACTCAGTCCTAGAAAATTTGTGTCATAAACAAAGTCATGCAAAGGAACCTTGTCCCTGAGCTACTGGCAACAGGGGGTCAGTTTGAACAGAGAGGAAATGGTTATGGAATGTCCTAAGTGCTTGGAGCCTAAGAACCACACTCCCTCCTCCCTAGAGGATGCTGGATTCCAAGCACAGACACCTTCTCCTCGCCTCTCTTCATGGGTCTGGTGCCAAGCCTCTCTAATGTCTGCAGCTGGCACAAGGGTAGAGTGGTCACAGGCAAATGGCAAAGAATAGGCAAGTCCAGCTTAGGCAGATGTTCCATATTCAAGGTGGAACTCAGGGGCACAGTTATGAATAGCTTGTGGGGACATATGCAAATCACAGGCAAATCCACCTGCACACTTCCCATTAAATATTTTATGAGCTCTGGACAACTGGCTGGATCATGGCGGAGCAACAGGAACAACTCTCAGAATTTATTGACCACTTACTGTGTGTCCAAACTGGAAACCTAGGATGCTCGAGGAAGGATTGAGGAAGGAGGCTTTGTGNGGAGAGCAAGGAAGGCAGAAACCTGGAAAGACATAGCAGCTNTGCGGCAGGACTGCCCCNAAGGCCACTCCACCAGAAGCCCATGGGTTCCAGCTCAGGGTCTCGCCTGGAGGACATGAAGAGGGACAGGGGCTTCACATCTCACTGAGGAAAGAGAGGTTCCAGAAGCTGAGGGAAAAGGGGTTCCAGCAGCCACTTCCTGGCANNGGTCTCTTTATGGGACTATGGAGCCCAGGGCTGAGTGCAGCAGAGAGGTTTCGACAGTTTCATTTTATTTTGTCCTAAACAAGAGATAATATGAAATAGGCACCTGGGAGTGGTTTGAATTAACAACTCAGACTGAAAGAACAGCTGGATCCCAGAGAGGAGGTGGGGAGCTTCCTGCTTTGGACTGTATTTCCTTTCAGCAACATTACATTAACACTTATGAAATACAGCCGAAAAGTCCAGCAGTATTTAGGGAGAGAGAAGGGGACTTTCACCCTGCGTGCAAAATGTACTTTCATTTAATTGGCCGTGGATACCTGGGTTTTCAACTCCACTCCAGAAGTCTCAAGGTTAATGAAACCATGCATATGCATGGATGTGGAGGAAGGGGTAAGGGAATAGGGAAGGAACAGAACAGGCCAAAATAGAGAATGTTCTGCCCTTGCCAGGAAGGCCAGTCTTATTTGACAGAACTTATCAAAGTCAGGCATGTGAGTGAAATGGATCTCTTACAGAGAGAGAAAAAAAATGAGAATGTGTGTGTGTGTGCATGCATATGTGATGTGTGTGTTCATATATGGTGTATGTGCATGAATGTGTGTATGCATGCATATGTCGTGTGAATGTATGTGTGCATGTGTGACTGTGTGCGTGCATGCGTGTGTGGGGGGCGCTTGAGCATGTACAACCATGCTAATGAGAACAATTCTATTTCTCCATCTGGAGCCCATTAGCCATGATTATGATGGACTCTCCTATGCTTATTTCTATCAGGATTAGCTAGCTCCATTATTACCCAGGCTACCTTGCTCAGACTACTCCACCAAGCAGAGGAGACAAGGGTTTCCTGTCATCTAAGCTGTCTCTCTCCTCTCTGCTCTGAAGCCATTGTGAGCTCCCTCACCCCATCTCAATTACAAGAGCCCTAATAGGCCTTCCTGTCCCAAGTGACAGGCCTGTGCAGGTGTTGCTGGGGCAGGGGAGGTGGTACGCGACCTGTCAGCTGATCAGTGCTGCCGCAAGTCCTCCATCCGCTCCGCTGCGCTCATGGCACCCGGCCTGCTTCTTGCAGGTGTTCAGCAATTATCTTGGCCAGGTCACCTCACAGTTTCTTTGGGTGGATGGGAAAAATAAATAAGATACATTAAAAGGGTCATTTTTACTAAACATGAAAAGCCTAAGGGACAGACAAACTCCCTCGGGAAATGAATATTTGAGCCCTTCCCTCCAGCCCTTTCCCTGTGGCTTCCAAGAACTCAACCTCTCCCAANAGCCTGAGGTTGCAGGTGACTTGGGAGCTGAGCCTCTGCTGAAAACATCAGGTAGAGCTGCTAAGACTCCTGGACTTTGCGCCTCCCTTTGCCTGATAGGCCTGTGTCCCTTGCTCTCCCTGAGGACTCTATTTCCTGACTGTCTCTACCCACTATCGGTAGGACACAAAAGAGCTTGCTTAAGGTGACAACAGGAAGAGGAAGCNTGAAATTGAAGTTTAGTTAAGATTTCGATGTTTCTCAAGAAGTTCCCCCNCACACACTTTCCCCATCCCAAGAAGCTCCCTGGGGGAAAGCAGTGAGTTACCTGACACTTATCCCAGGACAGAGCCTAGTTCTTGTTTACTCTGAATGCTGTTAGAGATGTGATCCAGGACTTCTCAGGGTCTATTCTCCAACATCCCCTTGGAGTGCTTGGAGTCCTCAGCCCGCAAGGCAAGCAGAGGCTGGAGTGATACCTCACCTCAGAGAGCCTGTTTCCCTTACCTGGGGTGCTAGTGGTCCATCAGGATATAAAAATGGTTAGGAGCTTCTGCACCCACCTTCCTCTGTCTCTCCTACCTGNCCCCTTCCCTTCCTTTTCTAAAAGAAAAAAAAAATACCTCAAGGACCATCACCTTGGCTGCCCATGTGTGATGGCTCATCTTCATGGACAACATTTTTGGGGTTTAATCTATGAGGGTGTTTCCAGAAAGGTTTAACTGAAGAAAGACCCACCGCAAAGGCGGGTGGGATTCGACTGAATAAGAAGCAAGTTAGCCCAGCATTCATTTGCTTCCTGACTGTGGATACAATGTGACTGGCCGCCTCACTCTCCTGCTACTGTGCATTCCAGGCATAATGGACTGTGAGCCTAAAGAAACCCTCCCTGTCTTAAATGGCTTTTGTCAAGCAACAAGAAAATANCACAGCCTATAAGGACAGTGAGACCCTGAGAGCTCTGTGATTGAGAGCCACACCACTCTGCAGTGGCAGAGGAGGGACTCGGACTCCAGTCCCCTAACCACCCCTGACCCCAGCTGAGGCAACCTCTAAAAGCTTTTCAACCTGAGACCAAACTCATCTTGTGTCCACTATTGCACTCTGCTGTCCCCTCTTGAGCATCGAACTTTGACATCAGCCTTCAGGCTACAAACCTGAACCACCAGAGCTTTGGACACAAACCCGAGCGAGACAATGCCTGGCTCTTCTGCATCCTTCCTCAGATGGACAGAAAGCAGCTCAGCTTTAACCTGCTACTTTGGGCACAGAGGACACAGGCAGGCCTTCTAGGGATGGTAGTCACTGAATCTTTCTGTAGAGCTGTCTGCTTGGGAAAGTCATCCAAAGTGTTAATCTACTTTCACAGGTCATTGGTACCGCTGTCTCTGCAGGGCCCAGGAGTCATAAATTCCAGAAGGGCAGGCTTCCTTGTGGATGAAACACATGGTACCCCAAATATCCCCTTTCCAAGAAAATTCCAAAGCAACATCCCATCTGTGAAGATGAGTGCACTCTTACCAGACCCCACTGGGGGAACCCTGTCTGCACACCCACCTGCCTCCATGCTTAGAAGGAATGAAGTTAGTCTGGGCACTGACTANGAATGAAAGGCTCCAGCTGGGCAGGGCTCCAGTTCCTNGAGTGTNGAGGGATGATGACTTTGCTTTAATTCTTTACTGGGGATCCAACAGAATGATTTACTCTAAATACCNATCTTCAGAGTGCAGAAAAATAAGTAGTTCCTACATAAACCACCATACCCACACCCAGGCCACACAAAAAANCATCATGCATAAGGCGGTCCAAACCATAGAGGATAGTNCTCCTAAAGTGGTGGTAGCAGTGAGGATCAGAAGGCCCTTTCTGAATGGAAATTGGNCAATACACACCTAAAGCCTTAGAAATGGACATATCCTTGGGATCAGCAAGCCTAAGACTTTTATCTCCCAGAAAGCAATTCTGCATGGTAGAAAAATAAAAATGACTGAAATTCCTTAAATTTAGTAGGGTCTCTTTTTAGAAAATGAGGCATTGCAATGGAATCATTAGAATAGGGATTAGAATGAGGCTCTGGAGAGATGGTCCCGTGGTGAGGGGCACTTGCTGCTCTCCCCTGGGACCTGAGCTGAGTTCTAG
>LZPO01027410.1:438956-475357 GCA_001675575.1 Neotoma lepida | reverse complement strand
AGCTGGCTGGCATCTCCTCACTTTGCCTTCCTCTTCCCAGAATTCTCCTTGTCTGCTTATCCCACCTAGATTTCCTGCCTGGCCACTGGCCAATCAGCATTTTATTTATCAATCAATCAGAGCAACACATATTCACAGNANACAGAAAGACATCCCCATCNATCACATCCCTCTGNAGAGCATCCTGCCAGGACATCAACCAAGGCAGAGCATGTCCANGATTA
Source organism: Neotoma lepida (assembly GCA_001675575.1). Classification (NCBI taxonomy): domain Eukaryota; kingdom Metazoa; phylum Chordata; class Mammalia; order Rodentia; family Cricetidae; genus Neotoma; species Neotoma lepida. Next base: position 475,133 of record LZPO01027410.1, on the reverse strand, counting down.
GCCTCATCTAAATCCAGGCAGATTCTAGAATTCCTNGCCCANCACTGAGAACACTAAGATGAATCCAAGCCCCACCAGGAGGCAAACCAGAATAGCNNCTTCACTTNTGAAANTGTTTTCCNTCTCCTTGTGGCCATTGCCGGAGCAGGACCAGTTCCTTTGTTGGCCAGCTCTTAGTTTTGTTGACNAATGACTATTTGAAAGGATGGCGAAGTTCAGCTTGCCTGGGGACCATACACAGGTCATCAGGTTGGCAAAGTGGTCCAGGTGTACAGGAAGAAGTATGCCNTCTTCATGGAATGGGTGCAGCAGGAAAAGGCTGATGGCACAACTCCCCCTGTGGACGTTCACTTAGGACTGTGCTTATCACAGCCCAGAACTGGACAAAGACTGCAAAACTTAAAATCCCTGTAACATAAAGCCAAATGTTGCCAAGCAGGAAAAGAATCAGCACAAAATAGAAAACAATTGAGATGCAGGAACAGAGGAGTCTTATACACAACTTTCATTTTAAAAATGGTTACATGAAAAAGTTATATTCTAGCTGGCTAGTATTGCCAAGCAGACCAAGGTTCTGGATTTNAAAATTATTCTAATGGGCCAGCTAAATGCTCAAAGAGCAAAGGTGTTTGTCACCAAGCCTGACAACTCAAGTTCAATCTTTGGAACCCACAAGAGTAGAAAGAAAAAACCAGCTCCCCACAAGGTGTCCTGACTTTCATAGTAGACCATGGTGTACACACACACACACACACACACACACACACACACACATTACATAAATAAAATGTATGTAAAACATAAAAAAATAAACAAGCTTAATGTACACACACACACACATTACGTAAATAAAATGTATGTAAAACATAAAAAAACATAAACAAGCTTAATGTACACACACACACAATTACGTAAATAAAATGTATGTAAAACATAAAAAAATAAACAAGCTTAATGTACACACACACACACAATTACATAAATAAAATGTATGTAAAACATAAAAAAAAACATAAACAAGCTTAAAAGATGCTGGGCTTGGAAGCTAAGGATCTGGCTCAGTGGGTCAGAATGCTCACTGTGTAAGCACAAGGATGTGTGTTCAGACACCAGCACTCAGCCGAAGGTCCAGACACGGCCACACGTGCCTATAATCCCAGCATTGCAGGTGAGGGGGATGCAGAGGCAGGCAGACCCCTAAACCCCATGGTCCAGCCAGCCCAGCTGAAATGGTGAGCTTTGGGGTCACTGAGAGACCAAGTCTCAGAAAGTAAAGAGCAATTAGCCCCTGGCCTCCACATCCATGCAAACATGTAGACACCTACACTGACAAGCACATACATCTCTCTCACACACACAGGGGTTGGGAGATGGAGGAAGTGTGAGGGACTGGATATGGAGTAGCCATCACCAAACAAAAGGATCTAAAGATTTTCATGTCACCTGTCACTTGGCCAACAGACATCTCTGANTGTTCAAGTTGTAGCATCTAGAGACCCATCTTCACCGTATACCTAACCACAAATGCTCTTCTCCTCTCCCAAGTAAAAAGTACCATTCCCTCCTGGGTGGTTAGCAGGCTGGAGAGATGGTCTGGTGGCCAAGAGCTCGAGTTGCTCTTACACAGGACCGGAGTACGGACCTCCAGTGCTAGGGAATCTGATGCCCTCTTCCGACCTNCTTTGGCACCAGGCATGCACGGAATACACAGACATATGTNCAGGCAAAACATTCAATACACATAAAATAAAATTTTAAAAATCTAAAAAGAAAAAAATCTGTTAAAAAGGAAAGAATGGTTGGTTAATCATTGGTAAGAAAGAGATGGGCCTGAATAACCGACAGGAAGGTGTGCAAACCACCTTTCCTCCACCTCTTCCTGTGGGTATCTTTAAATCACAAGAATTCAAAGTGTAGCCTAGGAACCGTCCACATTGCAATCACCTGGGTGCTTGTTAAAGTTGTGGGTTTCTGGGCACCAGCTCTGTCAGACTGTGTCTTCTGCTGGGTTACAGGGATCTGCATTTGAAATNAGTTCCTTTGATTCTTATGTACCCTGAAGTTTGACAACTGGTGAAGACTGGAGGGGAGATGGTCTCTTTGAGCAGAGAAGCCTTCCTATTAAGTGACCAGCTTTCCACTCCTGGAGCTCCCAAACCAGAAGACAGCGGTGAGCAGTTCGCCTCACACTTAACACTTGCATCTGAGGCAGCAGCTGCTGTCACAGTCACCTGNACTTTCACAATAGGAAGGCAGAGGTCCAGAGTGGCTGCTGAACTCCCCCAATGTCACAGAGCCTTCAAAGGAATTTTTCTTTTACAAACTGTAGTCATTTCCATTTACAATTCAAGCTGGGGATTCAGAATTAGCATCTTTGTCCGTGAGCTACTTATTCTGGCGCTCCTCAGGGTTCCGTTGTGCTCTGTCTAAATGGACCTTCATGAGCCAGCTGCCCTCCAGTCTCCTAAGCACCCTCTTCCCCACAATTTCCCTTGGAAAGACTTGAGTCTTCAAGGATGCCATTGCACACCACAGCCAGGTGTCTAGGATGTTTCAGCTTACAGTGGGGCTCAGGTACAACTCTCACCCAAGCAACAAAGGCTACATGTTTCCTATGGAATACTCTCTTCAGCTCAGGATCAGACTTGGGTTTTCTGGAAAGGTTTCAGTAGAGGCACTGGAACAAAAGTTACAACTTTCTAACCACAAACAACTTTACACTTCTTTGGCTACCATGCAGTTGTGCTTGCTCAGCTGCACCTTGAGGGCTGAGTTTATCTGCAGCTCCACAAACAGAGCCAAGAGATACCTGACTTGCCCTTGGGCTGCCCTACCGCAACAGAACGTGGCTTCCTCTTTGCAGTGCCAAGCTTGGGAAGAAGCCTGGCTCTTGGCGGAACTCCTCAGATCTTGGTTCTAGATGTTGAATCCTAGCACTCCATTAAGGAAAAACCTCCTGTGGGTTTATTTCAGACATCACGTAAGAACCTGTCTCAATCACAACTTCTCCAACTTGACAGGCTGTCAAGACATCGACAGGGTGTGTGTGTGTGTGTGTGTGTGTTAAGTGATGAGTTACTTAGAGTACTACACTAGGTGTCAACTCTCACTGCACATTTAGATAGAGATTTAGGCTGGTTGATGTATTACAGGTTTGCACACAAGGCTTGGAACTTTGAAACTGTTCCCTTGCACTTTGATTATAACGTTCATTCTGACTTGCAAAGGGATTAGATTGTAAGGAGCCACACCCTCCCATGTGAGCTGACTGTAGCTCTTTNCATCTGTGATGATTGTTTAATGGCCCTATGAGAAAATCCTGTCCAAAGTCCTTAAATCACTCGAGTGATTTAAGTCCTAGAAATCACAGGGGGTGGGGCGAGTTACTAATTGACAGTAAAGCTGAGAGTGAAGGTGAGGCCTTTCCCTGCAGAGCAAAAAACCAGTGCTGAAGGCACTGTAACACCCCTCCCCAAAAGGGACAGTGCCACTAACACAGAGGGGACAGCACTTGGACTCCCTCAGAGGGACCAAANGTAGAATTCAAGAGATCAGTTGGGGAAACTGAGGCAGGAGAACACACATAATGAAGATAGTCTAGCAAAGATCTCCAAGGGGATGGACAGACTCAAAGACTGTCTTTCCCCTACCATCCTAAGTCTTTCGTGGACCCTGGTCTCCTCACCTGAGGACTGTGGAAACCTTCAGGCTTCCGAGCTTTGGAGCTGAACGGTGTAACAACTGTCATTCGTGAGCAAAACACCAAACTTAGTACAAAGTTGGAACAAAGATTAATGAGGTAGCTTGTACTGCTGAGGACCTCAGAGGGAAACAGACAGAGTAAAAAAAATAGCCATACCTGCCATTTTCACCACAGCCTTCTAAGCACCTCACACTGCTGAGTAACAAGCTTGTAGGCATAACTGAAGGACGTTGTTCTCATCTCCAGATGGTGGCATCAAGGCTTCCAGNAGTGAGAGTCCTCATTCCAAACCATGTAGCCAAAGGTGTGATGGAGCCAGGTCCTAGTTCCAAACTTAAGAAACTGACTCTCTGCAGCCTTAGCCACTCTGCCATATTGATCACTGAACCTCAAGAGAACGCTTATATGAAGGATGAGGTGTGCCCTGGGGTACAGGGAGAACTGAGAGTAAACACTGCCCAATTTGGATTTGATTCTTACTAATCTGAGACCTGGGGCAGAGAACTTAGTGAATCCCTCTCAGCATTAATAACCAAATAGGATGCCNCTAAATTAGAGTGGGATAAGGGACCGAGCACCCAGCACATCAGATTCTAGCGAGTCACATAGTAGATGACTAGTTAGTGCTGCTTTCCTCCCCTGTCTGTCTGGCTGTTGCTTTTCAACTGGGAAGTGGTTGGAGCTAACACGCACACTCAAGACCCTCCGCCTAGGGGATAGTACCACCAATAATGGCTGGGTCATCCCACATCAATTCACTTAATTAAGACAATCTCCCACAGACATGCCCACAGGCCAACTCAATGGAGACAGTCTCTCACTGAGAGTCTCCCCCCGTGATTCTAAGTTGTGCCAAGTTGACAATTAAAGCTAACTGTAATGATATCTATGTGAATAATGCCCCCTAAAGTTGTTCACATCCAAACANCCAGAACCTATGTTCTGACTATGTCAGGGAAAGAGACCACTAAAGTTGCAGGTGGAATTAAGGTTGCAAATCAGCCAGCCCTGAGATGGGTGCTCTCCTGGAAATACAGGTGGTCCCAGTGCAGAGAACATGAGCCAGATCCTCATAAGACAAGGAAGGTAAGAGAGAAAATGCAGCAGTGATGTCAACGGTCACTGGACTGGTCACTGGTGGCCCTAAGAGGAAAGGGAGCCAAGAGCTAAAGAATGCAGACAACTTCCAGAAGCTGGACAAGGCAGTGTAGACTCTCCTCTGAAGCCTACAGAAGGAACACAGCCTTGCCAGCAATTCCACCCAGAACTGTAAGGTAATATAGTTTTGTGATTTACAGTCACCCTGTGTGTGGTGCCAGGTTAGAGCAGGAAGAGGAAATGAGTGCCACATTCAGAGAGCAGGACCACCTGTCCCCAAGAGTAAGGTCAGAAAGCGTGGGAATGAAGAGATGGAAGAGTGCTGGCTGCAGGTGGCTTCGGGCTAAGCTTGGCTTCGAACCTGTGGTGAGGATAAAGAGAAAAAAAGAAGAAAGGCTACTGATGAGTGGCACATCTTCACCGGAAGCTGAGTGTCCAGTCAGGCACCTGATGTTCAGTGCTGAGTGAAAGATCACAAGGATTCGAATCAATAACCCAGACAGACACACAAGAAGACGANCGTGCTTACATAGCCGCAGGTACAAATTTACGTCACATGAAAGTGAGGCTAGAGGGCTCAGCTTTCAGGACGGCAGGATGGACAGAGGTGGGCACTTGAGCCATCTTTCCTGCAATATTAACCAAAAGGTCTTTTTAGACTGGGTCCAGAAGATTAACAGGTAGCGGTCAAGCTTGCCTTGAGGGAAAGAATCACGATGCCTATTTTCTATAAGATTTTCTAGAAAATAAGACAGAGCACCCAACTCCTTTTAGATGCTAATGTTGCCCTAATACAAAAACCAGATAAAGGCTGTACAAACAAAACTCTAAACTAGGGCCAGCAAGAAGGCCCAGGAGCTCAAAGCGCTTGCTGTGTAAGCCTAACAATGTGTTCTTCCCCCCAGAAACCATGGTAGAAGGGGAGAACAACTCCCCAAAGTTGTCCTGACCCCCACATGCACACATTGCCACATACATGCCTGCATTCACACACATAATGATAATTTTAAAAGAAAATCACCAACTAATACCTCTCATGAATTTAAGACACAAAATTCCTTCAGGAAGTGTCAGCAAATCAGGTCCATCTGTGTACAAAACAGCTCACACACCAGGGCTAAGTGGGATTTACCACAGTATGTAAGGCTAGTTCAGCACTGGAAAATAAATCAACATAATCAACCATAGCAACAGACTGAAGAAGGAAAATTACATGATCAGAACAGTGGATGCAGAACAACAACAATAAAAATCTCATACCCATTCAGGATAAAGCTGTTTCAGAAATCTAGAAACAGAACATCCTCAGCATGACAGGGAATACCTACAAATGCCCCCAGGCAATGTCACGCTTTAAAACAAAGATTGTTTTTATACTTTAATTATGTGTATGGGGGAGGTATGCATACATGAGGGACTGTAGGTACCCAGGGGGGCCAGAAGAGGTCAGATGCCCTGAATCTGGAGTAGCAGTTATGAGCCACCGGATATGGGTGCTGGGAACCAAACTCAGGTCCTCTGAAAGAGCTATATAGACTCTTAACCGCTGAGCCATCTCTATAGCCACAACACCANGCTTTAAAAAAAATACATTTTTAAGGGGCTAGAGAGACAGCTCAGTCCATGGAGAGGGGATCCCCGGGGCTTGCTGGCCAGCTAGGCAGCCTACATAACCTACTTGACAAAAACAAAACAAAACAAAACAAAAAACAACTAAACCACAAATATGACACCAAATAATAAAANAGGTAGCTAGTGCTTGAGAAATAACACCTAAAGTTGTCCTGCAGCCTCTGTATACACATATGCACACGCCCACATTCGCTCCCACCCCCCAACACACAAATACCTATGCAAACATATACATAGAAAACATTTTATAGCTTATATTAATTGTGTAGACTAATGGCTTTCATTGCTATTTTCACAGATGCATAGAACATACTTTGATCATCTCTACCCCTGGACGTCAGGCTTGATTGTGAAAGACTGGATGTTTCATTACTAGAATGAACAAGGCAAGCATACCCATTCTTGTTACCCTTGTTCAACATGGTAACGGGAAGAAACAGTGTTCTTAGTGGGCTGGCTAGATTTCCCACCTTGAAATCTCCCGCTCGCCTCAAGACAGGTAAGAACCTCAGAGACACAGCACTGTGGCACCATCTTAGGTCCCTAAGCTATCTAAACAGCAAGATATCCACCTCAGGTCCCTTCCATTGGCCTTGCTCACAAGCTTTAATATTTTTAATAGAGTATCTCCCCTTAGCATTGATTATTGGATTCAACCTTCACAGCAGCCCTTTGTTCTTTTGAAGCTAAAGAGCTCCCCAAGTTACCATCAATCCATTCTAAGCTAAGAGAAAAGAATCTGATGGCGAGCTGTCCCTCACTACCTGCTATCAGAACCAGAGCTTGCCTTTTCTAACTCTCCACAAATCACACACTGCTTTCTTCTTCATTGGTTCCTCACATCAGACCCTCTCCTTTCACCTCGGTGCCTTTGCTGGGCTCTTCCTGTGGCAGAATTAATTGCTCCCTGCTCTGAATCCCCATAGCACTTCATAGGTGCGCCTCCCACCATGCTTGGCACTTTCTGTTAAAGCACTCGTTCGGTGCTCTCTGTACCTGGCTAGACCTGAAGGGTTCACACAGCAGTTCTCTCCAGCATCTAACATGGGCTCTGCTGTAGCGGAGCCCAGTAGCAGGGCTTAGGGGCAGCTTAGTTTGGAAGTAGAGATTATTGGCACATAGAAGGGAGTTGGGGACTTGGANCCATAGTGGGAACATTGGAGAGATAGGAAAAAAATCAGTCTACAGACCCCATCAAGGACAAGCAGCCAGCTAGTGACAGCACTCGGCTTTGACACAGATCACTTGCTTTTCATTTGTATAAACACACACTTTCGGCTGGTGTCCTGCCCTGTGGCTCTGGAGGGACCACACCCCAGGAAAGCAGCAGAGGGCTTAATTCATTCCGTGCCATGGAAGGAAGCTGAAGAAAAAGAAAGGGCCTTGTTCCCGCTGTGCAGAGATGAGGCACAAAACCAGAAGAATCACTCCAGCTCTAAAGAGCCTCAGAAAACAGGATGCAAACCACAGAGCCCAGCCTATCATAAGTTCAACAAAGTTTTCGCACGTTGAACTCTGAACTTTGAGAAGTCTAGAATCTTTAGCGATTGCTTATTGCCCGCAGGATAGACGCAGTTAGTCCTGTGCCTTCTGGGCATGCCCTTAGCTGCAATCCTCATTGAAGTTCCTGGGCTGCTGCTTTCAAAACTGCTCAAATTCCTTCACTCAAGTGTTCTCAGCACTTATGTTGATAGGGAATACTTCAAAGGGTACATCTTTACTTTATCAAATCTGATCTAATTTTGCAGATGGAATCAAAGAGGTTCATTTTGAGTCTAGTCAAGTTTGCCAACCAACCCGGAGAGGAAGCATCAATGCCTTGTCGTCTGGATAATTAACCTAAACAGACAGACTCTGAAGACACTGGGGTCTTCAGCCATTCTGTTCCAGAGACCCTGGGGTGGAAGCAGAGGTGTCCCTTTGAATAGAGGACATGGAGAAAAGAAGGATGGATAGCTGACACCCTTGAGCCCCAGGGTAGCTGGGCCTTCTCCCCAGCAGTGGAAGACAAGATGGGTGTTCCAGGGGAGCCTTATGAAGATAAAAACCACAATGAGCCTCCGTGTGCCCGATGGTCTTTGGAGGGAGTGCTGTGTGGCATAAGGGAGCCCCAGATGTCGGCAGCCAAGGCCCCAAGTATTAACCTTTACCCAGAACTGTGGGAACAATTACATACCTCTTCTCCCAACCTAGCAGTTTTTATAAAGCCCAAAACTGGATGTCGGTGTTAATTCGCCTCTGATATCGTCGTTTGAAGCTGGATCCAGGCTTGGCTTCAGCTGCCTAGCCAGACAGTAATTTCCAACTGAGCTATTATAATTCTTACAGTAAAATGTCTGTCTGCATACAACACACCGGCCTGGGGAGGGGGAAGCCATTGATTTTGGTGTTCTGAAAAGTTCTCTGTGGCTCAGAAAAGAGAAGGTCCTAGCTGGGTTTGCTTTATCATAAACGTCTACCCATCTGTAAAGAGATACGCACACAGGGGCAGCCTTCTACAAAAGGCTGGTAGTGGTGTGTGTGTGGGGGTGGGGAATTCCTCCCTTCGTGTCCTCAACTCTGGGGTCCCCTTTTATAAAAAGCCCATCAAAAACTTCCCCTACAAGCTGCCTGCACCTCCCTTGGCTTTGGATACCTTCACANGGAGTTAAACACATTTACCAGCCTCGAGGAGGTCAGTGGGCAAAGATAGCTGAGCTTTTGTGTGGGGTCCATGCAAATAGGCCATGAGAAGGCTGTGTGGCCCAGATCTCTGTCCATCAATTCTGGCCATCAAGTGACAAGGACTTCACTCTTTTTGGGGGAGAGGAAAAGTTGGCCAGGCCTATAGGGGTAGAGACTTCCACTCGATTGCTTTGTCTGGCATCCCTTGGCAACAAGCTCACCCATTTCCTTGAAATGCTTCGCTGCCAAGCCCTCACAGTGCTTGGGTCCTGGAACCCTAAGGTGACGAGGGAGTGAAGGAAGGACAGACACACAGACAGAAGAGCTAGACTCAGGTGAGTTGTACTCACTAAAGCACCTGGAAGGTCAGCGTGTTTGTTACATACAGATGAACAACAAGGAGGTGGGGCTAGCTAATATCAATAGGCCCAGTTTCTGTAGGGGAGCCATCTTCAGACCATAAATATCCTTGGAGAGAATGCTATGGTGGAGATTTCCTACACACACTGTCAACATCCACACATAGACCAGAAGGAAGGCCTTACTATTTCCCCTGGGTCTCAGGCATTGGTATCCTTAACATGGCTGTGCCTATGTCAACAACACACATTCACCCAGGACCTTCCTGGTCCCCATGCTTCTCTACCAGCCGCTGAGGGCCTTTGGGCCTGGCAGAGTTAAGCAGGATCCCCCTGTGCTGGTCAGTGGATGGACTCCTGTGGCTACCAGCCATTATGAACATGGCCTGGAGCCCTCTAGGATTTTCCGTACTCCCTCCTCATCCCCTCAAGCTGGTTTTCTGGAGTGGGGCAGCCACACAGGCCACACACATGTGGGAGGAAGGGGTCACTGCTCCCACTGTCTTGAAATTGCTAACAACTGTTTTGTTTTGTTTTTAAACAGTAGCTGAAACTCATTTTCAAACCACGTAGCCAGTTCTGCCTCCCACAAGGGGCCATGCTCCTTCCCAGGCTTCCTCCTCCCGGAAGCCTTCCCAGATACTGTTCCCTCTGTGTGGAGTGCACCTGCACGCCCTCTACTTCACTCCTACTCACCCCTTAACCTCAGCTGACTGTCAGTTCTTCCAGGAAGCCCAGGAAACTAGGCCAAGTCCTTATCACAAGTCACCATGCTCCTGCCCCCAGAGCTCTACCTAAGCTTTCAGCTTTACATTAGCCTGTGGTTGCTCACATATGAGCACTGTTTTTCTCCCTTTTTCTGAAATGCAGCTTCAAAGGAAGCCAAAACCATGGCTAATATTTTTCCGTGTTCACCATTGTAGCCAGCAAGTACTAGACTNAAAACATTCCCTGAATACTCACTGAAATGATTGCATAACTTAAAAAGAGAAAGCAACAGACCGATTGCTTCACAAGCAGGTTCTGCAGTCAGCCTGTCTAGCTTCATCCCTCCTTCTGCTGTAGGCTGTGCAATGTCAGTTAAATGTCTTAACCTTTCTGTGCTTTGCTTTTCAATCAGGTAAAAGGAGATTAAAGTAGGGAACTCAGAACTGTGCTACTCATGGGACACTTAAGACTTGAGTGACACCTCCCCCCCAGTCAACAGCCCACTGCTCAAGGTATTGTAGGGAGGGCCTGCTGGGCACATGAGTTCTCATGACCATGTGTCACTTTGGGAAAAACCTTTGTATCAGGCAGTAATGATTGTCCTCGGGGTGACATAGTTAGCTAGTGTCCCCATAGGACAGGACTCCATTTGTGTGACCATGGACTATTTCCTTGGCCTTCCTAGGTTTCTGTGTCCGGATCTATGAAATAGGGATAGTCAGAGAGCCCTGTCCTCAGGCAGTGTGGGGACAGGCACACAGGGAGTGTGTGGTGTCATCACAGCCATTTCTGCAGTCACTCTCACTTAGGGGAAGGAATATGGGAAACCTCTCAGTTTGAATTGTCCTGCTCCTGCACACAGCCACCAACCTGCCTAACAAGGATTTGCATTATTCAGATCCCACNGGGAATCCTAGAACACATCTAACTGACGCTGTTCCCTATGAATGAGAGTGGCAACCATGCCTCTGTCTTCACCTCAAAGTGACGCTGTCCCCTGTGAATGAGAGCAGCAACCATGCCTCTGCCTTCAAAAACAAGGGACCTTCATCCTTCCCCAGCACAGAGGACCAGAAGACATGAGTTTGCACAGCAGCCTCAGGCTGGCTCCTCCTCTCCACCTACTTCTCCTTGGAGAAGACAAAGGCCTGGAGGGCAAAGGGTTAATCCTGGTTCTACTGTCCATCCTCTGCACATCTCAGGGGCGTACTATCACACAGCCTAAAACAGAAATCTGCCTCCTTCCTTTGCCAATAATTTAAGGCTTCAAAGAAAAGACAAATCCTTCCCAACTCAAGACTCAGGCTGGTGGACCTCGGATACCCACACTGTGAGCTGGGGGCTCCAGAGGGGCAGGAACAGCTCCAGGACAAGGGAAATGGAAAAAGAAAAACACCCTCACCCCCCATACAACACAGTGCTCCAAGGGTGATGTGTCCTGGGATCCCAAGAAGGGTTTTAGTAAAGAGCATCAGTGGAGCTTTTTAAAGAAAAAAATATTGGTCCATTTCCTTCATTTTATACAAGAGAAATCTGGGACATAGGGAAGGCCATGCCTTCTGTGTAGAGTCCTTATCAAGCCAGCAGAGGCCCAGAACCCTGTCCTGCCCAGGCACAAGGACTGGGGAGTAATGGATTTGGGAAAGCAAGCTCAGCATCCTCATGTGACATGATCTTTGGAGGGAGAAGGCAGGGAGGTCTTGGGAAGGCTTCTTCTCTCTGTTGTCAAGAGCCAGGACTCAGCCCAGCTGTACAAAGCACCTGCCTTGACTTCTTACTCGAGGGAGAACCGAAATACAGCAGAGAATGAGGCCACAGTCTCCCCACCCACAGCTCGAAGACATGGATNTCCCAGGCCCTTCTCATGAGGAGCTTCCGGGCCTGCAGCCACTAGCCATTGGCAGTGACAACTCACTGATGGTGGCAATTGGCTGGAGATCCCAAATCAGGCAGTCTTGACTTCAGGTGAANAGCATTTGATGCCTCTCCCTAGGCTTTTCATGATTGGTCTCTTGACTTTGGAGTCCCAGCTGGATGTCCATGAGGACGTTCCTAAGTGAGGGGCAGCATCTGTCAGAGAGCACAAAAGCAAACCAATGACCTCTGANTGCTTGATGGAACCCTCAGCCCTGCTCTCCCTTCTTCACTTCCTGCTCTGGTGGATCAGGAAGTCCAAAGGATTTTGCACAGGAAGGGACAACCAAGGTCACCTCTACTAACAATTTTATCTATAGATGAGGGTGCTGAAGCTCAGAACAACACCTAAAAAGTAACTTGCTCAAGTTACAAAAAAAGGAGATATATAATAATAGAGCTGTGCCTCTGGGTAGAAGACAGGAACAGTCACGCNTNGTTATCCCAGCACTGGCTGCCTCACCACAAACCAAGTGCATTCTCCTTCGTAAACCACCGTGCCCCTCCTCTGCTTGGGCCACTTCCTCCCAGGCTCCAAACCTGATTTTAAAAATTGCTATTCTGTCGAGAAGAAGCCTAGCTCCTAGGTAAGTCATGACGCCCACTTCTTCCCCCACCCCAATCAGCTGAGCCATAGTAGAGCAGGAACTCGCTGAGCTAAAGCCAGCCTATACCTTCCTTCAGCACCGAGCCATGCCATATCTCGGGGAGGGGAAAGGATTTCATGCCACTTAGTTTTGTCTGAGATTTACTTCCAGGGCAGCTGGTGAGGCTACCATAAACTGACCTGGATAGAGTGGGTCAAGTTAGCCGAAGCTGCCAGAAAGGGCTTTCTTTCCACATAAGCGGGGCATTGCCAAAGTCAGGACGTTGGGCCTTTACTTGGAACTTCAGGAATGAACAAGAACACCTTCTAGATCCTGGAGCAGACCTAAAAACAACCAAGAGGTAATTTGCCTGGTCAATCAAAACAAGAAACACAGCACNATGCCAAATCAAGGTGTCTGTGGTGACGCCCAGGAGGAACTTGCTCCCTGTCCTAGTGGATGAGGCTGAGGCTCACTAGCCATCTCTGCACTAACTACTTCCATCCAGCCTTTTTGCAGTCCTTAAAAATTTCACACTTTTACATTCGTTCATTCATTCATTCANTCAAGAAAGTCAGGTCAAAATGTCTGTCGACCAATCCCTCNTGGCCAGTGGACGCCTTCTTCCTGCTACCCCTCCCCAGCCTGCCTCTGCTCCCNANCGAGAGCTTGATGAAAGTGCAATGGGCTCTGTGCATTTTAAGGAGTTAGCCTATTTTCAACTATAAAATAATATGTGGCATAGAAAAACAGCATGTAGGATGAAAAAAGATCCTGTTTAGTTTCAGTGTGACATTAGCCTGGGGGAAGAAGTGCAGAGCTCATCGGCAAGCCTATTGTTAAAGCCCTGACCAGCCAGTTACAAAGTGTCATCATTTAATATGCCAGTCAGCTCTGTCTTTCCAGGCCAATCACTCCTTTTGTGCTGGAGCCAGGATAGGAGCTGTCTCTTATACACATCTAGATGTGTATAAGAGACTGTCATCATTTAATATGCCAGTCAGCTCTGTCTTTCCAGGCCAATCACTCCTTTTGTGCTGGAGCCAGGATAGGAGTGGGGTGCAGAGGAGGAATGGAGCAGAAGGATGAAGGGGACAGGGCATCCGAGAAGGAAGGCTACAGAAATGGTTTATTGTTCAAGCTCCCTCACATCTCCAAGTAGATTTTCCTGGTACCCACAGAGGTGGACCATCGAGAGCCTGGTGGCTCTTGGTCACTGCAGCCACCTAGGTATGACATCTGTAAANTAAAGACCCAAGTCTGCCTATACCCCTAGATATGTGTATCATAGGCCCCAAAGTTACTGAATTTTCACATGGCCTCAGAGCTGGGGTCATTTTCTGGCCTCAGATGCCAAATCATCAGCTTGTCAAGTTATGGGCNAAAAGGTCAACAGATCCAAACCTATTACAGCCTCCTGCAAGCTCGACACATTTCTGTTTAGACATCATTGCAAGATCCCAGCTCCCTTTCATGACTGTGAGCTTTGTATCCAGCCTACCATTAACAGGGTTCAGCCGACACAGGGCTTTTGACTCTGTCTCCCCCCACCACGGCCCCCTCTCCGGGTCTGTCAGCCTTTTCTTCATCAACTATATTTGTTACAATCAAGTCCCGTCAACTGTCACAGCTTACATACAGACTGCCAGTAAATATGTCTTTCCACTCATTAGACATTCCTCCTAGTCACCTTGGGATTTCTACCTTGTCTATCTCACTCCAAAAAACTTTTGTTCAGAAGTATAAGACACCCACTGAGCAATGTCAGCTTGCGGCCATTACCTCAGGAAGTGACAGAAAACACCCAACTGTCACTCATTAAGATCCATTTTTTCCAGAGTTGATGTAAGTCAGACTTTGCCCCCAAAACGAATCATGATTTATTTAATATATTTGCTTCTACAAGTGTCAGCTCATCAGCTTAAAACGCCTCTCCTTTAACTCTATTGAGGGCTGTACAGAAAGTTTTCTTTGAAACCTAGTTTTTGCTTTAAGGCTTAATAATTAAAACAGAACCAAGAACAGTCGAGACTCTGCTCTATGGGTGCACTTTGGTGGCCCCTAGTTTTATAATTATATGTACAAAGCAGTCCTGTTGGAATTATCGCTGGACACGCTGGGAAAATTGCCTCCCACTGAGCAGGCTGGCTTTTTCTGCCGGGCGCACCGGGCTGGGGCAAGATGAAATGAGAACCAGGGATGGTTTGAAAGCAGGGACAAAAATAACAATTAGGGAANCGAAGAGGAGGAAANCGCAGCTTCTTAATTGCTCGGCCCAAGTGCCAGCGGCATCTCCCTGTCACACGGCAGGAGTCTGAGGACCCAGGAGGACCCGGTGATGTGC
This sequence comes from Neotoma lepida, assembly GCA_001675575.1. Lineage (NCBI taxonomy): Eukaryota > Metazoa > Chordata > Mammalia > Rodentia > Cricetidae > Neotoma > Neotoma lepida. Next base: position 460,124 of record LZPO01027410.1, on the reverse strand, counting down.
AGAGGCCTAGGGGACACAGACAAAGGTGTGTGTTGGCCACAGCTTCCTGGAAAAGATGCCCCAGGCCTTGCTTTGACCTGGATTTGGGTAGAGATCAAAGCCTGAGCCCAAGAGGAAGGTGATTTGANGGCCTGATGGCTTCCTATGGGGGTCATGCCAGCCCAAGGTCATTTCCAGCCACCTTCTCTTCTTCAGATTCACACTGGCTGGCCTTTCCCTCTGGAGAAGAGGAGCGGAGCATCATGGGAGGAGCTGCTTAGAAGGTGGATAACCGCCCAGCCACTTAGCGCCCCCTAGACCCTCCAAGGGAGCTGCAGCTGGCTAAGCTGTACTTCGCACAGGGGATATAGGTGTGGTGAATCCAACACTAAAAGGATGTATGTCGTCCTCAGACCCCTATCTGCGCCCTCATCAGTTTAGTCTTACACAGTGAGAACAAGACTGTAGAGTTGGAAGAGAAAGTGAGTACTCAGACAAAAGGTCCTAGATGGGATCTGAGGAATGGAAGGAAGTGAGATAAGACCCCTGCCATTGAGCAGATTCAAGCCACACCACTGCCTGTACGGGTGCTGCATGGGGGAGCCATGCCTTGCAAGGGCATGTAGGCTCAAAGACACGCAGAGCCCCTCACAGGGAAGGACTTAGAATGCTGAATAGAGTATTTTTATGTTTGTTTCCACATTATCAAGACAGAGGCAGAGTTCTCAGTACCCTCCAGGGCTGAGCCTTGGGGTTAGGGCATCCGTCTAGAAGGTCTAAGAGAAGCAAAGAAGAATTTGGACACAGGTTCTGGAAGGCCCATTCCTAGGAGGCGAAGAACCACCACACCATCTGAGGAACACATNTTCCTTCCTTGGATCTATTTCCCAGCAGGAACCGAAACAATACTCAGATTGCATCAGAAAATCCTGTCCACACTCACAAAGCCCTCTCATTAGAACCTCCCCTTGGCATGGCTTCCCCCCTTGGCAAATGAAAGGCCGGTGACTAAGGTGACCAGACTCAGGGTCCGTCTGTTCCACCTCTTGCTCTCTTCACCCTCAACTCTGCCCAACTTCTTGATGGGTCTAGCTACCTCTCCTGGTCAGAACTTTGGATTTCCAAATCCTAGCATTGGATTAGCTCCACCTTAAAATCTTGAAGCATCTGTGACCNGCTAGCACATGCAGATCCCTTGAGATTAAAAAAAAAAAATGCAGGAAGAGCTGCACATAGGAGTTTTGCATCAGGAGTTGAAAACCAACATGGTGGCTGTCCAGAAGATGAGGAAGTGGGGAAAGGAGAAGATGGAGTAAGGGTACCCCTTTGCAACGACTAGCTCCCTACAATTTCCAATGGGCTTTTCCTAGACAGGAGAGCCTGACACATCGTAACTGGGATGTGTGCTATGACCCACCAGAACCAGAGTATGTGCTATGACCCACCAGAACCAGGGTATGTGCTATGACCCACCAGAACCAGAGTATGTGCTATGAGCCACCTGAACCTGGGTGTGTGCTATGACCTAGCTTTTGGGAGCACTGAGAGGGCCAGTCTTGTCCCTTCAACCTCTGTTTCCTCCAAGACTCACAGAACCGAGAATTCCCCAACTGGGAGGAGTTTCAATTGCAGGCTCTCCAAGAAAAAACAAAAAACAAAAAACCAAAAAAACAAACAAACAAAAGACAAAACAAAACAAACAAAACAAAACAAAACAAAACAAAAAACATGCCTTCTTCCCACAGTTTTCCAGGAATCTGACAAACTCTCCCAACCAAGCACCACATGGGACACTTTCCATCCTCCCAGCTCCCCAGGCACTAGGAATGGGGTCATCTACCCTCAAGTACCCACTGCATACCTACCCAGTTCCTTGACCTAACTCAACAGGCAAAACTCTAAGGGAGGCAAAAAATCACATTGAAAATCAGCGGGCAAATGGCACCCTTTCATGTCGCCCATGACCCTCAGCTGGGAAGGTAAGATCAGATATGGAAGTGTTTGATGAGGTTAGTCCATTTCTAACCCTTTATCCCAGCGTTTAAAACCATCATATGCTTTAAGAAGTGAAGGGCTTTAATGTGCTGGGTGTACAGAAGGAACTGGGCTCCGGTTCTGCATAGAGCACCAGGAGGCAGGAGCTGTGGAACCTGCCGGAACCTTTNTTTCCCCTCAGCCCCATAAGGAGAAGCCCTTACCTGCTGAGCGCTGAAAACGGTTATTAATGATCTACAGCTGGACGGAAATAGGGACTTGTGTTAATTAGAAATCAGGATGGGCGATGTTCAGAAAGGATGCATCTCCTTGGAGACCCCAAGCCTAAATAGGCCCCTTTCCTCAAACAGCTGCAAAAGGAAACAGATGTGTGGTCTTCCTCCACAGTCAGGCTGAAATCCTGTGTCCTCCATGAAGTACCTATTGATGAGTGATTTCCTGCTTCCAATATCCAGGGTACCCATCTTCCATACTGCTAGTGTTTGACCCTTAGTATAACATCATTCACTCATATGCCTGCTCATCTGCCAAAACCCGCACAAAGCCGTGAAAGGACAATCATATATATATACATGAAAATTGAGACAGCCCTAGGTGNGGGCATGACTCAACAACTGTCTTAGGCCCATGAGCAGCCTCAGGTCATGATAAACTGGGCACCATTAGTAATTTAATATACTCTACCTGAATGAACTTTTTTTGTGTAGGGAGAGTGTGTGGGGTGCACAGGTGTACCAGTGGCACGCATGTATGTGCACATGTGTGTGGAGACAGAGGTCAGCCTCAGATGTCCTTCTTCAGGAGCCTTCCACCTGGTTTTTGAGACAAGTCTCTCACTAGGACTGAGGCTAGGCTGGCTGGCCAGCAAGGCTAGACACACACACACACACACACACACACAGAGAGAGAGAGAGAGAGAGAGAGAGAGAGAGCGAGCGCCATTGCTGTGGAGGACAGATGTTGAGTCCAGCATCTCAAAGTCTATCTTCCAATCCAAAGCACCAACAGACTCCCCTCTTAGCTGTCTTCCCACACTTAACTTAGCTCCTGATTTGTAAATGACTTAAAAGATATCATCCCATTCCTTAATGAGTGATCCCACAAATGCTTAGTACCAAGCAATAAATATGCCGTCCCATTCCTCCCTGCTTAGTGCCAAGCGATGCTTAAACTCAGNTATGAGAAGAAAATTAGTGGTAACTGCAGACACACTCTCTCTTCAATTTTTAGTCTCAACACAACCCTTTAGGGCAGGTCATGCCCATAGGANAACTGAGAATAGAGAAATGAAGTCACTTGGCCCAAACCACAAAGCTAGTAAGTAATAGAAACAGATACAAAGACTAATAGCATCCCTTTTCAGATTGTTTCCCACTGGAGTTCATGAGCCAGAGGAGATCCATCCTCCTGACTCACCCACTATGAGGAGCACTGGACCAACATCTGAGAAGGACCACACGAAGAGAGTGGTCAGTTCTGCTAGATCAGAAGGAAGGAGGAAAAAGCCTCTTGAAGGAGGTGAGTAACCTGAGTCTTGATTGACAAGAGGAATTCATAATGATCAATTCACTTGTGAGTTCTCTACCCCCATTGGTCTGTGAGCTTCTTATGGGGATAAATAGTCTGTTGTTTATATTTCTCTCCTTAGTTCCTGGCATGGTGCTGGGTACACAGCAGGTGTTCAGTAAATATTTGGTGAATAAATGAGCAAGCCAAGCAGCAAACAGCAAGAGTAAGAATACAGAGATGTGTGAGCATGCCGAGTGCTGGAGGAAGGGCAGATGGACATGGGTGAAAGGGGCAGTGGGCAGATAGGTCTCTGCCATTCTGATTCCTGTACAGAGCCATTGGATCAGCTCCTGTGGTGCTCTGGGGTAAGGTGTAGGGTTTTAAAAGCTGCAGGGCAAGGTCTCCAAGACCTGTGCTCATCTCTCAAGCTCAAGACTGTTTTAAGATAGTGCAAGTTTCTAATGAGTACAGAAAAGTGAGATGAAGAAGCTTAGCTCCAGTTTGTATGTGGGGAAGGAATCATCCACATTCTTTTTGCTTTTTAAATGCGTCACTACCCTAATGTATCTACAGACTCAAACCCTGGAGGTTACAAGTAGCTAAAGACACAGACAGAAAGCTANGGAGCGCTTCCTCCCGATGGAAGNATGAGTTACATGTAGACTCTAGAAGGAACTATCAATTGACAATTGACACCACCGGGGACAGGGAACACAGTAAACCTTGTAACTGGGGTGCTGTCTGTGCACTCCTGAGTGGGACACTGTCTGGACAAAGGGCCTTGTTTCTCAAACACTTTAGATAAATTTCAAAGGAAAAGATTGGGATAGCTGTGGCTTAAAAGACACTTGGGGACAGTTCAACCTTTTCAATATGTACCCTGGGATGGTTAGTGTTCACTGTTGATGGGATATAGAACCACCTGGGAGCTGGGCCTCTGGGCCTGCCTAGAGGGGTTATCTTGAGTCATTGATTGATGTGGGAAGAGCTATTGTAATTGTGGATGGGACCATCCCCCTGAAGAGATCCTGTACTGTGAAACGGAGAAAGCAGGCAAGCATGGCTCTCCTCTGACCACAGACACAAAAATGTGACTGGCTGCTTCAAGCTCTTGCTTCAACGACTTCCTGCCGTGTACCTTGAACTGTGAGCTAAAAACCCTGTCTCCCTTAAGTTGCTTTTGTCATATTTTACCATAGCAACAAGAAAAGAAAGCATAACATATACCTAATTTGAATCCTGATTCAAATAACTATAAAAATATAAGACAGATGGCAATGTGGACAATGTATATTCAATGACATTGATAAATTATTGTTAAATGTTTAGGTGTATAAATGATTTTTTTTCTCCTTTTTTGGGAGACTCCTTGTTTTTTTAGGAATTCATATTAAAATACAGATGGGGTGGTATCAACTGAAGGGGAACAGTAAAATATGGGGTGGTACAAGACTGGCCCGAGGCTGGTCACTGGTAAAGCTAGGAGCTGGGAACCCAAACTCACCGAGCTATTCATTTTATTCTGTTCTAATGTCTTATTGAGGTATAATTTGGAAACCATGCAACTTGCCCACTTGAAGCATGTCACTCAGTGACCTTTGCTGTATTTAAGAGTTGAGCATCCATCTTCACAGCCAAGTTTGAGTTACCCCTCCCAAGACCCCATGTCTCTTAGCTATGATTTCCCAATTCTACCCTACTCCCTTCCCAGTCCTAAAATTACTAATGTGTTTTCTACTTCTGCAGATTTGCTTATTCTGGGCATTTCACCTATGTTTGGCCTCTTTTACTGAGCAAATTTTTTTCAAGCCACGTTGCAGCATATATCAACACTTGGCTTCTTTTTGTGGCAAAATATCCTCTTTTTTTTTTTTTTTCCAAGACAGAGTTTCTCTGTGCAGCTTTGATGCCTTTCCTGGAACTCATTCGGTAGCCCAGGCTGGCCTCGAACTCACAGAGATCCGCCTGCCTCTGCCTCCCGAGCGCTGGGATTAAAGGGGTGCGCCACGACCGCCCGGCTCAAAATATCCTCTTTTATGGGTATTTATTCATGGTCTGTGGGCATTTAGGTTTCTACTTTGGGGTATTCTGACTGGTGCCGTTATGAGCAGTAGTGTAAGCTTTTGTGTGTACTTGCCTTCATTCCTCTTGTCTGCACGCCTAGGAGTGCAATTGTTAAATCCTGTGGTGACTCTATGTTTACCCATTTAAGAAACCAACAATCTGTTGTTCTGATGGAGCTGTATCATTTCACATCCCCACCAGCAACATCCTGTCTGCTTTCAGACATTGGGAATGTTCCATGATAAATTTTTAAAATGTAAACACCTGCCTGCATAGGCTAAAAGCCACCCACGCGTGATCACAACATTGGTAACTGTTTTCTGTATCACGTCTGCAGACATGGCACTCTGAGATAAGATCACAGCACATTGTCATTTGATGTCCCTTCCTGTTTGTTAGATTTTAGGTACATATCTTCTCCATTTCATTTGGGAGGGCAAAGCCTTGAGAAAACCCAAATAAGTCAAGTCGGTAAATGATCCACACCGGTTCCCAGGGCAGAAGGAACGGGAGCTCATTCTGCCATGCCGCTCAGCAAAATGCTTGTGTGATGACTGTCCATCGTAATTACATAAAATGAAAGCCACAAAGGAAATAATTGCTGCGGTAAGAAGGAGGAAGGGGAGAGAGTCTTCAGAGCCCAAGGTTAAATGCTGGGGCGTAAAGAGATGTAAGNGAGTGAATTCTTTCAGCAGGACAATTTGGGAAGTAATGGCACACAGAGTCACATTCTGCAGGGGGACAGCGAGCACTTGGCCGCATTATTCTGTCCTGGGTCCGCATTTTCTCCTGTCAAGAGGGCTTTGACTGAAACCACAATTGTCTTCCAGTGAAAGGCTGAAATGCCATGTGGATGACTTGAGTGATGGGCCCTAACATCTTGGCTGCTCAAGAAAAAGCCATGCTAATGGATTTATGCACTGAGTCAGATAAAAGGGAGAGGGGAGAAGCCCCACCCAGCCACCGCAGCAGCACAGCAGGGTTGCCTTCTGGAGGGGTATTACTGGAGAACCAAGCCTTTGGCAAAAATAAATTAATAAATACCAGCTCCACNCCCCTGTGTGCCTGGTAAGGACAAACCTAGGTTCCTGGCCTGCACAATAGCCTAGGCTGAGCTCTGGTTCTCAAGTTTTTTTTCCTAAGCCTGAGCAGGTATGTCCCCAATGATTTCAAGATAGATGGGTTTCCAGCCAGCCAGCCTAAATGGGTTTCCATCCAGCTAGCTACATCTCCCACCTGAATCTCCCAGCAGTCTTCCCTCTTAGACACTCAAAGCGTCTGGGGAGATCTCCAAGCCTGCCAGGTAAACTAATTCACTGCCATAGATATCTGCAATAGCTGGGATACTCACATGTGCCTTGTTATGGGGTAGCAGGGCAGAAGGAACTTCATGGGGTGAGGGTGTGGGGACAGCCTCGGGGTCTTCCTGACCTATGACTTGCTTGATTTATGTGGCAGTGAAGACCCTGAGGGTTGAAGATGGTAAGCAAGCCCCAAAGCTCACGTGCTTGGCTGAGATAGGGCAGAGAGACCTGAGATTTTTATGTTTTACTGTTTTAGGGGATCATGACCTAGAAATCACATCTTGGGAGTTTCTTTGGAAGGTGACAAGAGTCTACAGTATGGGNGAAATTGTTATTGTCTGTGACTGTCATCAGTGGGGGATAGAATCATGGCTCCTGAGGATAACATAGGCCATCCCCCCTTTCTACAATGAGGAAGCTGAGGCCCAGAACAGAGTCCTCTTACGGTCAAGAAAGTTAATCTTACTCCCGTGACAGGCTACTGAAAAGCCCCACTCAGGATAGTTAAAGGATGTGGAGCTAGAAGCCTTCTCTTGAATTATGAAATACCATCTCCACCAATCTCCATCCAATTTCCCCCTAATCCATCCTTTCCCGTGCCCCTGCCCCTGCATTCTTGGCCACCACCTCCAGCAAGCTGCCATTCTCAGCTCAGACTAGAACTGTATTGCAATGTCCACCATTGTCCTTGCCTTGATCATTCCAAAACTGCAGCTACAATGATGTTTAGCTACCTGTTTAAAACCCATCAATAGTTTCTGAGTGGTGGTGGTGGTGCACACCTTTGATCCCAGCACTCGGGAGGCAGAGGCAGGCCGATCTCTGTGAGTTTGAGGCCAGCCTGGTCTACAGAGCTAGTTCCAGGAGAGCCAGGGCTACACANAGAAACNCTGTCTTGAAAAAAAACCCNAAACAAACAAACAAAAAACCATCAGTAGCCCTCTCCTAGAGCTCTAAATCCCAACATTTACCAAGCCCTGCCTCGCCCCTTTGTGAGTCCACTGCGCCATCTTGGCCCACTCCATTCTACTGGACCCAGGCACACCAACTTTCTTTCTCTTCTCTGATATGCTGTGTTCTCTTCCACTCCAGGGACTAGCCTTTCGTGAAAAGGTCTAGTCACTTCCTTAATTCATCTGCAGGCACTAGCTGCTATGCTTCCTCAGGGAAGTCGGCTGTGGCCTGGCACTGGGTGAATCTCCTATGTTTCATGCTCTCAGAGCCAAGTTTCTTTTCCTTGTGAACGAACATCCATCTTGGTTTGTAATCATATGCTCATTGGTGGGATGAAGTGAAGACAGTCTACATCCCTGGACAATAAGATGAAGTCTGTTCTGCTTCTCTGTTTTTCCCANCACCTAGCAAGGTGCCAGACACCAGCTAGCTTGCACTCAGTCACTATGCACCNGTGTGATGGGACAGTTGTTAAAATATTGAAATGATTCTGCATCCCCTGACGACTAACTCCTGCTGCAAACCTCCCACACACCCCAGGCCACACCAGCTAACATGCCCCCCCCCCTTTCAGAGCACTCTGTAATCCGTTAATTGCAGTAATGTTTCTACATCACGGGTAGCAATAGTTAAATGTTCTTAGGGTCATCCAACCTGCATATAGTAGGCACTTACTAATCATGAACAATAGCAGTAGAGCTATGATTTCAAACTAGGTCTTTTATCTTCCTTTGGCTTTGTGCTTCTGTCCTCTGTCCCTGATTGACATAATGAACTCTCAGCAAGTTCCAGAAGGTGACATGGTCAGGTTCATTCCTGAGTCCTCAAAAGCATCCTACCTCCACACTCAGACCTACAGGAACACCATCAGGCCCCACACTTGCTTAAATCCACATAGTACAGCCAGTTCTCAGACCAGGGGCATGTTGGTATACTTGTCTCACCATCAGCCAAACTCTCTAAGGACCCCAACTTCAGTTGAAGCCCCTTTGAAGGGATGAGACAACCTGTCAACTCGTCCTATTAGTCTGTCTCCCCTGAGAGAAGCAGGGTGATAGAAGGGACCCTTTGTGAGGATCCTCATGAGTCTTCACGNCGGTAGTAAACAGAGGACCTAGCAGCATCTGTGGCAGCATCCAATGTCTTACAGGGAGATCCTCTTAAAGGCCACAAAGGAAGCTTCAGTGTGGTACAATATGATTGCTTGGGCTTTGAGCCTGAAGCCTTGAACTTGGATGTCCACTGGCTCAGCCAGTCATTACTTGGGTGAACTCGCTTCTCTAAACTTGGCTTCTCATTTGTAATGATTATGCTAGAGTTTAAGTTAATTGCTGTACAGAGAGAATGGTTGACACAGTGCTGGGTACAATATTGATCACAACCAACAGATCAATAATTACTATCTGGAATAGATCTCTTACTCTTGGGTTTCTCTTGATCTAGAAGGCTTGCCAGACTGAGGGTGAGGAAGGGAAATGCCTGCTCTTTGCAAAGGTGGAGTACACAGAACTGTACCTTGTCTCTCAGGCATTCATCTGTTCAGTCAGCAAGTGTATTGTGAGACGGCATCTACATGACCTGGTCAGCAGTGTTGGTTTCAATGAGAATGGCTGATAGGCTCACATGTTTGAGAGCTTGGTCCCCAGTTGTGGAACTGTTTAGGACGGACTAGGAGATGTGGCCTTGTTGGAGGAAGTGTGTCAATGGGGACAAGCTTTGAGGTTTCAAAAGCCCATTGCCATCCTTGGTTAGTCTTTCCCTGCCTTGTGCTTGTGAATCAAGCAATGAGTTGTCACCCCAGAGCCATGCCTGCCTACCTGCTGTCATGCTCCCTACCATGGTGCTCATGGACTCTAGCCCTCTGGAACTGTGAGCCCCAAATTAAATGCCTTCTCTTATAAGTTGCTTTGGTCATGGTGTAACTTTGGTCATGGTAACTAAGACACCATCAAAAAGGAGAGCTATGATAATTATAATTACTAACTACCATCTAGCTTTTACCTTCTTTTGACCTTCAGCTGTTCTCTGATGGATAACTTATTATAATGAGAAATTTGCAGTATTGTGGTATAATGGTGCTTAAATACTGATTCTGATGCCCACTAGCTACACAACTTTGCATCTGTTTCTTAACCTTTCCATAGTTTCTCACCTATAAGGAGGGCAAACTAACAGACACCTTATAGGGCTGCTGCAAANTGACTCTCTTTCAGTATGAGGAAGGCAATTAGAATTCAACACTGTTAGTTCCTTTCACCATCTCTAGGACACATGGGGTATTAAAAAGGCAGATGTTGCCAATCCGTACAAAACAAGGTAATATAACAAACCATAAACGAAGCTAAGTTTACCAGCAGCACATGCCCTGATAGCTTAGNCATCCAAGATAGAGCCTAATGCAGTTGCTTATTCCAAGCTCACATCAGGATGACTGCACATAGTTAGGGACTTTCTCAATGCTCTAGCTAAACACTAGGACCAATAGCAACTTAGGAAGGAAGGGTTTATTTGGCATACAGATGATGTAGTCCACATGGAGGGAAGCCAAGGCAGGAACTAAAGGCAGGAACTGAAGCAGAGAGCGTGGGGGATGCTGCTTACTGGCTCACTTTTGGCTTTCTCAACTAGTTTCTTATAAAGGCCTAGGGGATGGTACTACCCACAGTATGCTGGGCCCTCCCACATCAACTAGAAATTTTAAAAAATGTCCCCCACACATGCCCACAGGTCAATCTGATGGTGGCATTTCTTAACTGAGGTTCCTGTTTCCCAGGTGTGTCAACTGAAGCTAACTATAACAATAAATACTTAATAAATAAATGAAACAAGTCTAGCCTCTTTTCTGATCCGATAACAGTACAATGGAAACATACCTCAAAAAAGACAATGTGAGGCAGACTAAGATCTTAGAGGAGGAGTAGGCTTGTGCTTCTTCACATCCAATGACAAGCCAGCTGAATAGGATGTGTTTCAACTGTGTTATAGCTACACAGAATACAATGTCTCCTGAGACCAGGATCAGCCTGCACTGTAAACACAGATCATCAGGCTAATAGCTTCTGCTCTAGNAGAGATCCACTTAAGTTCCTATTCATTTAATGAGGACCATCAGCCTTCTCTATCTTTGGGTTCCTAATCTTTGGGTTCTGTGANCTTGGATTCACTCAACCGAGGCTTGAAAATATTTGGGAGGAAAAAAGATCGCTGTGGAGTATGTGCAGGCTTTCTTGCCCTGTCCTGTCCCTGGACAGTGAAGTCTGACAGCTGTTTACTGTATATTGAGTATTATACACAATCTAGCAGTGANTTGCAGTGTATAGAAGGACAAGCATAGATTATATGCAAAGACTGTACCATTTTATGTAAGAGACTTGAACAACTGCAGGTTTGAGGGTCCTAAAATCAGCGTCTTTGTCTCTGTCTCTCCCTCCCTCCTTCTGTCCCTCCCTCTTTTCTCCCTCCCTCCCTCTCAGTGGATACCAAGGGTGTCTTTTACTTAGTTTAGGATCAGAAACATAAGGAAGCATGTGCATTAGTCTGTTCAGTCAACAAGTACTTATAGAGACAGCATCTCCATTACGTCATCAGCTGCAGTGGTTTGAATGAGAACGGGCCCCCTAGGCTATGTTTGAAAACTTGACCCCCATTGATGGAACTGTTTGGGAAGGATTAGAAGGTACAGCCTTATTAGAGGAGGTGTAACCTGAACAGTCACAGTCCTACTGTTGAAGTGTCACCCTCTGTGTAACTCTGGGGGCTTGTTCAGAAAGGCAGGGTCTCAGGCTGGGTTGGGATAGGGGGATGGAATCCGTGTTTCACAAGCCCACATGCAGTTATCCTCCCAATCATGCTGACACTGGTGTTCTACCATAAGTGCAGGCCATCTGGGGAGTTTGCGGTTTTGTTTGTTTGTTTTTAATTAATGTCTGAGTTCTAACTTTGGGATGCTCAGACAGTTATTGGGAATGCTGTTTGGGCAAAGTGNTTAGAGGAACAAGGGGAAGGGGAAGTGGGTGAGGAAGGGGAGCATGGGAAGGGAAGAGGAAGCAAAATAGGAGGAAGAAGAGGTAGAGACAAGTGACTTGATTTCCACTAGAGGATTCTGACTTGAAGCCTAGGAAGAGATTCCACCCCCCTAGTCCACCACCACACAGACCACTCCCTTCTGGAGAACCATTTCCCTGAATTCTTCATAGTATCTCATATCTGGCACTGTGAGGACCACTCTACCATCACCTGAGTGCCAGGCTTGGCAAGGCCAGCTCTCTCTCCACTGAGGGAAGAGAGACTGAATCTCAGATCCAGCCTGCTCTCACCCCCTTCCTGCATCCCATCTGCCTCCCTGGAGCTTGGACATCTGGTTCCGTTCCTTGAAAAGCTCTTTCCTTCTCACTGCTTCTCTCTCCTTGGGGACCACTTTCCTGATTCCTGCCCAGAAGAATGACCTGGGGCCAGCAGGATCTAGCTCGGAATGTCCCCATCGACTCCTCCTAAGTCCAGACTTCCAGGTGGAGCTTTTGAAGTGATTACATCAGCCTGTTCATCAGAAAATGTTCCAGCCCTCCCAGGAATCTCTCTGGGACAAGCACAAGGTTCTGGCTAATTTTAAATGTAATTAAAAGATTTTCTTCCTCTCTTCCTTGCAATGCATGCTCCATTTCCACGTCTCCCCTCCTTGGAACACATTTCCTCTGTGGTCTTCATTCCTCTTTATTTTTTTTAATATTCCAGACCCCACCCCCAAATCAGAACAACTTACAGAAGAGGTAAACCCTTTGCTTACTGAGGGAGTTTATCAGAAGGTAACATTTTTATAATGCAGTAAGATTTTTAATAGGATGTGGAAAATGTCTTTCTCCCCACAACACTAATAATAAAGAAAAAAGGAATTAAAATAATTTTTCTCTAAATTGCTTTCTATAACCCGTTCAGCATTTTCAGGGACATAATTAAAACATCAAACAGTTTTCCTGCTGGCTATGCAAAAATGTGAAGACTTAAGCAGCCACTATTATTAGATATTAAAATGGACTTGAGTATTTATTTAAAAGATCCACTTAAGGAACCNTTCATTTGGGTTTGCTCTGCTTAGTGTAAAGACGCGAAAATACCTGTTCTTAATAAAGACTGTAATTGGTAGCAGGAGGATTTTTAAAAATATGTATAAAATATGTATTTTGTTCACTATTTTTCTAGCTTAATGTGACTAATTTTACCCTTCAACTTTATCCCTAAGGAAAAACTTAGAAAGGAAGGTTATTACCAATACATGAAGCTCAGTAGTCTGCTTCCTTTGGATGTAATTGCGATCAAGGAGGCTAGTGGCTGGGCAATTTTGGTTTAAATGAGTACATACCCTGAAAAGGATAAATTAACCTTTGAAGGACCAAAATTAGATCCCAATAAGTGACTGTCCTTGCTGAAGGCACACGGAGTCCAGGGCAGGAAGGAACTGCNCAACAGAAAGAAACAGAAGGCCGTTCGGGGAGGAAGGCTACAGTGGAAATGGTGGCAGCTCTGTTCGTTGCTTTTGATTTTCTAGGGGTTTATAAACACCATCTAAGGAGGCTGGCTTTTTATTCCGTTTTCACAAAATCCCTGCAGGTTTCTCAGATGATGATAAAGCAAAATCAGGTCAACTTTCTGAGCACTTTTCTTGCCAGCTCCAGACNTGAAAACCCCACAGGAACACACACAGAATAGTCATGGAGCAGATACGTGGACACCATGTGGGGATCGGCCTTGTCTCTTGGGAGTTTGGTGAGGAAAAGGAGACTTGGGGGCAAACCTGCATGATGGTGTGGGCCAGGAGTCCTCTGAATGGCACAGAAAAAATTGAAAGAATAAATTGTTTTTAGCTCAGGACATAACATAAATCTTCTCATGGTGACAGCTTGGAGGCAAAAAACATGTCAGTTTTCAAGGCATCAGAATCCCATCAGCTCCAGAAACCATGGTCCACAGTCTCCAGCAATTCCTGCAATGAAGAGCAGGTCAAGATTTGTGGAAGTAATTCTTATCTTCGACTCATACCCTGAAGTNCAGCCTTTGCTCTGTGTGGGAGCACAAGCACGCACATGTCGTGTGCAGGTACACACAAGTGTGCAAGTGCATTCACCTGCAGAGACAGAGGACAGCCTCAGGTGCTGTTGCCTCAGGCATCATCTACACTATTGTTTTGAGAGAGAGTCTCTCACTCACTGGTCTGGAACTCACCAAGTAGGCTAGGCTGGATAGCCAGTGAGCCCCAGGGGATCTGCTTCTCTCCACCTCCCCAGCACTGAGATTGCAAGTAGGTGCCACCTCTGGCTCAAGGGACTGAACTCAGGTCCTCAAACTCCACCTCCCAGGCCCAAGGCTTTGNTTTCTCTGTGGAGGGGAGGAAGAATGAACAAGAGATCTGCAAACACTAACCAGATGTCCGCTCCCTGCCAAGTACTGGGGTGGAGTGGGGGAGGAGGCGGAGGNGGGGGAGGAGGAGAAGAAGATGATAGTGGCAAAGGTAACATCTGCAACTGGCAGTCAAATACCAGTATGTAGATCCCTCCACCGGCAGCCCCACCAGCTGAGCCTAACAACTCGGCAGCCTCACCAGCTAAGCCTAACAACTCTAGGAAGCACATAGTTGCTGCTAACTGAATGTTGATGTTGTAGCACAGGAAGATGGAGTGACCCTTAAGGATCTACCAGCTGGAAAGACTGGCTTAAGAATTTGAGACTTGAAGCTGGTGGGTCTACTGAAAAGCCTGCCGTAGGAGAATACTCACAGAGAGACTCAGGGGAGCCGACGAGGGAAGAATGATGCAGTCCTTGGCAGAGACATTGTTGGCACCTGCAAAGTAGAGAACAGAGTTCCAAGAAGGAGTGAGAGGTTCCCCCAAGGGAATAGTTCTTTCTACCTTCCTCTGTTTCTCTCAAAGAATGTCCCAGTTCCCATCATCATTTGATGATGCTGGCCGGNGTTACTCTGGGAGGAACCAGGACTAGGAAAGATTCTCCTGCCAAATTCTTGATNAAAACCTTCTCCTTCTCAGTTCTGTAGCATCCACCCACGTGGTAAGGGGTAGTTCAGACCTCTGGCCCCAATGTCAAAACCCGTGTGCCACAGATGGGGGACATACCTGGGCATGCCACAGCCTCCCGATCAGAGCCTTGATTGATGGTAAACATAGAAGACGTAGAGCTTGGTGGAGCTAGCAACAAACACATATCTAAAACCAGAGAATCTTGCTTCATTGCCCTGCGCTGAAGTCAAAACAGCTCCCAGAGTAGCCCCTAGAGAACAAGATGCTCTCTCATCATGTGAGGTTCAAAGACACTGAGAGGCGGGTGGCACAGCTCAAAGTGTCTGTATGTAAAAATGCCTTCATGATGTTGTTTTGTTTTGGGCATGCCTTTACCTGAATTATCTGAAGACATTGTTTGAGGCTATGAAAAAGTATGAATAATATTAGGCCTTGACATCAAAAATCATTTTTAAAAAACATGTCTGTAGTTGTTAGCTGCCAATACCCCATGCACANTTCTCAAAGCAGCAGGGAAAGACTGCAGAGACCAGGTGAGGGCAATTTTTCCTTTTCTTATTTTTTATTTTCCTTAACTTTTTATTATTTTCTTATTTTTATTTCTTGTTATTACATTTGGGTCTTGATTTTTGTGATGGATGAAAACTATTTGATGTCATAAAACCAGTCCATACCTGGAAGCCACCAATTCAATGTCAGATAAAAAGGAACTCTGTGCACATCTGTAACCACATGGCCACCCAACGGAATGAATGTCTTGTTGCCTTGCAGGTTGTCTGCATGTGCTCTGGTGGACGAGTTTTCCTGGACAGGGAGGTGCCAAGGACCCAGAACCAGCTGTGAGAGAGAGTCAAAGAGCTTTCCTTTCAAAAAAAAGACAAATCTTTGGCCTGTCCTTTGAAACAACAAACAAGAGGAAGTTTGCCTCTTTATATTCAATCTGGCCTAGTAGGAACCAAGTTTGAGGACCTAAATTAGAAGTCTGACTTTTTTATTTTGCCTCTGTAACTCAACCCATGGGCAGTGCCAAACCTCTGTGCCAATCAACAGACAGGNGCTTCCCTCAGGATAAGCCATCACTTCAGACAAGGGCTCTGGGACACGCTGTGTCTAACTCTAAGATCTGTCATGTTAGTGGTTTCCTGATCAAGACAGAACATCTGGCTTCTGGCTTGACGTATCCTCCANCAGCCACCGCCTTGCACAAATCCACCCCTGCTTTACCTCACTGTCATCCTGCTTTGCCCGATTTCCCGCTCATGCTCCATCACTCAGCCTCCACTAGCCATGCTCCCATCTAGCTCCTGAGGTAGAGTCAGCTGCCCCTCACTTTCCTTCCAGCTGCCTGACTCCACTGCAGGTGCTCACTGACCTTGCAAATCCTACCTTAGTGGAGTCTTGTTTCAGCTCTTACAAAAGGCTCCTAAACCCGCTGCAGGTGCCTTGTTTCTTCTTCTTCCCTCTACCATTCTACTCAGAACGCTGTCAGACACCTCACAGAAAACATTTCTCTAGCGTGTCCACGACCTGTTCGAACCCTGCCAGTGGTCCCCATCATCTCTCGATGCTGTTTGCCTCTCAGACAGCCAGAGTCCTCTGCAGCCCGTCTCCACTAACCTTTTCATCCTCNCTGCCCTCAGAATGCAGCTGCTCTCCAGCCAAACGGTACCCCGGCTCTTCATGCACTGCTATGCTCTCTTCCTCCACACACCTGCTCCTTCTGCAATGTCCGCTGCCACTCTGGTCTCAAGCCTTCATTCTCTATGTGCACAGCAAAAGTCTTTCTATTTCACAGATGTGTAAGAACTGTCAACAATCAGTGTTCTTAATAGTGAGAAAATAGAAACAGATAGCTACATACATTATTGGACAAACATACAAGGAGGGGCTAGAATGCAAGTGCGGAAGGGTCAGTGGNAAAGACTTGATATTGTCTCACTAACCCATGTTTGGTGGATCCATGTGGTGACATCTGAAATTTTACCAGAAGTAATAATCACCAAAATCAACATAAGAGGGTCAGTCCAAGTGGGTTCAGGGAGTTTCAATCTCAAGCCCATTTCTGAAATCATGTCTCTTGAGAGATGCTGGTGTCACCAAGCTCTATGCTGGCTAATCTCATTGTCAAGATTTTGGACTGAGAAAAATGCCTTGGAGATCAGTAAAGCACACTTCTGGGTGTGTCTGTGAGGATCTATCCAGGATCAAGAGGCTGGATCAAGAGGGCTCCTGTCTAATGAATGGATAATCCACTGGGAACTAAAGAATGGATTCATAATCTGACAGCATTAATAGGAGATGGTGGAGATAGTAGAGACTTTCAAAGATGGAGCCCAGTGGAGAAGGCAAGTTGTTGGGGGTATATTCTTGGCTGCATCTTGAGGCCCCTCTGCTCCCTGGCCATCATCAGANGAGCAGTGTCTACCACTTGCTCCCACTGCCATAACACTCAGTCTCATCTAAGGCACAAAGCAATGGATCTAGCCATCTTCTAAAACTGAGGCAAAATAAATCTTTTTCACATATAATCTTACCATTTATTAAAGATGAATGTTGATTTGCATACTAATGAGATGGGTATGCTTGTTTATTTTTATATAAAGAATTCAATCCCAGCTGAATATCTGATACTGCAGGACACAGAGCTTCTTCAACACCTTTCACAGTTGAATGATATTTTGGTTTTACAATTGCCAATGCTGTGAACACCTCCTTTCATGAATGCACCATACAAAATGGCAGAAGAATGTTTAGGGTCATTTCAGAAGTTGTTGGAAATTCTNTCCTAATCCTAAGTCAAAATTCAATGAGTTTTTAAAATAAAACTTAACTCATAAATTCCAGCTGCAATTTTTAAAATTAAATTTCAAATGCAACACAATGCACAGATGTACAGATTGATGCATATTGAGGAACGACAGTAGGATGGTAACTAAATTGTTTTATTTCCATAAGGGCAGGAATGGTACCGTTCATAGTTTGCAATAGTCTCATAGCTGAGCTGAGATGTCTCAGGCGACACTTGTTGATGTGTGTGGAGTGATGCCAAGTGAGGAGGCTGTGTGCTCAGAACTCAGGCTGCAGAGGAGGCACGCACTGCAGCCCAGGTGGAGGCACACACTGCAGCCCAGGTGAAGGCACACACTGCAGCCCAGGTGAGCACAGCAGAGGATCTTGGATTCATTACACATTTGATTTGGAATTAATTTTTAGTTGTTGCACATGTAGAAACCTTTTACCATTGCCAGTGTTTTCATGACCACCCCTCCCCCCACTCAGCTTTGCAGGGTGTTATGCCACGGTTTAGAAAACTCTGTATTAGGGCTGGAGCAGTGGCTCAGTGATTAAGATCTCTTACTTGCCTTCCAGAGGTCCTGTGTCCCATAGCTCACAGTCACCTGTAGCTACAACTCNAGGGGACCCGACAGTCTCTCCAGGACTCCAAATGCACGATAGTCACATGTTCATACCTCCTCTATATATACATAAATAAAAAATAAAAATAAAACCTGAAAAAATAAACTAAGGTGTAAACATGTATGTCAGCTATGCCGGGTGTCTTGGTATTTGTTTATTTATTTATCTTTTTAACAGCTTCACAGGAAACTAGTCNGAAGAGAGTACCTCAAAAAACTTTTACTTACTCATTTAAGACATGNTGAAGGAGCCAGGTCCAACTTACCTCTAGCTCTCNCTTGTTAGCAAGTTCAAGAGACACTTGGCAGTCCCCAAACTACAAAGACTGTGTTCAAGATTTCCTGGGGATGCCTGTCCCTAGGAGCAAGGATATCTCAAGTCTTCAAAACCTAAGTAATAGGTAAAAAGCCCTTATGNACTCTCTTCCCCAATAAAGCCCCTACCCTAGGACAGGTGCTACAGATTGAGACCAACTTGGTGAGTGACCCTCAACTGACCTCTGCTCTCTCCTGACAGTTGTCTTAACTTGGAGCACAATCCACAAGCTTGGAGTCAAAAAGCCCCANATAACAAGGGTTTTTCCTTTTGGCTTCCTGAAGCCTTGCCAACAGGAATATGTCAGCAGTCCTCATTATTTCTGTCAGAGAAATGTGGTTCTCTCAGGTATGGAGGAGGAACTGGCAGGAACCACCCAGTTGGGCAGTAGCTCAAGCAAACGGGGGAAAGGAACGCAGTCCCCACTTCTCTGGAGAAACAATATACAGGTGCAAGAATGGATTGAGAGTTCCCATGACTCGACCTTTCTGCGCCCCCCACCGCCACCCCCATGGTTAGCACTGGCTGTCAACTTGGGAGGCTCCTGTGTCACCTGGGAGACAAGCCTCCAGGTCTGTAAGGGACTCTCTAGCTTGAGTTAATTAAGGTGGGAAGACTCACCCTAAAATGTGAGTAGCATCATTCCATGAATAAGGGTCTGAGACTAAATCCAAAGGCAAAGTGAGCCGAGCTCCAGTGCTGAGGATCGCTCTGCTTTCTCTTTGAGGCTGCGATGGGACCCTGCCATGATGGACTCTACCCTCCAACTGTGAGGTAAAATAAACCTTCCTTCTTCAAGTTACTTTTCTCCAATATTTTTGTTACCGCAGCAACNAGAAAGGAAAGGAATAGACCACACTGTTCTTAACCCTGGAAATAATGGCCCATCCTAGGNACTGAGAGATGACCCTGTTGTACCGTGTCCGAGTGCCAGTGGTCCTCCCTCTCTGNGTCTTCCAGTGACCACCACTTCTGTCTTTGTTTCTGAGGACCCTAGTGATTTCTTTACATCTATGCTGGTGACCATCCTAGAAAAGGATAAGGGACTCCAAGACAAGAGGGTTTTTATTTTCCTTCTTAGCGAGCCCACCTCCCCTGGCCAGGAGACTCCGAGGAGGAGTTACTGACTGTGAATTCAGTGCTCTGGACCATTTGGCCTCAGCTTACAAAGGGTGAGTGTGATTTTCACAAGTTTCTCTGAGGCACCCAAGGCTCTCTCTCTGCTGGGTTTTGAAGGGAATAGAAAGTTTCAGGTAAGCCAGTGTGATTTTTATAATTTCATAAAGACATTTGACATCAGAAGCTTCCAATGTCTGGGTCTCAGTGGCCTGACCCAGCNTGAGGCGAGATGCCAAGAGAAGAGACTCGTTTGCTCTGCAGCCCTCTGCAGGTAATTAGCACTGTTAAGGCACAAACAAANTCCTGCCTACTGCTCATCTACATGGCTCTCGAGGAGGTCTGGGAAACAGGGACTTTTTCTTCCTCAACCAAGGCACGTGGAGGTGACCGGGGAGANGCACGGGAAGATGAAACCGGAGTCTGGAAGCAGCACACTCTGTGAACTCCTTCTGATTTGCAAATGAAATTTCTCCCACAGACAATGCAGGCAGCACCAGGGATCCCCAATTGAAGACACAACTCATGAAAGTCTCCAAGTCAGAGCTGGGGGAGAAAGAATCCCGGCCACCGAAGGCAGAGCTGGAAATAATGAACCACATTAACCAAGAAATCGCAAAAGCCATCTCTATTAGACAGCTGCGCAGGTCAAAAGGAAGCAGACAGGAGAGGAAACTCAGGCTCCTCGGGATAATTGCAGCACAATTAATACAGGGTGAGTCATTGCCCTGGTGGAAGTGGCTCCTGCTGCGGCTGCAAGGAAGAGCACCTCAGATCAGTTCCTTCCTCTGCCCCCAGCAATTCCCCCTCCTTACCATCTGTGGACCCTAAAGAAGTGTCCTCAGGAAACTGGTCAATCAAATGACCACCACCACACACACACACACACACACACACACATTCATGCCAGAATCCACTGATAACAACACAGAGAGGGCACTGCCTAGAAGCCTGGTAATGGATTTTAAAGACTTCCACTCTAGTTCTCAGACCCACTGGGCCTCTTCTGGTGCCGGTGCCTCACAGAAACAGTTAGGTATCAAGATAAGGCAAGAAAGAAAAGGTCACCTGGGTATAATGTATTAGGCACTGGAGGGTGGGGGTGGGAAGGTGCTTGGTGTTGAGTACTGGGTGCTTGGATGTATGTGTTAGATGTACTGGGTTCTGGGGCATGCTTTCCTCCCAGAATCCTATGGGTTTTTCTCTGTCTTACCAGCAATCTCTCAGACACAAGCAGCCAGAGTTCCAAGCTGAGAAGGATGGACAACTCCAAAGCAACAGAAGATAACCTACCATCCCAAGATACCTGGCTACTTCAGAAGCCCCCTTCCCTACCCCCCCCAAGAACTCCGACACCCACCAAGTCAGCTTGAAGCAGTTCTTGGGAGACACGGCGCCCCCACTCCTGTTCACCTGCCTTTTTTTATAATAAGCAAAGAGTCTGGAATGTTGGAATTCCTGGCCACTCCCCCAGCTAAGTAACCACATTC
>LZPO01027410.1:383687-394632 GCA_001675575.1 Neotoma lepida | reverse complement strand
ACACACACACACACACACACACACATACACACACACAAACACACACACACAGGAACACACACAAGCTAGAGCTTGTGTTAGTATTACTTTTATACAGCAAGTGATACGGTTAAGCATCTAAAAATAACATATCAAGAATTATCCAACTGGGCCTGGAGTAAAATCACATGTATCCTTACAAAAGCGATGAGAAGCAACTCTGGGGACAGAGCCATAGTAGAAGGTGACATGATGTGGCAAGCAGAGTCATGCAAATAAACTTGAGGTCTTNGTACCTCAAGTTGCTGCAGTAGGAATGATCGAAGGCCAGGACTTGGTCCGGCATTTGGGAGACTAGATTCCTGATGGCCCAGAGACACCTGGGAAGAGCTCTTAATACAGTTCAAACACCACAGGATGCATAAGCAAGTAGCGAAGTGACCCCCACTCTGAATTTAATGAGGGATCTGCCTTGGGATGGCTAANAACAAAGGAACTGCCCTTTCTCCTGACATCTGTAAGGGATACACTACTTCACAGTCCAGCATCCTAAGGGGCTAAAGTCATCACCAACACCCTTGGCATTGTGGGAGTACACAACAGAAAAGTATTAATCAGTCTCCATCCTGTTTTCTACACGCACACCAGGGACACTATCCTTCCTTCTTTCCTTTATCAAAGATACATGGGGCACCTATCAGGTGCCCAGGACCCTTGGACACAACATTGAACATGAAAGCCATGCTCCTGTCCGTTTGGAGGGCTCTCTAAAAAAGATTTTCAGGTGGAGTGACTTTGGCCCCCAAGAGGATATTTAGGAATGTCTGGAGATAGTTTTGGTTGTCNTGATTGTCAGGGGGCTGGGGAGGGGGTGAACAGGGTGGGTGCTGCTTCCATTTATAAGGTAGAAGCCAGGAATGATGATAAACTACTTTTGCACAGGACAAGTCCTTGCAAGTATGAATCCACCACTCCAAAATGTCAGCATTACCATGCATATGGAATGCTNTGCCCTGGAGCCTCCAGAGGACATAATACACTGGGTGGTGGTGGCTAGCGAGCTGAAATGAGGGGACTGGGGAGCTTCAAG
This sequence comes from Neotoma lepida, assembly GCA_001675575.1. NCBI lineage: Eukaryota > Metazoa > Chordata > Mammalia > Rodentia > Cricetidae > Neotoma > Neotoma lepida. Next base: position 393,563 of record LZPO01027410.1, on the reverse strand, counting down.
AGCACAGAGAAAAGNNCCATCATCACAGGATTGGGGCCATGAGAAAGTGCTGTCTGTCGTGCAGAGGGGCGGGGCTTGAGGCGGAGCCCCCAGCAAGAACAGCAATGTTTCAAGGGAGCCTCACTCTCTTGTGAGCGGGATTTCCTGAGTGAGGCAGAGGTAGGCTCAGGTGGAGCAAGGAAGGCTTGTCCCGTTATATCCAGGAGGGAGAAGGGACATCTCTAGCGACTTGGTGTTGAGAACACACATGGCTTGAAGCCAGGTCTCCACTGAAGTCCCTCCAACTCCCCCCTCTACCAACTGTGGCCTTGGACAAGATACATTGTATTTCTCAATCCATTGTTAGAAATAAGGCAGAGGCCAGCAGGGGAGTCTTCCGCCAGCCGTGCTAGGATTAATGAGAAAACGCACAGGGACAAGTTGGCACGTTGCCACCAGTAGCACACAGTGTTCTTATTTCTGTTCTCAAAGGTCAGTCTGGGCCCTGGATACAGAATACGGTAGGGGAGGGTGATCAGACATTCTCTTACCAGAGTACAAAGCAGGACAAAAACAAAATACAGAAAATTCACAGACCCACAGCTAGCTCAGGCAAGGCACAGGTCCTGAAAGCTCTTGACCCAATATCACGGTGATCTTCAGTAGCATGAAGGGCTTCTGGGATGGCTGAAATTGCCACACTCAGAAGGCACAGAGGTCCTAGACACGTGGATAATAAATATTCCATCCACCCAGCAGTGAGAAGAGACACCCAGTGACCACAGAAAGATCTTCACTGCAACCCTCCTCAGTGGTGGTGACCAGCTTGAAGTCACTCCAGGAGATAACCCAGAACATGGGTCCCCTGAACAGCAAGACCCCTTACACGCACAGTTGTGCAAATCACTCTCTTCTATGCACAACTGTGTAAATCACATGCACAGCTCTGTGAATGGGATGCCAATTTTCTAAAAAGATGCTTGCTCAATGATGCTAGATATACCAGAANCCTATATCCTTGCCTCCCTCCCTCAGGTAGTAACTAGTCAGGACACACTCTCATTCACCATCCTCAGGTGGTACGCACTAAGTTTCTTAAGTCCACTCTGGGTGAACTAAATCACACTTTCTAGAATCAAATTCTGTTTCACATTGTACAATGAACAGGGTATGAGTAAGTGATGGTCAAACTAGCATCATTAGTTCCTTTACTGTGACACAGTGGGATATAGAAGGAAACACCCTAAAGTACCTTTGTGTATAGGAGTCTTCACTGCAAACGAGACATAAAATAAACCGGGTGTGCACATGGCACACCAAACATTCACCAAGGGTTGGGGGAGGGGGTCGAGAAGCGTTAAGACCATTTTAGGCATCCAGTCACCACACACCACCACATACTACCTACACCATTTCCCTCCAGAGGAAGTCCAGTGTCCAAAAGAGACACCGCCACCCCAAATCACAGAAGCAAGTGACCAGCCTTTCTNTGCACATACTAAGTTGCTTTTATTAATCCAGAATGGCATGCTAGGATACTATACAGCATGGACATTTATTCATTACAAAAATGGCTTCCAAACCATTCAAAAGGAACTTGGAATAAGCATCAAACAGAACAGTAACATCACAACTGTTAGGAAACATTCAAAGTATTCACAAAAAAAAATGTTATAGTTAGCATTTTAATAAACCAGAGAAAACCGGAGACAGTTTTACAATCGCTTCATGTCAACTACGATGGCACTGAAGGAACAGGTCCCAGCTTTGTACAGCATTTTACAACATCAGCATGCCTAGGTTTTCTTGTTTTTAAAGTTCACCACCTACTTGTATGTAATATGCGTACATAAAAGCGGCAGCTGGTTTTTTTTTTTCTTTTTTTTTTTTTCATTTAAGAGTAATCTAATATACAGAATTTTTGGCCCTTAAGGGTTTAGACCTCTTCATTTAAAATGCTTTCTGGACAGTCTGCTACCAAACACATTTTGTTATAGGTGACATTAAAACTACATACAAATCTATCTATGTAACGTCACAGCAAAACATGGCGAACAGAAAGTACAGCATCAAAAAAGAGGGAGGAAGCTAAAGTCACTGAGAGTTTTGGCACATAAAAGTTTTGCACACGGTCAGTCCATGTTCTAAGAGCACAGGGCAATTGACTAGGAGGTCGGGGGAAACAGGGCGGTTCCCACGGCTGCTCAGACAGCTGCTAAGAGTCTCTCACTAATGTTCAAGTCTTGTTTTACATAATGGCTTTTAAAGCAACTTTTGTTAATGCTACTGATCCTTAATGCAACTATTATTGTCCATTTGGTGGCATCTGAGTTTTACACAGAAATAAACAAACAAACAAACAAAAGCCAAAAAAAAGAAACAAAAAAAATATATACACATTTTATATATAAACTTAAAAACCTTGTACAAATGAGTTGTTATATATAAGATGCTTATGCTAAGGGGAGGGACTTTATACAGTTTCAAGAAAAAAAAAAAGGAAAAACATATTTAAAAAGGGACGGACGTACAGGTACAAGCAACCTCTAAAGCAATAAATACTACTGGTCCAACAGCGTTGACTCCGTTCATTGTTGAGTAGTGTCCCCTCCCCCCAAAAGAACAACACCATGGAACAAGGTATATTAACACATTTTAACCCTTTGTTTCTGTACATTTAAACAATAACAAGTAACATCACAATAAAAGTTGTTTCACACAGAAAAAAAAAGAAAGAAAAAGAAAGAAATGGCACTGCATTCAGTGTGCCCTCGTGGTTTAAAAACCAAGATGGAAAGTGATTGGCTCGCAAGCTCGTATTTAATACAAATAATACAGAACCAACTCCTTCTGGAGGCTGCTTCAAAACTGCTTCTCTCTTTTTTTTCTTTTTGCTTTTTAATCAGTCTTTTAAAACTAAGCTATCCAAACTACATAACAGTTATGTATATATATATATTTTTTAAACGCTACAAAGACTTTAAACAGCTGTTGATAAAAATTTTGGTAGAATCATGAGGTTTCTCTCATCTACATATTTAAAAGGAGAAATTGAAATAAGAATGGGTCAAATATTGACCAATGAACTCGATAAACATCAACTCATGTAGCCACAGTGGCACAAAATTAAGAGTACAAAACAAAAGCTTTCCGAGTGGAGGAAGGGCAAACCAAGAACCGGAAGGAAACACTTCACTCAAGCAGGGCACGGTGGACGAGGTGTAGCTATTCTAAAGACTTGGTCACCAGAGACAGAGGCTGGGGCTGGGTCCCAGCCAGAGAGTTGTGGGAATGTAAGGAAGATGTTGACGGCTGTGCGAGCGATGAGGAGGGGACCATGGGTGGCTGCAAGGCAGCAGGGGGCAGGTCCAGGGCCCCGTTGGGACAGAGGGCGGAGGCCTTGCCATGGGCAGCTTCAGCCAGCAGGAGCGCAGGTGGCGGTGGCATCATGGACAGGTGGGCCAGAGGGTCGGGCTTCAGGGACAGCGAGAGCGGCTGTGTCTGTTCAGTCTGTGACTTGGCGTCTTGGGGAGGGGAGCCTAGCAGATGCGGGGACGGGGGAGGCGAGTCTAGTAAGCTTCCATCTGAAGAGGGTGGGCTGAGGCAGCTGCCTTCACCTTGTATGTAGCGAACGCACTTTTTTTTTCTCCTAGAAACAGGGAGAGAGTTATCTGTGAATAAAGGGCAAAGACGCCAAGGTAGAGAGTTATCTAATGCTCAAGAGAAGTTGATGTCACCTAAGGGATGTCCCCTGCAAGTCATGCCAGGCAGGCACAGAGCAATTAAAGCAGGGGGCTGTGTGGCTCCCATGTCTACGTTCCCTCTGGCAAAGGGGGTGCCCTACCCACGCCCTACCCTCACCGGACACCCAAGGGTCCCACTCCTTCCAGAATATATGTGAACAGACTAATGGAAGTCACCTGCACAGGGTGGCACAGATTCACCAGGAAGTGGTTTTATCTACATAAAGACTAGCATAATTTATTTTTCTTTAGCTTTAGAGTTACCTTCCTTTCCCATCACATCTTCTTGCCTGCGCTCCCAATTCTTTCCCACCCTCCCTACCCCCAGTCTCCAATGATGCCTGAGTGTATTTAAAAGAGAAAGAAAGCTCCTTCCCCAGTGGCCTCTTATCAATATGAAACTCTCTGAATGCTGACTGTTGAGCCCACACAGCTGAAGGCAGCGCTAGCAAGGGGCTTAAAGGTTTTAACACACCACCACCTTGAGGCAGCGGTTCCCAGAGAGCTTTTGGGCTTGTCTGTTACGAACCACACCAAATCGAGAGGTCAGAATCAGGTGAGAGGGGAGGGGAGTGGGGGAGAACAAAACCAAAACAAAACAAACTAAAGAAACAAAACCAACCAAAAAGAAAAAAAGAAAAAGAAAGAAGAACCACCAAAAAACAGGCAGAGGAGAATAAACAAAGGGAAGGGAGAGGGGAGAATAAGAAAAACAGAAAATGATTCAAAAGTCCAAGAATAACTGGTTGACATGGCCTGCAGGTTGTGGATAAAATTAAGACTCAAAGTCGGTTTTTTGTTTTTGTTTTTNTTTTGTTTTGTTTTGTATTTTCCCCCTTAAAGATTTGGGGCTTCCCCACCTCCTAGTGAGAAGGTTGCACAGAGTGAGAATGGTACACAGGGGTGCTTTGCCCTTGTCATATGCTGAGGTCAGGAAGTCGAGTGCATAGCACAAGCCAGTCACAGAGAATGACAAGGAAGAAGGGGCGGGGTCTGAAGCAGAATGACTAAATCTGCCCTACACCAAAACCATAGTCTGTCCTCTCCACGACCCATTTGTGCAGGAAGGAGGAATGAGAATTTCAGAGCCTTTCTGACTTATCAAAGAATAAGGGGGGAAAAACCAACTCAAGAAATCAGGCAAGTGACTTCAAAGCCTTGCCCACCATTAATCNCTGGCTGTTGGAACCTAATTAGTAGGAAAAGCGATCCTGGGCATCAACCCACTAACGCTATAAAAATAATTCAGACTTGGGAATGTGCCCACCCAAAGACTCTTCAGTATAGTATCAGAACCATGGTGGGTGGGTACTGCTCCATCCAAAACCAAGTGTGTGAGCACCGGCCAGCAACAGGTCACTGAAGAACCTCCAAGACACTGCCTATTTGAAGGCAAACCCCTGTGGGACAGTGTCTCTGGTATTTGCAAGTATGGGGCCGTACTATATCAGTTCTTCTTCTGGTCTAGGCCCAGAGCCTGGGGCACGGGCATGGACTCTGTAGAGTGGTGAGGGGAGGGGAGGAGGGAAGGGCGGAAGAGGGCAGGCTCAGTCCTCTCTGCCTCCCAGAGGCTGAGCTCTGGGGCAAGTGGCCTTTGGGCTGGGCTGTCTAGGCCAGAAGGAACTCTAGGGGAGCAAGGATGGTCTTCCCCTGTCTAGCAGGATTCGTTTCTCTCCCTGGACAGACTGGCACAGACTAAGGGTTCTGCTCCCATCCCAGGAATGAAATCAATCGTTTAAACCCTCCATTTTAAACCACCTTAGCCTGCAGATCAAAGCATGCTCACAAACTAGATCTCCATGCATTTTGGAAACAGGAAGAAGAAAAGAAGGGGGGCAGTAAGCAAAACAGGGAACAACAGGGAGAAAGGAGGGGAGGAGGAGAGGGGGAGAGGAGAGGGAGTGAGGGACAGCCAGAGGGGAGCATGAAGCAGCATTCCAGGCTCTGTTAGGGTGGACCAAGAAGATGGGGAAGCAACTTGGTGGGCTCAGAACAGAGTCTGGTTAGGATGTCCTCAAACGCCAAATAAAATTANAACCTGAGTCCTGACTGGCTAGGAGCATTGTTAAGGCTCTCCTCACCCCTCCCACCCTCCTTTCCAGGTCATGCGGAAATGTTGTGTGGGGAGCATTTGAACACAGGACAGGGAGGCTATGGTGGTGGACTGATGTTCCCCCAATAGGGCTGGCTGAGCCAAAGGTAGCTGGAATACACACAACTGGATGGGTCAAAAAATGCCTCCACTCACAAGCACTTTTCTCTGTGTGTGTTGATTTGTTTGTTTTCTGAGTGTTCTATTGATTTTAGCATCTATCTCAGTGTGGTTATGGCGATGTGTAAAGAAGAGCTGGAGAAGGAGTTAATATTCTGAGCGGCNTGAAGTCCCACCTCTTGGCACAGCCCTGCGTCCTGACGTAAAAGCCTCATTCTAAGGAAAAACCCCTCACCTTACTCTCTCTCTCTTCTGCTTTTTTCTCCCACGAGGTGTGCACCCTCGACCTCTCTCTTCTCTCTTCATCTCTGTCTCTCTCTTTCCTATCTTTCTCGTCTTCTCTCTATTACAATAAACTCTCCACGTGGATGCAGCGTCTGGGTTGTGAATTACTGGCCACCGCCGCTGTCGCCATGGCGTGCATCTGCCCAGCATGTTTCCCTGCACCGCAGGATTCCCTCAGGGGTCCCCCGCGCAGTAATTCATAACAGAAGGGGAATGGGTAACTCCTTGTTCAAGCTCCATCCTGTGACCTGCCCCATGTTAGAGGTGGCTCATAAGTACCCATGTNTAGCTCCCCCTGAACACATTCTAAGGGTGCTTCCTGGTCCTATTTTAGAAGGTCCTCCTCAAACTGACAGCAGAAATAAGCTTGCTAACATATTTACAGCACAAAAAGAAAAAAAAAAACTCAAAATGTCCAAAACAAAAGAAAAAATGGCAGCTAGAACTTCCTAGGGGCTGAGGCCAGAAAGAAGCCTGGGTAGTGAGTGTCTGTCGGGGGCCTGCTGGACTTCATGCCCTCTGTACAGGGGCATTTCAACCTCTTTGGAAACAGAAACGCTGCATTCTGGACAGTCAGCCCCTAACATGTGTTTTAGAGAACCAAGCTGCTGAAGGACAAAGAGGCCACAAAGATTTTAATCTGGCAAAACAACCCAATTAAAAAATTGTTATTGTTGTTGTTGGTGGTGGGGAAAGTATCAAGAAATTGCTGGTAGGAGGAAGATAACCCACCATGGATTTAAGCAAAGATGGGTTATATTTGAGGATGGTGGGTGGGGGAGGGAGAGGGGAGGGGAAGGCCGGGTGGGGGATGGTCTATCCTTGTTAATGTCAGTAATAGCTTCCAAAGAAGCCAAGGATANATTTGCAGCAATGATCTGAAACTAAAACAGTTCATAACTAACCATTCAGGAATAAAATTATGAGGCTGTTACTGGTACCAGCCTCACTGTGGGGCATATGCAACAGTATCTATTGTGACTTGCTATGGCAGGGTGTTCCACTGTCTTACCCTGGGCATTCATAAAGTGTTAACCAACTTATTACCTACAGAGGGTAAGCAGGTCTCTGACCTCCCTGGCTCACCCTAATTTAATACCTAACATCCTTCTGCAGCTTTCTCATGAAGTCCCTGGGGCTGCTCTGTAAGCTCTGTCATCTCTGAATGCTGTCCGCTCACAGGAAGCTGCTCTGCTGCTGGGTGTCTGTCTAAGGCCCAATTCCCTTACGCCGGGCACAGAGCCATCTGTGTAGCTTTCTGTCAGTGATGATGCTCTGGCCCTCGCTCCCCTGGGGTCTCGTGTGGTCAGCAATCTCTCATTCTGGCACCAGAGAAGGAGACACAGCAGACTGGTGAGCATGCATGGGATGGGGTGAACATCTGATCTAATGTCTAGACACGGAGCACGGCGAGGGGATGGAGAAGAGGGACATGTGACGCGGGAGGCACTACAAACAGGGATGTGTATTTGGGGTGTTGAGATACCTACCATCATAATATTCCAAATTCAAAGACTGCTTGTATCAGAACAAAGAAACAACAAATTTAACCAAAGGTGGTCATTAAAAGGAAAGGAAAGAGATGGGTACTAGAGCACATCCCTCCACCAAGAAGAAAGTACCTACACCTTCTCTGCCAGCACCCTGAGTTGGGAAAACTGCAGGCAGATCATGGGGCTCAATTTGGACTCCTGTGGACTGATCTGATGCAGGTGGGGGCCCACGCTACGCCTGCATATAGTCACACTTGACTGTTTGCTCTGCAGCTGGCAATGCTGCAGAACCTGGCTGCAGCTGGCAATGCTGCAGCCCTTGCTGCCCACAGGCTGTTAGCTGGTGCACGCCATTCAATGCCACGTCTCTTTTCAGCACTGTAAAACAATGTCAGCTAACGCGCTCCCCCACACAGATAAGTGTTCTAAACGTAAAACAACAAAGGGGATGGGGGAGGGAGAGAGAAAAAAAAAGGGGGTTGTTTTTGTTTTTTGTTTTTTTAAAGCAGCCTGCCCCAATGCACTTCCGTTGACATCTTTGACAAAAGTGCACAGGAATGCTACCACTGCCAAATTCAAGTTCTGCCTATTTCAGACCTGGGAGAGGGGTGGGGGAGATGACAGGGTGGCTCTCTGCTCAGAACACAGGGCACCTAGTCATTCACTAGGCTGGCCAGTTCCAGGACTCTGACTTTCAAAGCCAGAGCCTCAGTGCCTGTCTTCATGTGTTAAGGTCATTGCTGTCAGCCCTTGCCACCAGGGACATATTCTTCCCAAGAAGAGGGAGGAAAGAGGGGGAAAGGAAACAGAATGAAATTAGCAAGGAAAATCTGAAGAATGAGAGTTTATTAGTTATTGATGCTGGTGGGGGAAAGTAGTTGAGAATGAGGGCAAAACAAATCAACCCACTAAGTAGTGGAAGGACAGAAGGCTCTGATTGTTCCCAAGGCCTCGGAATGGTCATGTACCTGCAGGGTTTGCACCATAAAGTCTGTCGGTCAAGCCCGAACAGTGCCCGACACTTCTTTGGAGTATTTGCATCTGTTAGCATAAGGTAAACATAAAAAAAAAAACACAACACAATGGTGGGTCGTGCTCAGTTGGGTGGGAGAGACTGCCACTAACTGTTTCTGCAACATCTTGGTTCTACTTGACAATCGTCCCTCATCAAGGGTTTGAAAGGAAGGGGCTTCTATGAGCCAAACCAAAAAATAAAACAATAAAACACACACACACACTACACACACACACACACACACAAAGGAAAACAACAACCAGAAACAAAACAAGAAAAAAACAAAAAAACCAAAAAACAACAATAAAAAATAAATAAAAAAAGAGTGAGAGAAAGAGAAGAGGAGGGAAAAGGTGACGTCATTGGCTTCTACCTAGGCCAGGATGAGCACATCCTGGGCTGTCACAAGGAAGGGGTTGGCAGGCAACATTCCCTGGTCGAGGGCACGCTGGAGTCTGAGTCTCGGCCCTGAGGAGGCACACACACTGTTTTACAGTGGCATTCTGGCTAGCAGCAGCTGGCAGACAAGCACATCCCTCGTGGAGCCCACACACTGGCAGTGTCCCCGCTCCCTGGTATTTCCTATGATCCACACACAAAGCTACAAAGCAACAGGCCAGAGGGAGAAGAAAGGAAGAGCTGCAAACCAGCACAGCGAATCTGGGAGACTATACACACCTGCAGGGGCCGCACCAGTTATTCTGTTGATCAAGGCCAAAGCGCGCTCGGCATTTCTTAGGAGCGCTCAGGTCTGAATGAGTTCAAGAAAGGAGCGAGCAGAGGAGGAGGACATGGGAGGCAGGGAGAGAGAGAGAGAGAGAGAGAGAGAGAGAGAGAGAGAGAGAGAGAGAAGGGGAAGGGAGGGGGAGAGAGATACAAACAAGAAAAAAATAAAAATAAAAAAAGGAATAAATCAAAGACCGGGTTACTAATAGCAAAATATTGATTTTTTTCTTTCTTTTTTTTCAAACTTTCTTTAATTAAAAAAAAAAGGTAAAAATCACACTTATTCAACTTGTGAAATTAGCTGTTGCAAATAAAGCTGCAGTATCCCTTATCAAGGACGGTCAGATCCAGTTCTAGCCGCCCATAGGACGGCAATAGCCAAGAACTTGCTCTTTTCATTATTTTTTTCCTCTTTTTGTTTAG
>LZPO01027410.1:341223-369087 GCA_001675575.1 Neotoma lepida | reverse complement strand
ACACACACACACAATAATAATAAGCATGCTCATGCAAGAAACAAAAAGGGAATTAAAAACTGAAGCTGCTTACTGTGGTACTAACCATCCTAGCGGATGGGGGATTTGTCCTACGGTGCCGGGTGACAGCGGGTAATACGGAGAAATATCTGGAGGATGCGGAGGCCGTGGGATTCCTGGGAGAAGAAGCAGTGGGTTTTAGGTATGAAGGAACAGGCAAGAGGGATTGTGGAGGGAAGGGAACAGGGAACAAATAAGGAAAGGGGTTGTCTCTCCTCACATCCCAGCTGGAGGTCATTCCCAACACTAGGGGAGGGGCTGTCCCCAGCTTTCTTCTCATTTTCCTACAGCCCCAGTTTGCACAGTGAGTTAGCTCACTCTGGATGGACTGGTGTGATTGAGTGAATGAGACCAAGAAGATGCCATCTTGGCTATTTTTGCCTTATGTGACTGAAGTGATTACTTCAAGTTAAAAAAAAAATCTAAAAAGCTTGGCACACTGCAGGTGAGCAAGTCATAATTATTTATTCCGTTTGATCTGTTACTTGGTCCATTGCCCATTATTTTGAATGGCTTGCCTATGTGAGAGTTATACTTCTGATTTGTAAGGCTTAATTAATTAATTGATTTTAGTGTTTTGAGACAGGGTCTAACTACACAGCCCACGTTGACTTTGAACTCACAGCCTCTTGCCTCAGCCTTCTAAGTGCTATGATTATAGGCATGTCTTATAAAAGTTATGACTCAGAGAAGTGACTCTGATNGCTCTCAAAAGACTCAGGTCCCATGGGTGGCCAATATCTCCATGAAGAGAAACCATCAAACTCTAACTGGTGTCTCTCCCGCAGGAGTCAGACCTGAACAGATAAGGAGAAAGTGAGGCTGGCATGCTCAAGTCTGGACTATGATTCCCTGAAGGGCAGATTCACCTGTGGGCGCCAGCCCTACTTGCTGACTGGGTTCTTGATGGGTCAGAGGGACCGTGAGCCTTCCCGAAGCCCACAGGAGTGTATGCTGAAAGTATACACCATGGCTCACTTCCTCACTGCAGAGGCTGCACATCTGGTCATCTACCCTCAGGAAGCGGAGTCCTGAGAACAATTTGGCTTGAGAGGAATGGCTCTGCCCAGCTGCCCAGTCCAAGTGGGAGGCAACATGTGCAGAATGTGCCAGAATTAACCCAGAATTGGAGGGACAGGACAGCAATGTTCATGGATAAAAACTATCTCATTTTTCAAGAAATTCATTCAGGAAGCTTTTAATCTGTAAATTAAGCCTCCCTGGGTGACATTTTAACGCAGACATTGCTTTCTCTCTATTACAAAAAGCAAACAGATTAGCTGGGCTTGGACCCTACACTGAGCCATTTGCACACTTGAAAGAATGTTCGCAGAGGAAAAATAAACAGTCCTTAGACGTTAATCATATGGTTTACGATAACCGTTTAAAAGCTATTCCCTGGCCTACCATTATTCAAATGAGACGTTGCCTGCTGCAAGTGTAANCTTGTACTTTGCGGAGCCTGGGGTGGGCTGGTAGCCTCCTCCAGCCAGTCAAACTGCCAGGCTGCCTCTAGCATCCACATAGAGGGCTCAGAGGGCCTGTCTGTGAGCGGTGGCTGCCTGCCATACAGGATCTTGCTGCAGGGGGAGCTATAGGCAACCCCGCCTTTCACCATTTTCCCTTTTGGGGAACAGAAAAAAGGGATGGGTGTAGAGGTTGAGGACAGTGTGGCAACCCTGCTCAAGATACTGCTGGATGAAAAGAAGAAACCTTCCGAGNCTTCAGTTTCTACATCTGTAAAATGGGTTCAACAAAAAACACCCAAGATAGTGGAATGGAAAAAGAAAGTGCAAAGAAATCTACAAGGAATATGAGACCCTGGGTGATGTGGTTCCTTAAGGATACACCAACAAGTCACTCTTAAGTGACTGGATCCCTTCAAAACCATGACGTTGGTCTCAGGAAGTTCAAAGTGCCCAGGAGACACCTCCAATCCCATTACTACTTAGTTTGTTTAGGGAGGTACCCAGAACCAGATTCCCCAAGCAATTGTCTCCAAAAACCTTGACATAAATCTTATCCCTGTAAGTGGATCTCTCCAAAGAGGAAGGAGAAACTGCCCCCAACACACACACCAGGCTCTGGACCCCCGAGAGCTTCCTTTTCAGCTCCCAGGAGAGAATTTGAGAACCCCTCCACACCGCTCCCATTCCATTCATAATGTCAACTCCAGGCTCCTGACAGAGACCTTCAGAGTTCCCCAACTTACCTGTTTTGGGGTCTACATCAGCTGGTAAGTGTGGAGGTGGATTTCCNGGGGTGAAGTGTTCATTGCTGTAGGTGATGAGAGGCGTGAGTGGGTGGACATGGTGGGGGTGCTGCACCACGGGCACTTTGTTCGACTGTAGGGGAGGGAGAACAGAGGAAGACACGGTGAGCCACAGCCGACAACTTCAGAGCTAGGGCGTGTGTCCCTACAACACCCTCCCAGCTTGACTTTATAAGATGCCCACAATTGTGCCCACCCCTACCTCCCTAATCCACTTAAAAGTAGGAGACAGTTTGCTCTGCACACTGGCCCACTTCAGGCTCACCAGTGAGCACCCTCTACCTCACCATCCATCACCACTGGAACCCAAGGCTTTGCACTTTTCCCATCAGCAAGTGAGTCAAAGGTTGAAGCTTTACTCTCTTAGGCCTAGTAGGGCTATGCACACAGTGGGGTGGAATCTCCTACCCCAAGGACCTCTAGGAGGCAGGCTGGCTTCTTAGGTCAGGCTGGCGCCCTCGCTGTGCAGCCTCCCTGTCCACCCCCTAATTCCACAGGCTCTTAAACAGCAGGCTCCCACCCTTCACACTCAGCCTGGACAGCAGACTGTAACTTTACCAGAAGCTTAGGCCCAGCCAGCACCTGCATATTTTATGCAGATTACCGCAGCCCTGATTCACTAGGAAGCCATCAGGGACTGCTAATAAATTAACTGGATGATGATGAATTGAGCTAATAAACAGTATGCNTTTNAGAAATGGGCAGTTCTAACCAATAAAGTACAAGTGTTTGTTGTACTGGGCAGGGTAGATGGTTGAAGAGAAGCAGAAAACAAAGAAAAATAAAAGCATCTCAAATACTCCTCACTGCCAAGTCCCCAGACCTTCGCCAAGCACTCACCTCTCTCCGCCCCTTGCTCTGGCCCCTCCCCCTCTATGCTGGGCTATAACTCAGCCCAGCAAGATCACAAAGGGAAAAAAAAAATTAAGCTGAAACAAGCGAACTACTGGGCCATTTACTGAGAGTAATCCAATTGCAAAAAACCCTATTCCCAATAGGGGATTTTCACTAAAATCCTACAACAGGGACATTTAACCAGATTAGGTACCAGGGAAGATAAAGAGGCTAGTATTAGATGATGAATGGATTAGAGTCAAGTTTCATTTCAGAACGTGTCTTCATTTCCTTTTATTACTTCTAGGAAGGGCACAAGTTGCATTAACATCAAGGCAAAGGAATTGCATTATAAGAAAGAAGGCAGGTCCCCGCACTGCCCACCAGCGCCTCTTGAGTTCAGGGACCACTGAGCAGCTAGCTCTCTTCCCCTGTGTTTCCTCTTGGCTCCCTTTTTGGCTTTTTAAATAGATGAGAAAGGCATAAAACACAGGAAGTGTAGCTTCCTACCACAGCTAAGGACGGTAAAGACATCGTCAAGAAACGTTACTTTCCCATGGCATGTCAGGAAAGAAAAACATGCATGGTCTTCCTAGACGATCCCAAAAGAGTGTCTCTAGTCATTTGCTTTACAGCTTCCTGTAAAACCATAACTTCCAGAGAAAAAGGGCTAGCCAGTTGCTCAGGGCACCTAGCTACTGTTTTGCAAATGAAAAGGTAAAAGTTACCAAAAGTTTGAAAAGAGTGGCCCTAGAGTCAGCAAGCAGGATGGTGGCCAGGCTGGGTGTACAGAAGCAAAGGGTCGCTGTGCCCAAGCCTGTGGTCACACCTCATGGAAGCGCACTAAGGGTCCTTCAAGAGAAGACTCCTAGGAAAGTCTTCTGTCAAGAATGATCAAGGAGGAATAAGGGATCAGCTCCCACTGCAGTAGGTAGGAAAGAAACTCAGACAAGGATGGGGTGGGAAGTACTTGGAAAAAAGGAAAATGACTAAGGCTACCTTCCAAAAGTTTTCAAACTGGGTTGGAAAAATTAACCCCTGGTGATGTGAAAGAAAGCAGAGGCTCTNAAGACGGGCCACATATCCCACAAAGAGGGATGGCTGTGGTCCAGGAGTCATAGGACTACGCAACTTAAGGACTGCTGTGAGGAGTGGGCAGGTGTGACAGCCACCATGGAGGTAGACAGTGCTGGAAGTGGGCAGGCAAACCAGCAGCTGCCATCTCCATGAGTTAGGCAACCGTGGTGCAAGGCCATTTCTCAGTAGAAACAGGTCCTGGGAATGGAGCAACCTGAGCAGTTCTTCTGTTAGCCACGGCTGAGAGGACCTAGTAGGCTCAAGAGCCACCTAGGCACAGGGAAGCCTAGAGGCCAAAGTGTGATTCCACTCCTGAATCAAGCCCTTGTTCTCAGAGAACACATGGGGAAGGCCTGCACAGACCTAACACATGGCATGTTTATTAACTGTGGTGGTTCATTATCATTGTCGTGATTAGCAAAGAGTTGGCAGGAGGCACTGTGGTTCTNTTACCAATGCCAAGGTATCTTCCAGGCAGGACTAATGGGGACTGTGGGGGAACCTTCTTTCTCTCTGAGTACAGGGAAAGATGACAACAGCATTTGGTAACAGTAGGCTAGATGAGGGACTTAATTCTCCAGATAATTTTAACGAAGTCTGAGCTCAATGACTGCTGCCAATTCTCCTGTATCATTTGAGAGTCTGGCCAATTCTTTTTTTCTGCCCAGACAACACTCTTCAGTGTTGTAGAGTAGGAGGTGGAGAGAGTGGAAGATAAATGGAAGCTTTAGGTGCTACCTGCCTTGAGGAGTGGAATGGGAGTCTTACTAGGCCATGACTTTGACTATATAACCAGCAGGTCCTCAGAAACTGCATGACCAGGTGTCTACCCAGGTTGGCCTGTTCCCAAGTGAGGANGAACACCATGGTCAAATATGCAGCAGGGTCTACCTGCTGACCCACACAACCTGCCAATACCTGGATCCTTTANAGCAAAGGGTTTTCTTCTTGTAAACACCTATGTCTCTCTACCCTTGGATCCCAAGGTCCTTTCTCTCCACANTGCTTTCTTCCCATCACTGGAGTGGAGTGCACACCTCTCCTGGCCCACACTCTACTTATCCTGAGAGACAAGGGCTATGTCTTCTGGAACTTTGAACCCCACAATGTCCAACCTGTTACAGCAAGTAGGTACCATCTCAAAGACCATGTGAAAGCCACCAAACTGAAGTACATGTGGTAGAACACGACAGAGCCAATCAACCCTAGGACCCAGTTCCTGGAAGGGTTGGGCTCTGTTAATGCTGTCTACTCAGAATCNGAGATGAGTGCTGGATGGTCCTCACACTCAGTCCAAGGCTCTTGCAGACACCATCTCAGTTACAGCAGTGTCTGTAAGATGGTTTTTATGCTGGCTTCTCAGAGACTGAGCATGAGAACTGTGAATTTCAGGAGGACTGGGNTGGAGATTTTGTTTCGCTGGCCTGGCTGAGTGGTGTCTCCCCTCCTTACCCTCCTTACCCTCCTTCCATCCACCCCCTCAGTCTCCTTCATTTCTGCCTCCAGGTAAGTACTATGCCTGTCCTGCAGGGTTATGAAGATTGAATAAGATCATGCAGTCATAGTGCCCTACACAGAGGCAGACACACACAATAAATACAAAGGAACTTGGTAAAATGCAATCTAGACAATATAAACGAGACTGGTTAACCACCAAATACCAAGTTAGTATTTTCCGATTCAACTCACAGAGGGAAACACACAGCCTCAGAACATGCCCTGTGTTGCATGCNAAGGAAATCATCACCTAGATATAGGAGTGTGGATGATCTGCAACCACCCTATCCAAGTCACACACCCTTCTTAAAAATGCGGTATTTAACAAATATATTTGAATATTCATGGGGAAAAAAATCACTTTACTGTGCCAATGATGAGACTGCCATGGAGGATCTCACAATAAAAAACATAACAAAACAAATGTAAACAAACAAACAAACAAAACCCTGGAGATAAACAGGTCTTCTAGCATCAAGATGAGAACCTGTAAAGTGGGCTGGCATAAGTGAGAGAGATAGTCAAATGGTCAAGGCATTCCCTCCCGTCTCTCTGAGCAGCTCCCACACCTTAAGGAGATCTTCAAGCACTGTGTTCACCCNAGGCACTGGGAGACCAGTAACTTCACTGGAGAGAGTCATTGTGTTCACCCCAGGCACTGGGAGACCAGTAACTTCACTGGAGAGAGTCATTGTGTTCACCCCAGGCACTGGGAGACCAGTAACTTCACTGGAGAGAGTCACTATCAAGCTTCCAGAAGTGCATCATGGGAACTAAACTAAAGCAACCATCAGGACTGGGAGGGAAAGGGGGTTAAACTGCCTGCTATGATATTTCTACACCCCATCCTTACCTTTTTTCATAGATAAGAGTCCAAGTTTTAAAGCAACCAACTGTAATGTAAAACCTGCTGTCCTTTAGGTAGCTGCTTTACTGCGGTTTATCTGTAAAATGACCTGGGTTACAAAAATCTGTGGCAGCTAACTAATGTTCAAGGTCATGGTAGTGACAGTAAGGGATAANTCAGTGAAGAGCCTATTACCAGTATCTAACCCCTTCAGAACATGACAAAGCTATGTATGTCTGTGCCACCAAAAAAAAAAGAAAAAAATCAATAAATAGAACCCAAATATCCACATAATTTCAAATCTAGGATACCACAGCTGTTCACACATTCTGGAACACTACTACCAGAAACTCACCCATGCAGCCATTTGAAGTAACTTGTCTTGCTGGTCCCAGAGCAAGAAAGGGACCAACCAATGGCTCTACCAAAGCCTTGTCACCATCCCAGAGCAGCTCAGAGCAGCCCCTGCTTCTTAGAGCACAGATGTGCGCCACTGAGCACAAGTCATATTCACTCAGTGCAGCCACACAGCAAATGCACGAACTGGCCTCTGTTACTTGTCCCACACAGTAGGTGAACAAGTATTTCTTACACACCTAGGTAGAGTGGTGTTTCCAAACCTTGTGGCACCCCCAATTCCTCCACCATTCTAATGCACAGCTACTTCAGAAATGCCTGTAGACCAGAACTCCTGGGGGCAGTAACTGCCGTGTTGATGGAGTGAGTGAGAGGCAGCCTGTGAGATCAGCCTGTGTCAACCTTCCCTAGACACAGATGCTTCCGGACTGAGAGGAAATCAGTCACCAAATGCAAAGTTGGGAGTGTCTCCAAGCCCCCTGACCCCACCAGGCCCCCTGACTCCACCAGGCAAGCCCTTGCACTGGCTTCATTCAGAGGGGCTNTTCCAGCATGGGACTGGTTAGTGGAAGTGAGAACAACCAGGGCTTTTGATAGGCTGCCTCTGCTTCCCAAATACAACCAGGCCCTGACAGAGTTCTGGTGACAGATGCTGTGTGTGGTTAGTTCTGGGCTTCTAAGAAACCAAAGAAAACAAACAAACTATCTAAAACCCTGAACGCATTAAAGGAGGTAAACAGTGTGTATAGAAAGGGACCAAATCTCTTCAGCTGACTTCCAGTCACTGGTGCTTTATGCTTGCTANCTGGACAGACTCACAGCCCCCAGGCAAGGCGTTCCCTATTTCCTTCATTAAATCCATGGATGTGAGCGCACTGAATAGTTAAATTATATAGAAAAGNTTCTTCAATGGCCCTCAGAACACACAAAGCCTTTCCACCCACNGGAGTATTCATCCAGNTACAGTGGGGGGAGTGACCCTGTGGATGACCTTTGACCTCTCAAAAACCCTCAGGTTTAGTGTTCAGCAATTTGACCACTGCCACCCACANACCCTCCAAACCCAGCTCAGAAATCNGGACCTTCTGGATCCCTCCACCAACCACTCTCTAACCCTAACCCCTCAGCCTCCTAGAACGAGGAGTAAGCCTGGGTGGGTCTGGGGGCTCATCATTCACTTCTGCAACCTATTCATCAAAGAAGGTGGAAACAAATGGAGCCTCCTCTTCAATACTCCCCAGTGCCCCTTCCTGCTGCAGGAGGAAAACGGGGCCAAAAAGTACCTTCAAGAAGCCCAGCCCAGCATGACAAAATAAACAGCCCAGAAGCACTGTCAGCCTTCTCCACTCCTCAGTGTGGATACCGGAGGTGTGCAGTGGTTCCACACGCCACGTCTGCTGCCCCAGGGCACTCCAGGCTTACGTGCAAANGGGGTTCATTAGTGTAGTCACCCATTTTTCTGTCTANAANGGCTGTGTTGAGCCCAATNGAGACTAGTTAAGCCTTCATACATGCCCCATCAGTGGCAACACAGAATGCTGGTGAGGAGGAGGGGCTNGGNTGAGGCAAAGGAGGGGTTGCTGTTTCTGGTCATCAACACTCTTTGGCAGTTCTGCTAACCCTGTTTTTCCCAGGCCTTGCACTAGAAGGTGGTAGGACAGTCAGCCAGTATAACCCTACTGCCCCAACAACTGGCACCCCAAACACCAAGCAATACCATCTGTAAGATGTACTGCTGTAAGAAAGGCTACCGGGAAATGCGCCTGCTGCCTCATCCCGACTCAGCTGGCCTGCATCTTGTATCCTTCCAACCTCTCCTATCTGACATGGAAAGCTTGGCTTTCTTCGATCTAAACGGGCTTCTTCAGGATCTTTCACATTTTTCCCTCAGCCACGAGAAGCCCAGCCAGGACGACCCAGCACTGTGGTCACAACTGCGTGTTGTTCTTTTCGGTTGAGGGGTTTTGCTCCTGGCTAATCGTGCATCGTGGTTGTGTTCCAGGTGACTATTGATGTCTATAACGCCACTATCGAAAGGAATAGACGAAGGAGGGAAGGAAGGTTTCTCTAAGTTTGAGTTTTACAAGGAGAAGCAAGGTGGAAAGAGATCTTTATGGGAGATGATGAAGAGAAATGGCCACCAGCATCGACCATGCACAGCCTGGATGTCTGGCCGGGTGCTGTGCCAAATACCTACCCACCAGGAGGCAAAGTTTTATCTTCTACAACTGAGAGCCCAGGTGATGGCTGGTATTGCTTATTCGTTCTGTAAACCATCAACATCTCTGTATCTCTCTGTCTCTGTCTGTCTGTCTCTCTCTCTCTCTTAAGTCCATTTAGACAGCAAGAAGAGGAACCGTGAAGATTTCCCCTGCTGTCTATAAAATTCTGCCGACTCACAGTTTCTCATGGACTCATAGATATTAACATTCTCCTTACAAGGAAATGACTGGGCAGAAAAGGCAGAGAGAGGGCAGATGTGCAGTCGGCTTCTGTGAGACTCTCACATGGGTGCACATACACAGTGCTAGCTCAAACCATCCTCAGACCTTGCCTTTGTCAGAAGGGAGGGGACCTTTCTATACTATAATCACCCAACTGCTAACAAACCAGACAGCCGGTCTCAACAGCTGAGAGCCTAGAGCGTCAATATCAGCAGTTTCTGGTGACCTTTTTGTAATACCTGAAAAGGAGATGGGGAGCAGTAGTGTTGGGGTGCACAAGCCAAGGGGGGGTTCAAATCTAGAAAACAGAGCTGTGCTCCAGGTGTTTGGCTTTGTGCAAACTGCACGAAGGTCCACCCAGCAAAGCTGTGCTTTCCCAGGCTCTTGAACAATCCCTCCCAGTTAAGTTCATTAAACATAATTTATTGCCACTCATTCTCATTTATTTTCCAATAAAAAAGAAAACATCTCGGTGCCTCCCCCAGCTAACCCTTAAAACATTTGCACACTTAAGTTTTGGCCCACTGGTCCAGGCTGGGTTTCCAGGGTTTTCCTCCTGCCTGCCTCTTGCTCATCCCTTCTTAACAGGGTCTGTGAACTGCTCTAGTCCTTCACAGGTCTCAGAGCTAAAGGAGCAGCCACTTCACCCCTAAGTAATTTCCCAGGAATTTGCGACCTTCACCCTCCCACCAAATATTTCTCCACTACTTGGGTATTAAATGATTAGCTAACGTTAGCATAATCAATCTTGCTGGGCGTCTGGGTGTGTAGAGAACATTTGGGAACTCAGTAAGAGGATACAGCTGTTTCTAGAAGAGCCAGGAATAAATCTAACCTAGTCCAAGTGAAGTCCTCCAAATGCTCCGATGTGAAACAACTTTAAAATACAATAACGACTTCCAGGCCACCATCCCCCGAACATACAGTCCCAAGACCTGGGGGCCCTAAACACAATGGAAAGGAAATCACCCATTTTGATGGAGAGTAAATTTTAAGTGCATGATGGTTATTATATCCTGGGAAGTTTAGGAAAGTAAGGAACAAAACCTGACGCCACGTTCTGAGTTTGCTTACAAGGGACAGCTGCCTGAAAACTCCTTTTGCTGCAGACAGCTCCCACACCAGGGCCTAACTTAAGAATTTAGATCTGGGTTTAAAAAAATCATGCTTGCTCCATAGAGCTCCAGAAGCAGTTATTTTCCTCAGAAAGAAGTACATTTTCTCCCTGGAAAACAGCAAGCGGGAAAGCCTAGGGGAGAAACACCTCATCATGGGGCCCAGCAAACACAAGTCCAGACTTGGGAATTCAGGAAGAGTCTGCGCCACATACAGAAGGAGACAAATGGAGGTGTTGGCTGCTCCATTTTGCCCTGCTAATGTCCCAGACTTCAGCATCCTTTCTTTTAAAGGGCACGTAGAATGAAGAAATGAACCCATGGGAATGACCCAGAGTCACTACGGATGAAGCAGAAGCAATTGTGGTGGCTGCTCCCTATGATTATAGGCTGGTACGGGGGAAGTCTGTGGGGATGAGCAATGTTCATTTTTGAGTCCTCCAGTGTGGGGAATAGTATGCAATTGGATAGTCTAACAAGATTCCACCATGTCCCACAGTATTACAGAAAGAATTCCAGAACACAGTTCAGTCCGGCTCCCCACCAACTCCAAAGCACCAAGGGAGGTTTCCCTGAGAAGGCAAGGCTGCCATCTCGGCTGCTTCCAGGAAAAGCTGGTAGAGCAGCCTGCTAAGACAATACAACAGCTCTAATGTCTGTATCGTGGGAGTTAAGAATCTTCCTCTGAAAGGCAAGTCCCTTCTCTCAGCATGGAAGTTAACCCTCCCCTGAGCCATAGGACAACAAAGTTCTAAGTCATTTGTGCAAACAAGGGACAGAGGTGTCTCAGGAATCTTGTCGCCTTGACTACTCACACAGTATCACCCAGCACCCCGGTTCCTGCAATTCTCGACAGTTCTCACAACTAGGCTGAACTAGGAAGCAGCAGAAAGAAGGCCTACATGTGTTATTACTTCCTGCTCCTCTTCAGCAACCATTACTAAGTTAGCCTTTAATATGACAATCAATGACTTTTTTAACAAAAATTCTCATAGTCTATATAATGCTTCATTTCTCTCGGGGAAAAAAATTTTTTTTTCAATCTGACCTGGTCAATCACTCAAGTATTTTTATTTGGCCATTCGCCAACAAAAATAATTGTAGTAATTATGGAGATAATGAAAGAATTGCCTGCAGATTCAAGAAAATGTCCTCATTGCTTATGACAAACGGTACGAGCCAGAGCTGGAGCGGACCACAGTGCATCCTAGGCCCCCAGATCCACGCTGCAGAAAGAAGCTCTTGCTCTCATCATCAACAGGAGCTGTCATTGGCCCCACCATCAGCTTCCCAAAACAATCTTTTACTAAATCTGGAAAATACAAACACCACCAGCAACACTAGGGCCTGGAGTGGCCATCATCTAAATTTGGAGAGTGAAAATAAAAACAACCAAAGACAGAACAACAGAAAGTTATCACTGAATAGGAAACCGAAACACTCCGTGTACAGTAGCCCCGCTCCTGGAAAGGCATGGTCCCCTGCAGGGGGCAAGGCTGCTTTCCTTTCTCTCTCTGCCTATGGTAGCAGTCCTCTGTGGTGGGTGCAGCTACAGTTCACTTGCTATGAGCTATAAGAACTGGGATGAAAGTCAGACTTTCTCTCCTCCCCATATTCTTTTAACCCTTTCTCCTCTCCCCCAAAAGGATGCTGCAAAATGCTGCAGGGATAGGGCACGGCCGGTGCTGACCACCCATTCTTGTTTCGTCCCGCTTCCCATTGTCTGAGGTTGTTTTTGTTTGTTTGTTTGTTTGGAGTCTTGTCAAGAAGAAAAGGAAGCACTGGTCTCATGGTCAAGACCATGAGTGTGGATACCACACACACACACACACACACACACACACACACACACACCACTACTCACCCAGCAATTCAAATTGAGGTGCCAAGCGCCCAACTGCTGCAAGAGAGAGACCCCAGGGGCCACAGCCCCTCCCTTCCCACTCAAGTCCTCCATTCCCACTAACACTGCATCCCTGGGGTACATAATAGTGCTGTCCTGCCCTCTCTCCACTCAAAGAAAAAGAAAAAGAAAAAAAACAAAAAACCCCAACTTTCTCTGTACCTTCAAGATGGGACTGGACCGGCGTTTTTCTTCCTCCCTCCCAGCTTCTCTCACTGTTCCTTCTCCTCCCAGCACCCCCTCCCTTTATACAGCTCACTTAAAGAGCTGAAAAACTGCATCTTAAAAGCCAGAGAATGCCTTCTACACTCTCACTTGTTCTGCATATGACTGATTTACGAGCCCTTCCCCCTGAACACCCTCCCTGAATCAAAAATGCCTTAAAAATTGTAAAAACACTTAGTTATCTACTTCAGCTGGCTGCAACTTCATTTTTTTTCAGTGAGCATCCCTCTACTTCCTAATCTTTACTACTCCAGGATCCATGAAGGAAGGAGGGGAAGGCCCATTCTCCCCAACCAGCTCAGGACACCTAAGACAAGTCCCCCTCCCTCACCTTGGGTGGCAGGGACAGAGCTAAGAGTAGCAAAGGAATTCTGGTCAGCCATGAGGGAAAATGATCAACCAGAGCAGTAGGCAGGGACTTTATCTGCAAGATTGTCAAATCCCTCAAAATAAATTTCTTAGGGAGAGGGCTGCAGTGGGAGAGAGGGAGGGAGGAAGAAAGTATATTTTCTTGTCATGGTGACACAGAAGTGACACCTTGTAAGGCCCTGCCTGCCACTCCAGTACATCCTCTCTTCCTTCCCAGAGGCTGAGGCTGCCGGATTTTCAGATGACCTCCTTGCAAGCAGGGGAAAGTAGACGTCCAGCACCAGTGGCATTGCAAGCCAGACCTCTGGCTAGCAGACAGACTGCTTTAGCTGGTGGGCATGTGAGCTTTCTCCCAGGAAGAGGGACAAGAAAGAGGGTGAGCAGAAGTAAAAGAAAAGGGATGCACCTAACTTACTTTTCCTGGAGCTTTCAAAGGATCCAGGGTCGGGTACATTGGTGTGAGTTTAACCTAATTTGAGTTGAGACCCTCACGATAGAACAAGGCCTAAAATGGTCCCCTTTGCATATGGGAGGTGGGAAGGGGTGGAGTGGGGAGGTTGGTTGCCCAGGGCAGTGCTGAGTCACAGTCACAGAGCAGAATGTCTAACGGACTGAACTCCAGAATTATCTCATTCTCTTCAAAAGCAAACACACAGCTCTAGTGTGCAAGCAGGTAGGAAATCATCCTAGGCTTGTCTTGCTTTAAAAGCAAGACTAGTGGCTGAGATTTGGTTTCCTGGACTCAGGACACCTGATTTTAATGAAGGAGATGGTTTTCCCTCATTGCACGAACTGCCCGACTGGCCAGCTGTTTATCTCCAAGGCCACAGAACTGTAGGTCTTTAAGCGATCTGTTAATACATGGGGCAAGTTAATCCCCCTTTACCACCACCCCCCACCCCCCAGCAAAAGGAATCAACCAAAACAAGGGCTGGAAGGGCTTAAGGCTAACAAAAAAGTAGGACTTCTTCATTTTCTATTCTCTTGTTTTGTTTTGTTTTTTTTTTAAATCCTACTCTGTGGCCTCTTCCTGGACTTATCCAGCCTTCTTGCATAAGTGTGGAGCAGCAATCTTTAAGGCCCTTAATACCAAAACAAAACCCTGCCATTTCCCTTTACATGGCAGTAACAAAAGCAATGAGCTTCCAGTTTGACAAGTAAAAAGCCCCAAGCGCACAGTCCCCTAATTGCCTTCCCTCCCTCTATTCACCAAGACCACCACACTCCCGGCAGCTGCTTTTGTGGCTCCCGCAATTTCTTAAGTAAACTGCAAGTTCTCTATGTGCTGATGGACAGGCTCTGATCACCCAGCAAGGATCACTTCGAAAGTGCTGCAAACATCACGGGAACTTGGGCTAGGAATTTACTTCCCGGATTTCTCAAAGGACAAGGGAATGGGGAAAGAGGCAACCCAATTCCAGTTCTTCCCCCTTAAAGAGAAAAGGGGTCTCTCAATTCTCTTCAGACTGAGAACTTCTCCCAAGAAACTCCTTCAGGGTGATTTGGTGTCCCGTGGCACTGTCCAGAACTCATCCCCAAAGCACCTCGACTTGTCAGATACACACCCTTGCTTAGAACAGTCCATTAAAAGAAAAAAAATCAAAAGGCTAAAGCCTGCTGCAAAGTTGGGGTGAATTAGCAAGGGGTGGGGTAAAAAAATATAGAGAAATAAAACTTTCTCAAACCGAAAGCAGAGAGCAGTCATTTTCAGCATGGCATTTATGTAAACGCCTGTGCAGGAGAAGTGAAGTAGGATTGTCCAGAGACTGTCCATTCATATCCCACGATCCCCGTCTCCGGGCAAAGTTTGTTTTGTTGTTTTAAATAAAGAGGTTTATGATGCCAAAACAGGGAAATTACAAGGACAGGAAACCAACTTTAGAGGATTAGACAGACAAGTCTAGATAGGAAACATTTATCTATAGGAAAGATGTGTCTGTCTATGACTCCAAACCTGCATATTCACACATGAAAAGGTGAAAGTGCATGCACTTTATGAGAATACTTACGGCTGGGAAGGAGGGGGGCTGAGGAGGGTGGAGGCTGTCGCTTTAACTTGGTGAGTGAAGGGAATGGATACCTTCTAAGTGCAGATACTTCCAAATTAAACAATAATAATGTGAGATGAAAAGGTACCCTCCCTCCCTTCCTTCCTTCCTTCCTTCCTTCCTTCCTTCCTTCCTTCCTTCCTTCCTTCCTTCCTTCCTTCCTTCCTTCCTTCCTTCCTCTTTTCTTTCTTTAACCTTTGCTGTTGTTGTTGTTTTAAAGGACACCAAAATAAATCGACTCCATCCATCTGGACCTTACCAGTCAAAGTGCACCAATCCTAAAGTTACTGCGCAGTGACAGCGGGTATGGCCTGGTCTGGGCACAGAGCATGCAAGGCTGGGCACTCAGGGCACATCGCTTACCATCTAGGGGTCGCCGCGCTGTCCTTGCCACCACCGGTTCGCGGGCATGCTGCCGCACGGATGGCCCGGGCCCGCTGGAGGGCAGCACCCGCCCTGCAGCCCGCGCAGCGCTGGCAGCTCCCAGGAGCCGCCCGCAGCAGCCTTGCCGCGCGGGATGCTCAGGCTCAGTTCCATTCACCGAGAAGCGCACAATAACAGGGATCTCCCCCGGTTCCACAACAATCCACCCCAAAAGAGGGAGGGGGCGTTATAAAAAAAAAAAAAAGGCCGGGCTTTTTCACTCTTCTCTTTCCCCCCCGAACCCAGCATTCAATCAAAAGAACAAAGCCTGATATTTTGTTTGCCGACTTGGCAAGCATAAAAGCAATTTCAATAATCCGAGCGAGTTCACCTAAGTTAGTGAAAGTAACGCTCTGCAGATCTCCGGTGAAATTAAGCTTTAATAGCTATCTGATGCCATTCAGAAAAGGAAGGGGAGGAAGTAGCTGAATTTAGATAAAGTTGGAGTACCACTTCACTCCCAAGGTTCCCCCCACCTGAAAGAATGCTATAAAATTCTTGACAACATTCAGATCTTAATTAACTCGCTGAATTCTACTTTTTGTGGCGGAGGGGATACCAAAATCAAAATAGATTATTAAAAACACTTCTCTGTAAGAGAATTCACAAGGATACACTGTATAACAGTTTTCATGACTAACTTTAAAAAAAAAAAGAAAGAAAGAAAGAAAAAAAAACACTACCAAAACTTGTGGATGTGTTTCTTTAAAGCAAATGGTCCTAACACATATTAAACCACGGCTGCGCATCTTCTAAGCATAGTAGGAAAAAATGACTATTGATCTTCAAATAGCGATAATTGAAAAGATCAAAAAGATTAAACAAAATCAAGAATGTGCTGACTTACCATGCTATGCTTTTTTTGTTGCAACTTTGTAGAAATTTCACTCAAAGAAACTGCATCAGAGGTGTCAAATTTTTTAGCGGACTGTGATCGTATTATTTCCGCAGCCCTGCCTTCCAATGCTTCAGAACTTTTCCCCCTTTCTCTTTTTTGTTTGTGGTACCTAGCTTTTTGCTATAGACTTTAAAAGCCTTCAGCTCAGCAAACCAGCACAAATTATCTTGCCACCTTGCGCAGCTCTGATGCTTTGGCCGCTAACTTTGGAAGGCCCTTTACTACTGCATCAAAATTAGCATTGTCAAAGCACTTAATGAATATTAATACTGTATTTGTCATTGGAGCCGGTCCGTTGCTGAACTCCAAGTCACCCATCAGGGACAAGATTAAGAACACAATTATTTCTGACTGACAGGGACCAAATCTGGTAGAATTTTTTTTTTTAAACAATTCGGGGGGAAAAAACCCACAATATCATCATCTTAAGGTGTCTCCCAAGAGACCGGGAACCAGATTAATACGCTTTTAATGAAGTAGAGATCATTATGTATGAAGGGGAAAAAAGAGAAAAGATGTACTATTCAAGCTATTTAGTTATGGTGGAAGCTAAATTTAAAAAAAAAAAATGCAGACGCGTATCTTTCTCGACAGCTGTCCAGAGTTTATTCATTCTGTTCTAAAGAAAAAGACGACTTTTTTCCCCCGAAATCTTTTCCTTTTTTAAAAAAAGAACAGAGAATGAGCAGTTCGTCCCATCTGGGATAATTTTCCATGTCTTCACTTTTACTGTGGCGGCTCAGGAAAGACAGCACAGTAAATAATTCTACACAAATCTGACAAGAGACACCTTCATCAGCGCGGCTCCTTCACCCCTTATTCCCCAGATTCCGAGCCCTGTCTCTCTCACTTTATTCAGGATGAACCATTACATTTACAGAAACTCTGAAGTTCCCTTTCACAGTGACATCTTCTCACCGCTAGCACCCAGGAAACAACCCAAGTCAGAGAAAGCCCCTGGTCCCCACCGCGCATCCAGAAACGCCATTAGAAACAGTTCTCTCCGTGCTCCTTAGGAGCCAAGCCTGCCTAATTTGAGGTACACATGCACAGTGGAAATGAAGGTTTTGTCAGAAATAACTAACAGCAACTTAATGAAGTGTACAGTCAGCTCAACAGCAAACAGCTCAGGAGATCACGACCACACAGCACTATCTCTACAAACAGGCAAAAGACTGATTAAAGGAATTAAGGGTAAAAACTTGTAGCTTACCTGGTATAACCAACTTATCTGAATTCACCCAAATCATTTCAACATCTATGTCTCTCTGCCATGCAGACTGACGGGGTGCATAAAGAAATTATACATATAGACAGCCACATATGTAGCAATTTCTTAGCGTTTTAGTGTGCCTCACTGGTTTGCTCCACATAAATTGTCTTCGAGACGATATTTCCACCCCCCTTTTCTTTTTTAAATGTGGTAAAAGGGATAAAATGACAGATGTGATGGTTAATCTACCCAGTGAATCGTGGGGGTCTAGGTAAAGCCACCCTGGCCACAGAGCTAATCTTCAACACCCACTGACCACCCCACCGGCCTTGTAATGCCATTATCAACCCTTAGATGAACATTCTAAATTAGAGTTTTGTTCGAAAAGGGTGTGAATCTGACCTTCGGTGCTGGGAGGCCTGTGCTGAACATCAGATGCCAAAGTTCTTACTGCACAATTTTTTTTAAAGGTTTTACTTTCCTATGATTCACATCTTTGAACTCTGTGTCTTTACAGCATTCCCTTTCACCAAAAAAAGCATCCTGGCATCCCCCACTCCCGCAGTGGCCACCAATGTCATCTCTACCACATACTCCACAATTGTTGTGCTTATCCCCTTAGAAGGACCCAAGCAAAATCGCCAAAAACAAAGAGAACTACCAAACACACATACAAACATGCCACTTGGCCCCAACTTCGCGTCTTCCCTCCTTCAGTCTATCACAGCTTTATCTANTGGTTTCTTTATGTCTGACAAGCCTTTAGAACGGATCATCAAAATGTACCACCTTCCTAAGTGGGGAGAACTGAGACAAAATGTGTGTGTGTGTTGGGGGAGTGGGCACGGTTCTGCAAAGAACCCCATAGTTTGAACGCACATGGAGCCAGGCTATAATGAAGAAACAGGACTGGGGGTTCAGACTTATTCTGAACAATTCTTTTTTCTTTTTTTTGAGGGGGGATGTTAAATTTGGTCTTGCATCAAATAATGAACATGTATCTATTATATAGTCCAGAGATATTTCCAGTGCTACTTTAAAAACAGGTAACTATCATCCTTGTGATGTAAGCTCACCTTCAAAGTGCCTTTCGAAAACCACCAATAGATTGCTCCTTTTCCCATACTGTCCCATAAAATCTATGAATGGACTTCATGCAATAAAATGTGGGGCCCCGAAACCCCTACTTAGAAAGGCTTGTGCATGCATTGCCCACGATCTATACCAAACGGAGACCAAACACATCAATGCGTGAATCTCGCTACAGATTTTTACAAGGACAGACTAGCTTTCCAAACAATCTGAGATGTCTAAATTAAGGACCCCTTGTTTTATCCATCCTCAGCTTCCCCATTTGTGACCCGAGCCTGCCTTTTCATGGGCATGCACACGTCCTTAATCTGCATCTTTGTGTGCTCTGTAGCAGAGCTGCTAATAGGCAGCCTTCTCTGCCTCTCCCGGCTTCCCCAGCACGACCGCATCAGCACTAGTATCAAATTAACTCTCCGACTTTGAAACTTATTGATCTGCTATTAAGACACCAGTGAACTTGATGAAATGAGTGCTGTAGGTGCAGTCATGACTTCAAAGTCTAGCACAGCCACATAAAGCAAGCCCCTTTGATCCTAACTCCGATCTACTGAGGGTTTAAAGCCCAGTCCTCCCTAAGCTGCCCTTCACTCTCATCATGTCTGATGTCTCACCAACTAGTGACTTGATAATGTTAATAATGCAAATTTTACAAATGATTTTTACAATGGCAAAATTAATTATATGAACTGCTGCTTTTTGCAATTGGGCTCTCTGCTATCCTCGCTCCTATAACATAACAACTGGGTGATTATGGTCACTCAGGGAGTCCCAGGCCTGGGTAATTCTGGACAACCCTTCAATTTCCTTTTTGCACATAAGCCTAATTTACTAAAAATGTCCCTAATTGTCCTAGTGACACTTTTTCCTATAGCTGTCATCTTCTTGTCAATAACTACCTCAGAAGAGAAGCAGCCTTCTTCTGAGCGTGGTTACTATGTACCTATAATGGTCAATACAAAAAAACAAAAAATCTTTTATTTTTACGTAGGATTTTTTTGCAGGGGGGCGATCACAAATAGACAAAGTTGTGGGATTTCACATTCTGCTACTGTTTTCCAATTAGGAATTACCTGACATGACAACACAGGAAGGACTAGGGATGTAGTCCACAGACTCTGTGAAACAGCACTTTCAAATATACCCCCTCATGTGAGCCGTCTCAACAGCACTGAATCTAAAAGTGATTTTTTTTCCATTGCCAAGGAATATGTACTTAAGCACTGCTTATTTGTGCAAGTTCCTAGAAAATATTTTGAATCACAGAAAATAAAAATAGGGCTCACACTCAAAGATGTATTAATATTAATTCAGTTTCAATGTGATTTATAAAACATAAAACGGGTTATTATATTGTAAGTTGAAAAATAACCTGATACATAGCCAGAAAAGAAAGTGTAAGCTTCCTGATATCTGAGTAAAGAATCAATACTAGAGAATAAATCCTTTGCCAAGCGAGTCTTTGTGTGCTGGTTTTGGACAGACTAACATGGGCAGTTTCTAGTAAAACATACTCTACAATCAGGAGTCGTGTGTGACCCCTTGATTAATAGCATGGTATATATGTAGCATTTGGGTTCTGGTTGTTCTGAATCTTAATTATGGGAAGAAAGTAATGGATGTATTTTCCTCAATCAATATGGCAACATGTGCTCCCCATTTCATAAACAGCAGGGCTGTCCCCACCCCATGGCAAAAGATAATGGGAGTTTAAAAGGGCCGTAATCTTAATACTTGCCTTCAGTCGTGCGTGCACGCCTGCACACGCATGTTGAGGGTGTAAATCCAATTAGTTGGTTTTGCAATGCAACTCAAATCACAAAATGTTGGTGGTGGAAGTGACTGTATTGGTGCCCCCCCCCATGTTGATAGTCACTTAATCTACTTGCAATCCTAAAGAAGTCAACACTTGATTGTGACAATGTTCAAAAGAATTTCCTCTGCCACTAGCACAGTAAAAAAAACTTTCACCAATTAGTGCAGGAAAAAAGGAGGGAAAAGCCACAGTGCTGGCGCTCAAAGAGCCAGGCCTTGCGGCAAACCTGTCATGTCGAGAGGATTGATCAACGGGACGGCAATTTCTAATGGCATGTTGTCATGAAAAGTCAGCCACAGGGAGCCACCTGCTTTGCTCCTCACAGACAGCCAGGAAAGGAAGGAAGAAGGAAGGGAGGAAGGAAGGAAGAGGGCGGGAGGGGAGGAAGAAGGGAAAGACCCTCTGTCCTGATCCCTGCCAGTTCCCTTTTGCTAACGATTTAGGTAAAGGTATCATGATTTTTCATTCAGTGGAAATCTGTCAAGTCTCCAGTAATATTACCAGGACTGAAGATGACAGTGGTCTGAAGGCTAATGCTGTCCGTTACTTCAGCGCTCCCCCTCCCACCCCCCACATTTTGCAAAGAGAGACAGAGCATTCTTTATTTTCCCACCACTGCCACCTCATGTCATTGTCAAACAGTACTGCTGGGACAAGAAGACATCTCTGATAGTTTAAATCAATGAGGAGCCTCCCAACTTCATAAAAATCCTTATTTGGAAGATTCTAGAAGACGCAAAAGATACCATGGAAGACATAGTCAGATGTCAATGAACGCTGCTGTTGGCTCCATACTTCTCAGGGCTTTGTGTAGTAGAGAAACACTCCAGAAGCTAGGGCCCTGTTGGTCATGGTCTCATCTGTTACGCCATTAGCATCCTCCAGTGAGCATGTGCTGAGTTTGTTGGGCATCTTCTTGTGCTGGATGTAACTCAATGTCTACAACAACCTCTATATACCCTTGAAAATGAAGGATGTTCTGCCTCTGAGGGGCCTCTAGAAATAGTAGCCCTGGTATCCAAGACTGCTTACCAACCACTCCAAAGCAAAGGACATCTCTTCTTCCTCCAGATGTCCTGCCCAATGGCTCCCTAGTCATTTCAAATGCCATTGTATGTGCTACAAGGTAGTCTTTCCAGTGCCATCCCAAAATGTCAAACTACTGAAGGGGTCTAGCGGGACTCAATGCCAGCTTCGCAAAACTTCTTTCTGTTGACTTGATCTTGAGGTAGCTCTGCTTGTTTCTCATAAAAGCTAATAAGTAACACAAAGGCCACCTTATCTCCCATAGTATGGTCCATAATATCGTTGTGGCCTACGGTTCCTGATAATTTTCATACTTTCGATACTCACAAATACACTACCCCCTCAATCTACTTTGAACAAAAGAAAAAAAGTCAAATAAAAGTTAAAGAACTTTTAAGTTCATGAAACCAAACCCCACTTGGCATGCAAATCACGTACTGTAACCTTTTATTGGCGGAGCCTCTGGTCTCATCAGTCGATGAAATTCTCAGCCCGCGGCAACAGCTTAGCCGAGGGACACAGACCAATGAGAAAATATTCATTGTGTTAGCATTTCAAATGGCGAGAAAGGAGGAAGAAGCGCTAACTGATCACTGCCCGTGGAATTAATTGGATATTCCAAGAATAATGTCTCTCACTGAAGATCCTTGGAGGCCGAGCGCTGGTCGAGACCACATTTTGTGCGGCGCCTTCAAAAAGAGACCGCTTGGGGGTACTGGACATATTAGGGTTTTAGCGCATTTCCCTGAAGGCCAGAAGATAATCAGATGCACTGAACCAAACTCAACTAATCCAATCCATAATTATACATACAGCTCCAATAAACTTTGTCACTCTCCTAGAAAATGAAACTATTATATTGAAACTTGATAAATAATAATAAAATTAAAACCTTAAGGGGCATCATGGCCAAAACGCGCCCCCTCCCAGGGCAGAGACATGTGGCTCAGAACTTTATTCTTTCTCTGCCTTCTGTTATGTTCAAGGACTGATCTTACTACCAACAGGATCTTTTTATTCAGGGGAGGATTTGCGTTTGGGCTTTTCTTGCACATAACCCGGGCATCTACAATGACCCTGACCAATATTAGTATATCCTTCCCTAAGACACATCTTAATCTAACCTCTCTAAGACTCCTCTGCTTTCAAACTCAAAACAGCATAAGAAATAAGCATTGTTGGGGGCACCGGGAGCCTGAACTAAGGGCCTGGCGTGGTCGGCAGCATCAGCCCCCTGGAAAAGCAGCTGCTGGAGAAACTAAAAAACCATCGGAGACCAAAAGGTAAGGGGGGGAAAAATGAGATTAGGAACTTTCCCAAATGTTCCATCTCTCCTATCGACCACTGGCCTAGCGTGAGGTGTCAATTTTGACTCCAAAGAGAGCACACGAATTCGCAGTGGTCCCATTATGCGGTCTCTGCTCTCATTGTAAATTCTGTCAACGAAGTCAATCTTATTAACTTCCGCACTGGTTCACACATGACATTTTCTTCAATTTTCTTGCTGACATCAAAAACATCAATTAGCAGCCCGAAAATAGGAAGGAAGGAATGACAGCGCCTGATAACGTCGACTATTTGAAGCCAAGGGTAAATCTATTCTCCAGTTCTGAATGCGTTCATTACAATTGCATTTTCAAAGAAGGCCTCCAAATAGCAAAGAAAATTAAATTTATCATCTAGAAATGCCTAGAAATTGTTTTTTTAATCCTATGTCTATCTCTCCATCCCAGAGCGTAATACAAAGTATCACAATTGAGTTTTATGATAACATGCCACAACTCTAATAGAGAGTTTATAAAATATGTAGCCTGGACCACCCTTACTATCAAATAGCAACTACAAGGCTTAGCAACAAACTTCCCCGGCAGAGTGCAATCTCCCCCCAAATGGTTGATCCCTTGTCTTGGTCTGTCATTATGCTTAAGGCAAATGTGTCAGTGAATACACACACACCACCCCAGATAGCCAACTGGTTGAAAGTTTTTAAAATTAAAATGGTAACTACTGTCTATAGCCACAAATTCAAGAGAGTTTTTGTGGAATTAACTGGCACTGCATCTTCCATATAAAACTAACAAGGCCTGTCTACCTGCCTATTTCCCTAAGAAACAGATATTCAAATAAAATCTCAACTGTCCCCACTGGCTCCCTCAACTTGTAACAAGTCCACACTGGCCAAGTAGAGTACAACATCACGCATCCCTTACACACAATCTTCCAAATGGTCACCAATTTCATCCCCAGTGTCTTCTTCCTTCCTTCCGGTCAAGAGTTCTCCCCTGACCAGAAAACTAAAACACTATTAGTCAATCTTTTTACATGTCTGCTGGGCAGAGCTAAAGACAATCAGGGAGTGATCGGGAGGAAAAACATTACAGCATCAAAAACAAAACAAAAAACTAACCGAATAAACAAACAAAATCCCTTTCCTTTGTATATACAGACTTAGGAGACAGTCCTATATTTATTTTATTATTTATGGAGAGGTGGGGGCAGGTGGTGTGCGAGCCGGCTAATGTGCCCACTTTGTGTGCAGTGTGGCATCTCCCAGCGAGGGAGCTGGCTGGACTTTGGTGGCTGCCCCGGACGCCGCCTCAGACGGACTCGTGGCAGAAGAGAAAGAGCAGCTACGCCCTGGTAAACAGATCACATTCCTGCGGCCCATTGATTTTTGATCTTTTGACATTTTTTTAGTTGTTTCTATTCCATTCCTTGTTCCTCCTTTAGTGTCACGAAAGACAAAAATGTCTGAACAATGGAGGGCAGAGATATCTATTAGCTGTCACAACGACGTTTGCCCGGCATTGACTAAGCGCGTACCACAAAGAATGCCGAGAACTGGTAAGATGAAAAATTATCATTTTTTTTCCTGAAATAGGGATAATCATATTCCAATACCCTTGCTCTCTCCTAGCCAACCAAAATATACTGTGAGAGAAAGGGAGAAATTCGTTGTATCCATTTCTATAATTTCTGTTACATTAGCTGCATCTGTTGGGGAGAGAGAGAGAGAGAGAGAGGGAGAGAGAGAGAGAGGGAGAGAGAGAGAGAGAGAATGAATCCCTTCAAGGAATGTACTAACGTATTTCAGGCTACAGCATCTGACATATGAAGTACATTCTCCTGATTGTATGTTCCCCTCAAAACCGTTGCCATAGTGTAAGGACCGAATTAATAAAAGAAACAATTTGCTATACTTAGGGATGAAAGATTGTAAAAGAAGGAACTGATGTCCCCCAAGTTATTTGTTTCCCCCTCAAGACAAGCACTTCTCCCAGCAAAGCAATTACATGGTAGATCTACAGTATGGCCAATCTCAGTTTCTGTAAAAACTAAAATCTAAGTCATTCCATTAAGCAATGCGCCAACAGAAATGCTACAGACACTGTCTGAAGGGCTGCCTGCGCTTCTGGTTTGACTGCATGAACTTCTTGTACATCCAGGATTTCAGGGTTAAAACTCAAAACACACCCATCCTGCACACTTTCCTTTAAAGCCAATAATCAATGATTTGGGGAACAAGAAGCGTAACTTGGACCAACTTTACAATTACGTCTGAGAAGATGCATGCTTTTCTTCTAAATGGTCAGGAGCACTAGTTACCTGCACATAGTTTTTATATGTAATAAAAATGTTTGGTTTAAAATCTGTTTACTCTAGACCTCTACTTATTTGGAAACCTATTTTAGGAAATTACTTTTTACCCTTAATAAAAGGAGGTGGGGCACTCAAGTGAATGGGGGTCACTTAGAAAAAACATCGACTCAATTCAGAGTAACTAGCAGCCTCCTAAGCAACAATTGAAGGCATCTGTTGTTATTTCCGTTTTCCTTACACCAACATTTCATGGTTACTTTTCTGTCATACTCTAGACAGGCTAAACATTTAAGATACCAGAATGCATCTGCACTCACATATATGGGAAATATTAATTATGCATAATATTTAGACTGCAAGAAAGAGCATCTTCGTATTCAGGGTGCACAGAGCTTCATGATGCTTTTCCCAGTTATGTGCAGCAGTCCACTGATGGAGTACTAAATAGGCAATTTTCAAATACAGGGATCAAAGTAGCAAACACAAAAACAGATCTGTGAACCCCAAGAACAGGAAAGAAAACAATAGATTAAAAACGTTCATTGACTTGTCAAGATACAGAATGTTGGAGAAAATAATCAACCCAATTTTTCTGCTCCTTTGCCAAAGTAATTTCTGCATTCACTTCGGCTCCCTCCAGCCACCCTTTTCTTGGCGAAGCACTCCGCGGCCAAACAGACTCTTTTAAACATTTCAATGAGGCAGACCAGACTCCTCTAAACCATTCCACGATTTCAGAAGCCAGCTGACAGCAAGGAGCTGGATAAATATGTAGAAGTGACTTTACTACTATTTGAGGTTCGTTGTTTTTTAGGTTTATGAAATAAAATATGACATCTGAACAAACGATCCAAACACACACACACACACACACACACACACACGCACGCACGCACAAAACTGACCACAGGTTGCAGACTGGATGGCCGGTAGTTGCAGTTTTTAAAACCGCGCACTGTCCTTGAAACCGAGGCCGCACACAGCTCCATTAGATACACATCCAGTGTTCTTGATCTATTATTTACAAAGAAAAACCCTTCACTGCTTAAGTGCCCCCTTCTACTTCAGCCTTCCATTTCAACAGCATCAAACAACTTCGCAGGGGGACACACAAGACAACAACTTGTGTTCATCCTAGCATTCTGGGCAAGTCAAAATTCCACTTGGATGGAGAAAAATGGGTAAGAACCTGAACGGAGATGGCAAATATCTGACAGACGAGGAGTCTGCGCTGAAGATCTGATTGTCAGTTTTTAAGAAGCCACACAAGAGGCTTTGTTGTTTTGTTTTTTAATCCTCCATAAGAGAAAATTCCTGTTTGTGATAAACGGAAGAGATTTTTTTCAAGCCTAAAGGATGAGGAAAGGAATGTTTTGGAAATGCACATTTGATGCGGAATTCTGTAATTATGGAGTCTGCTCCTTAAGTCAAACTGCATTCGATCTAATTAGTAAGCTTAGATCTCACCTTCGTACTGAACTTTAAACTCGCTGAAGCCAATTAAGAACTATTTAAATGAATATTAAAAGGATTCCTGTGATCGTTTCTGACATGAGAGAAAACATGCTTTTCGGCAAGAAAAAAAAAAAAAGAGTTTACACAGCATGCCTCCATCTCACAAAATATTTGAATTGAGCCTTGCATTTACTCTGTGTCTCGAGCTCTGCAACAATGCCATCTCGAATATTCCTAAGCTCCTCGACCCTTCCTCGGTCCCGTCTGCTGTGAGCACCATTTTAACCACACTCAGAGTCATCTGTTGTCCAGTCCTCTCCAATTTTCAGTAACTTATTAAGATTTACTAGATGGCACCTATCTCTGCTTCCATTTTGACATACCACTGACTTATGCACACGTAGCTACAAATCCATACAACCTGGAACTAAGAGGAGGAAATTCTCAGCATTTCCATCTTGATAAGCCGAGGCAAACTGAGCCAGTTAAATGCGTATTCTTTCTAAGTCCACGCCTTGACACGGTTTTTTTTTTTTGAGAATTAATAACTTATTCTGTTTGCTTATGAAATCAAATGTTCCCATGAAATGCTCTTACAATTAACACCACTAAACGTGTGAGCTTACACTTAAGAAATTGTCACAGTTTAATCATACCAATGAGTCATTTAACTCACGTTTGCTAATTCAATTTATCTTCATTTTGAGCTGTGTGGACTGATGGATTGTCATCATTAGAAATGACAAAACTCAATGCTGGAGGAAAACACGGACCTGCTGATGCCGTGGCTTCTCCCAAGACCACACACCATTGCCTTCACTGGAAGTGCCTGCAAGACGCCAAGTGAGTGACACCCCTGCCCGAAGGACCAGGGAATCAAGGCCTCTGATGCAAAGAAGTTCAAGCAGACAAGCCAGAACCTACAAAGAAAAATTTTCTATGGAAATCACAACACTGAGGACTAGGACACGTAGAGTATTCTATGAGATTACCCAGATACACTCTGGAAAATATAAAACAAAATGTATGTCTCCAAATGTGCAACTCTTTGATAAGCACTTCTGATATAGATAGATAGATAGATAGGTAGATAGATAGATAGATAGATAGATAGATAGATAGATAGATAGATAGACAGACAGACAGACAGACAGATAAATAGATAGATAGATAGATGGTCATAATAGTAGATAGATAGATAGATAGATAGATAGACAGACAGACAGACAGATAGATAGATACAGGTGAATGATAGATAGATAGATAGATAGATAGATAGATAGATAGATAGATAGA
>LZPO01027410.1:324765-338783 GCA_001675575.1 Neotoma lepida | reverse complement strand
AAGCAAACAAGCTCAGAGAACATGGAAGAAGTGATCTAATGATAGCTGGCTAGTAATTTCAATAAATGAAGAGGAGGAAAGGGGAGAGGAGGGAGAGGAAAAAGAGGAGGAGCAGAAGAGGAAGAACAGGAGGAAGAGCAGGGAGAGGAAGGAGCAAACACCTCTGCTTCCGTCTTAGACTCACAGGCTCTCTCTGCTTCCTTCTCTTAAGGGCAGCAGGTTTGTTCACACAGTCAGTAAATATCACCCAGCCAGACTCCCATGCTACAGCTAAAACAATAAATCCATGAGGGCAAGTCCTGCCTCAGTGGGCCCAGGATCTTGAAAGCTGGTGCTGCACACAGTCAACTACTGCCCAAGAGAACCAGCAGCTAAAGCTCAGCTCCCCTCAGCTACGTCGGGAAACATGAATGAGAAGCTCGCTTTACCTACATGTTGGGGAAGTAACACAAGCTTTAAATCGATTTTAAAAAGAAAGAAATGTCTAAATACTATACTTTGCTGCCAAATAGTCTACCATGGGCTGCTATGGAGATTAGAAAACACTATAGACAGGCCCTCAGTGTCAACAGTCAGACTCCCTTTGTTCTAAAGTCTACCCTAAACTCGGAGAGCTCTCAGCCATTTTCTGTAGCCTACTCACTTGGCAATATTAGTCTGCAGCTGGGACAGAAATATTACCAGCACTCAGGCAGTATTCATAAATAGCAATATTAATTTGGATTTTTGTCTCTTTTAAAAATGTATTTTAGATTTTAAAAATTTTACATGTATAAGTGTTCTACGAGCATGTCTGGCACCTGCAGAGGTCACAAGAGAGTGTCAGATCCCTGGACCTGGAGTTACTGATGGTTGTGAGCCCCATGTGAGTGCCAGGTCCTCTACAAGAGCAACAGTGCTCATAACCACTGAGCCATCTGTCCAGGCCCCTGGACTCTGTCTCTTTGACCCAGGACTCAGTGCAGCCTGAGTAGGACTTGCACACTTGTTTCCAGGCTTTATAAACTACAACAACTTAAATGACTGGCATAGACACACAACATTTTTAGCTGTTTTCCCAACTATAAATTAGGTAAAATATATAGATGCTCAGAGGTCAAGAGCCAGCAATTAGAATCTACTTGGCCTTCACTGTAATTCTGAGGCAGCCAAGCTTGTCAGAAACAGCACTTGTGGAACCAATGAGGTATGTAAGTTTAAAACATGCTTACTGCCATGCCAAGTATAAATACACAGAACCAACTAAACACTGATTTAAATGCTTGACAAATGCAAGGTACAAGAATGTATACCTACAAACACTACTGCTGGAATATGGGGTCTTAAAGGAGAAGGAGGCATCGGAGGGGCACGGACAACCAAAGGCAACATTGCAGTACTGAAATTATAAATTCTTTAAATACAGCTCTGAAAACCCATTTCTTTAAAAGCAATTATTCAAACAGGAATGGGCTCACGAATAAGGCATGAGAACCTAAAGAACATCTGAAAGGTCATTATCTCAAGACGTCTCCACTCCGGCACTATAGAGATCCACAAGGATTGATTGTTCTAACAGAAGGGCTTCTTAAAGTCGGAGGAAGAAGCCAAGAATCACCATACTTGTTAAAATCAAGGGCAAAGCAAATGTGTTTAACGTTTCCTGACATGTCTTCACCGGCTTCAGCAACTGGCCTCTCAGAGCAGAAGCTCTGCAAAGCCAGTTTCTACGATGGTTTATCAACATCTTCCAGCAAGAACCATTTGGAAAAGACCTTCTTTATTATACATCCGATCTGAGCCACGGTTTAGTTAGAATGTTAAAATTATCAGTGAATCAGGCAAAAAAACACTACGAGTGCCCCTGCAT
Organism: Neotoma lepida; assembly: GCA_001675575.1. Lineage (NCBI taxonomy): Eukaryota > Metazoa > Chordata > Mammalia > Rodentia > Cricetidae > Neotoma > Neotoma lepida. Next base: position 336,934 of record LZPO01027410.1, on the reverse strand, counting down.
TAAGTTTGCTACTCGTGAGCTGATGGGAGTTTCAACTTACAGTCCTTAAGCCCTGTATGACCCTCTGCAAGGAAACCGAATACAGGATTGCCTTTCATAAGCATGTAGTTTAAATCCTGTATCATTGCCAGGATGACAACCCCACTGCTGTTCCTATTTTACAGAAGGCAAAACCGAGGTTGCCAAGAATATTCCCCCAAGCCTCTAAGCTAACACAGTAAGTGAAGACTCGGTCTGCTCAAGTACTTCCTGGCTGCTTGCTCTCCCTAACCCTATAAGTCAACACTGTGCAACAGAGGGTCGCAGTGGAAAACACCCATGTGGCCATTCTAAAGCTACAAAATATTCCTACCTCTACTGAATACATCATGTCAAGTGATGTGTGCACACACGTAAACTGTTGGCAGGGATTGTAGCGGTTTCCTTTACTAACTGAAGAGACAGTTGGCAGGTATGGTGTTGCAATTAATACAGATAAACCATCAATAGCCTATCCGCCTTTTGATTTTTAAATAAACAAAGGCTGAATGCTGCAATTAAGATCAGAAGAGCCTCAGAAGGCCATATGGCCAAAGGGAAGCAGAATGAAACCGCCACCAGCAAGAATGGGGGAGTTTTGTTATTCCTAAGGTGGAAGAATGATTTTTAACAAATGTTTTTCCCCTGATGCCTGAAGGATAAGTGATCTCCCTGCAGAAATGATGGCTGGAAATCAAAAAAAAAAAAAGAAGAACCTGTGACCCAGGGTCAGGAGCAGCCTGAGAAGCCAATGTTTGTAAGAAATACCACATGCATCCTGTAGGGGGCGCACCGTGGCATGTCCTGTCTAAGAGGACCATGCCCAGCCTTTCTGATGCCGGGGGGCTTTTAGGGGACAGTTCAAACCTACAAACGCTATGCAGTCAGCACAGTGGCTGGGCATACTGATGCCTGGGGGTCCCCAGAGTCTACTCCTTAATACGTGGAAAACAATGACATCTCTATGCCCACAATAGCTTCAGTGTGAGCCCCTCCGCCCACAATGGCCCCATTCAATCCCCCACCATGAGCAATTGCCCCAAGTTTAACAGCCTGTGTTAGGGGGGCACCGGGCACAAAAGGAGGTGTTTCCAGGTTCAGTGAACATTTTACATCCATTCATCAGGGAAGGGACAAAAGCGATTCCCCACTTCACCTCAGGCAGGGCATCTATCCCGCCAAAGAGCAACCTTTTCGTGATGGGGGCAGGGAAGGCCCTGGTTAAGGATGGTTGTGCAAACATGCTTCTGGATTATTTTTGCCTCCAACTAAAGACATCTGCATAAAAATGGGAACCTTTTGTCCCATAAGAAGGACCAAGAGGGACCTTTTGCGGGGAGGAGGGAGGAAAAGGAGTAAAAGGCGCCCAAATAAAGACAGAGAAGGTCGGAGACTGGAGTCTAAATTACACTCTGGAATCTTTATTAGGAAAGTGGGCCACGTTTTTCTTTACTTTACATTTTTATTGGGGTTCGCTGTGACTTTTATTACGGAATCTGGTGTTGGCTTTGTATACCGGCTTTAATTACTGAGGACCCTGCCAGCCACACTTGACCAACACAGGCTGCTATAGGAAGCATTTCCCAGGACCTGAAAGCCTGACTCTCCTCATCGCAAGCAGAATACCTTGATGTCTTGACTCCATCAGTCAACAGTCAATGTTGTACCAGTTGATTAACGAGGCCTCAACTTAGTTAGCTGGCTACTTAAGTCACTTTGAGGACAGCTATAGTGCATACAAATTGCTAATATTTGAAATAGCATAAGTCATCCCTCACTCTCAGAGCGACACCCACCCACCCCTTTACCCTGCCAAGCTGGATTAGTCATACTAAACATAGTCCGCTCCCAACCAACTCTTCAAGCTTTGGCAAGCAGGGCCCAGCTGACATTCCGAGCCCAGTTAACATTACATAATGAGGGCTTCACTCTCTTCATGGGCCACAAGTCAAAACAAACTTGCTGAACTCAACCCAGGGCATCAGGCTGCTTCCTGGTTACAACACACAGGACTCTCACAGTAGAAATGGAGTTCTTAGCAAAGCTGTAAACATCTAACTTGGTCTACAGCATCTCTAACTTGGTCAAAAGCATCATGGTTACCTGGGTGATCTCCATCCTACCTCCTATACATAATGCAGGAATGGAACCTGTTTTCAGAGGGTCTTCCCCCACCCACCCACATTTCTGAGCTGTTAACAAAATCCCAGAAAGCAACACCCTAAAAGAATTCCCAGCACCAGTTCCTGGAGAAAGAAAGTAGCAAGAACACACAAATAGTCATCTTCCTATAAATGGTTAGGATATGGTCTGTAGCCTCAAACTCACAGCAATACTCCTGCCTCAGCCTCCTGAATGCTGGGCTTAACTGGTGTGAGCCACCACGTGTGACCTATTTTGCTAAGTGTTGCTAAAAGCATAGTCATTGCTTGCAAGATTTCTAGCATTCTTTATGCATACGTTTCAGGTCCCTGCTTCCTAGCTGTCTGTCTTTCAGCAGAGATGATTGCATTCGCCCCTCATCACCATCGTGAGCCTCCTGACGAGCCCAACAGCATCCAGGGTACAAGGAAAGTCATGATTTCAAGAGAGAAATAAGTGAATTCATCATGGATGTTCTGGATTCTACACATTCATACAAGGAGCTTCAACTTAGGCACAGAACATGAACTTGGCTGAACAAAATGCAACTCTGCCGTGAATCGGGAGTGGCAGGGTGGGAAGAGACACCCAGGAGAGCTGATTTCTGTCCTGGGTTCCTATATCACCTGGTAATGTGGCCTCGGTTTCTAAAGTTTAGAGAGAGGCTTGACAGAGTAGGTGGGGTATTGTTAGGCACCACCGAACAATTTCCAGGTTTTGCAGCAGACTTCTTCCAACCCATCTACTACTTCGAACAAATTAAAACTACTCTGGCTGAGGTTAGCCATTCAAGGGCCTTGCTGTGTGCTTTTGTATTTTTAGGTCACTCGGATAAGACCATTTCCTTGTCTGAGTTAGTTTATTGCCTTCCCCTAGGAGTCCAGGCCCGACAAATCTCGTAGCCCACTTACCTAACCTGTTAGGTAACACTCAGTTTGTCACCATCTCCCTGCTGTTTATGCACAGGACAGGCCCCATCATCTCGCTACAGAATCTGTCCTTCTTTAATCCTGGAGACAATCTTTTTTAAATGAATGAGGATAGTTATTTCAGAGCCTATGACTAAAATCTCAGATGGCTTGCCCTCATCTGAACAGGTCCCTTCTTACATCATTTCTGCTTTCTAAGAGTGTCTGAAGCCAGAATGCTTGGAAGCTTAGGCCAGTAGGTCTGCTTCTGCCCCGAACCAATGGGGGCAAAGAGGGGAGGAGCAAAGGACTGGTGTTAAAGAGGCAAGAATGGAAATGAAGTACGCAACTACTAGATTGGGGAGGTGGTTCAGCAAGACTCGGGCAAAAAAGAGAGCCACAGCAGTTGCAGAAGTGTAGAGCTGGAGAGGCAGAGAAACGCCTCATGGTATCCAGGCTCGGTTCAGAACCACAGCGCTGACAATTCCCAAAACTTTGAGGGTAATACTTGCCCACTCATTTCAATGCAGCTTTCCCTGACAGCTTCATGACCAAGGCCTTTCACACAGAGGGAGGGTCTGACTGCAGCCAGAGCTCAGACTCTTAGAAGCTGACAGAGGGATCTTTCTGGTGATCACCTCAGAGAAGAGTGGGCCACAGAGTGAGCTGAGGCTCCATGAGAGACGATGAAAAACTAAACTCAACCCATGACTTCCAGCTAGAAGTAGAAGGGTCCCTTTTGCTCTCACTCTTCTCTTCAGGACGGACTGGTACCAGAACTGGAGGACTAAATGACACGCTATGAAATGGAGTCCAGTCATCCTGGGGCTGCAATCCCTGTCACATACCTCCCATGGCAGTTAACAAGCTCTGTCATGTGGGCTTTTTATAATTTCCAGATTCATGCCCACACTGGGGAGGAGGTTAAGTCTAGACAAGCGGGATTTGAAAAACCACAGGTGCCCTTTGACCCTATGTGCACCATGCCTTCCTATGTGCCTTTATTCCTCATCTACCAAGCTCAAACAGTACTGTTCTGGGTGCCTAAGAATCTGATCAGGGAACCAGGCTCCCAGCCAGCTAGAAGGGTAGAATAGGGTCACCCAAGTTTACAAACCATATAGGTAGATGCCCAAAATCTGGGAGCAGCCAGGAAAGAAGCCAGGTGTTTCTAAGACACTCCAGATCAAGTCTAATGGGCACTTTAGCATGTGTGTTTATAAACCATCTGCAAGAGTATCAGAGCACTGTGTCCCCTGACCTACAATTGTAGGGTCAGTATGCAACACCATCAAACACAACACCCTCTGAGAGGGAAAAAAATCACTTCTAATACAATGACCTGAAAGGAAACACTAAGAAATGAGAGGCTGGGAGATGGAGTGAGTGGTGTCTACGACTCTCCCCACCCCACCCCATCCCTGCCCCTGTTTCTTGATACCCTCCCTAGTATCCAGATGAAAACTATTAAGTTCAGGCATTGCTCCGCAAGGGATCTCGGCCTCTGGCTATGAGAAGAATAGCATCAAAAAATTGCTTGCCAACAAAGCATAAACTTAAACAAGTCAGGATGGCATGAGGAGGCCACCCCACAGGAGTCATCACAGACCGAAATCAAAGCAATGTGGCTCAGAGTACCACAGGGAGCCCAGCGCCTTCCAGTGGGATGCCCCTCCACTCCCAGCAGCCAGTCCTCCATCTCCCAGGAGGATGCAGAAGTCAGTCATCCCTCTGACCACTTAGAGGTCAGAGGCACAGGCAGAGGGTGTCCAGTGGATGGCACATCTGGCTGGCCAGAGAGATTCAACACAGACTCTGGGTAGATGGAGCCATGAATGTACACAGACCCTGAGTTGATCTATGACCAATGGTGGTGACTGGTCATAAAGGCACAGCCCTAAGGAACCTGCCTCAGTGATTCGGTCCATACACTGGGACAAGCTGTGGCCATACCAGCACCACCTCCTCCTCTTCCCTCTCTCTGTGGGCCACCACCATGAGGACTGGAGCAGAGCCCTCTAAGGACCACACACTGTGCAAATATGGGCTTCAAACTCTCAAGGCTCACACCCACACAGAAGACATACCATTAATAAGTACAGAAAAATGTGGGTTTCCTCCCAGTCATCTTGGGCATTAGATTCCCTCCCTTTGTGAGCAACCCCCATGAACAGGAACCTGGCAAAAAAGGAGTTAGAGACTGAAGACCCCCACCCCCACCCCAGGCAGTCACATGTCCAAAGCTCTCTCTCTCTCAAAAATACTTTCAGCCTTAAACCCCATTTTAATCATTCCACCAAGTGGCCTTATTTTTTCCCCTTTCTCTCTTAATTTGTGGGAGCTAAGCAATTTTTTACTGTGGGTGGTAACAAGAGTCGAACTGTTTCTAATTATTTAAAAAACAAAACCACACACACAAAACAAAACTCTATGTTGCCAATTGCTGAGAGACTCCGAACAACTTCCGGCTGGGAGACTGTTCTCCCAACCTCCTGCTCCGACCATCCTCAACCAGAGTGTCTGGAGAGCATGTGTGACTCTGATTATGGCTTCCATGTCACAGGGCAGAAGGGGTCCTGGCAGTGCGGAAGTGGGCACCCTGTCTTGGAAAACATCTGAAGCCCCAGGCTTTGAATCCCCAGGTCCAATAATTACTCTCAGCAGAACCAGGGACAAATCATTAAAAAAAATAAAATAAAATAAAGTAAAATAAAAACTCTGTTAGTTTCCTTCTTGTTAAAACGAACAGTTGCTACTGACTGGGAGGACTGAGTGAGAATTACAGACAGAGACTTTAAAACAAAGCCTGGGCTACAGAATAAACACACAGTAAATGTTAGCCACTACTTTATTTACACACAAGAATATTTGTGTCTTAGGGGGGCTGTAAAGGGAAACAGGAATATGCATGGAGAGAGCAGAGACTACAGGGAGGCTGTTTGAGGACTTTTAAGAGGTGGGGGTCTTGTTATGTTCCCAATGCTGGCCTTGAACTCTTCGAGTTCAAGTGGTCCTTCCAATCTGACCCTCCACGTAGCTGGGACTACAGTCACATGCCACCCACCTCAAGATGCCAGATGTCCATGAGAACAGGGAGTATTAATATCAAACCACCAGGGCCTACAAGGGCTGGGGACCAATTCAAAGTTACAGATTTTTGCCAATTACATCTCACCTGCTTACTCAACTCTCTTGACAAAGGGAGATCGGACAGGAAATTTCCCAGATCCTGTAAGGTACACTTGGTCACTCTGCCAATTCCTGGCAAGGTCAAGGTTAACTCAGAGTGCTGACCCACACTCTCAATTACCTGTAAAATAGACCCCACCAGCCACAGCCAGGGACCAACACCACATGCTCTCTTTATTACTGTGTCCTTTCACAAGGGCCTGCATGAATTATAACCTTACTGGAGCAGGAGAGGTGGCACACACCTGCGCTCCCGGCATTCAGGAGCTGAGGCAGGGGGATCTTAAATGTGAAGCCAATCTAACCAACATAAAGTGCATAAAATGTCAGGCCTTTATTACTAAATTCAAATAACATATGGTTGCTTTTTATGGAAAGAAAATCCACTGAGAAAATATTCAACTGAAAGAGTCAAAAGGAAGAAAGAAAGGGGAGAAGGCAGGGCTCTCTTACTTTGCTAGGGCTGATCTGGAGCTGGGATTAGAACTCTGTGGTCCTATTTTACATCCCCTCAAAATCCAGGATAACCTCCGCTCACCGGCTTCCACTTGTTACTCACTTGTCAATCACGGCCAGAGGGTGGCAGCGGCTTCAACAGCAGCCAGCCATTTTGTTAATGGAATGTGAAGCCCATCAGCCTTTGAGCGGGGAGGATGAGAAGATCTTTTGCTGCATTTTTCTAAAGCAAATATTTAGTGTTTTATCTTTCCGTGCCCTAACATGCAATCTGTCACCCAAATGGGGGGGGGAGGGTGCTTCTCATGTGGATGTTTATAGAAATGACATCACATTTCCAAAACCCTGACGTCAATCAGACAAACGGCAACCTCGCTCAGAGCACAGCTACTCATTTTGTGCTCCACTTTCCAGAGAGCTGAGAACCAAGACGGAACAGAATGCCACACCTGGATCCTTGAAGCGCCCACATCAACCCTGGGTTGCTGGATTCGGCCCTTGCTAGGCACCAAGGTTTTTTGGTTTTGTGATTTTCTTTTTTAAGTGCTGTTCATTCTTGCATCGGAAAGGTCTTTCCCCCCCACAGAAACCTGCTGCCTTTCTTTGGTCATCAGTCCTCATCCTTCCCTTTAATTAGAACTCATGAATGCTTTGAGTCCTTCACATGCTCCGAGAGACTGCAGGCTGGGATGGGAAAGTTGAGTGGCGCGCACGGAAGGCCATTATTGTGCCTTTCCCTGCTCTAAGGGGGTTTTTAGAGACGGAAAAGCTGCAACTTGTTCTGGACGCTCTCCTTCTCCTCCCCTCCAATTTCTGTTTCCTGCCTGGGTCACTGCTCATACTTCTCAGTTGGCTGCAATGACGGCTCTCCAAGTAATTACAAAGACTGGAATTAGATCGCACAAGCATTTACATGTGTGCAATTGCTGTTACCTTCCCTAGCCAAATGCATCATCTTCGCTTCACTCGAGTGTGACACTCCGAGCCGAGGACTTTTCAGGTCACCTCTCATCATTTCCGAAGAGGACAGGGGCATAGGTAGGCTCCCCTGCCTTCCATTTCTCCCTTAGAAAGCATAACCTCAAAACAGCTGGGGAAGCAACAGCTAAGTCTCCCCAGGCACATATCGGCTTGTTGGAGAACCTGGGTGGGGACACACCAAGACTGCAAGCAACTCCAGAGCTCCCGTCTCCCAACTCTTCCTTTCACCTAGCTAATGGGGCAAGTGGCATAGCCTGAGAGAACCAGGTTTAGGTCAACATCTACAGATCATGCTCTGTCTTCACCTAAAACACCATACCCAGGTCTTGGTCATCTATCCTGGCCTGGGCAAAATAACAGATAATTCAACACAGTATGTTCCAAAGATTGTTTCATTTCACCCCGCTGTTTCTGTGGGTAGTAATAACACGCAGTCCTCACTAACGCCACCATCAGCATTAGCCTGAATTCTCCTAAGTCCGTAAGGTGGCCCAAAGCACTCTAGTGTGCAGGCCAGAACATGTCACAGTGAAAAGCAGTAAAGGCCAGTGGAGATGCACTGGTAACTAAGACGCCAACAGGCAAAGCAGGGGTTCCCTCTGTGAGTCCAAGAAGGCCTAGGGATGGGGAGGAGCAGAAACTGACATCAAGAGTTAAAAATGAGCTTTGGGAGGGAAAAAAATACATCAAATCAATACTCCTTCAAAATAAGAGCATGAGGTGTAGGGTAGCTCAGCAGGCAAAGCCCTGAAAGCACTAAGACCTGGGCTTGATCCCCGAACCTATATAAAAATGCCAAGCATGGGGGTACACATTTGTGATCCCAGTGGAGGTGAGCACAGGAGTGTCACTGGGAATCACTGGCCAGCCAGCCTCGCCCAGTAGTTCCAGGTCAGTAAGTGACCATGTCTTAAAAAGAAAAAGGGGGGGGGGGGTGGAATGACACCCAATGTTGTCCTGTGAACTCCACATGCATGAGAACACATGTACACACACACACACACACACACACACACACACACACACACACACACACACACACAGAGGAAACATCTTAAAGGCAAAGCCCACACCTTCTGTGCCTAAAAAGGGTTGTTTAATAAGAATAAAAAGTCACTATCTATATCCTGGTCATGTGCTGGGAACAGTAATAGGAACTTAGATGAAAACTCACAGCTGGAGACCAACACAAACAAACAAACAAACAAGTAAATAAATAAAGGTCAACTTTAGTGTAGTATATGTAAATATATGTAATAATTTCCTAATCCCGTATCTCAAAGGAAACTTCATCTTTCAACTTTAAATCAAGTATACATAGTGAGTAGAAATCGGAGGAAGACAGACAGTTGCAGGAGGCCCAATCAGGCCAGCCCACAGAGAGGGAGACACAGGGGAACCTGATTTGAGGATATTTTGCTGTCCAAACAGGGCAGGGCCCAAGGTGGAAGATCTCCATTTTTCCTGGGTCCAAATACATTCTACATCCTAAGGGCTGCAGGCCTCTCCCCAGACACTGCATCCATCCCTAGGGGAAGGACAAGAGCCACCATGCTTCTTGAGTCACCCTCCCAAAGGACACCCACCCTTCTCAGGGGTTCTCAGGAAAGTGACAAGAAGAAACAACCGTGTCCAGGAGACAGTCACACAACTAGGGCTCTACAGACGGTCACAACTTGTTCTATTTTTTAGTCAGGGGCTTTCTTGTTTCTCTGGGGACAAGAAGACTTCTCACCTATTACACAAAACCCCAGCTAAACACAGGCCTTCCAGGGTCCTCGTGGGCAGAACAGAGACTGAAAACACCGTGCCTGGGCACCTCCAGGACCTGCCTGACCCCCGCCCTGCAGGGCACACTTACCATCAGGTCATCCCCTACCAAATCTGATTCTCTCAACACCAAGACGCTAGCACCAAGGACAGGGTTCCCATGTGGGGCCTACAAGGCCTGTCAGCCTGAGTAACCAGCACAGTTGGGAAGTGAGTAGAATGGGTCAGTATGTGTCCTTTGGGCACCCCAAGTTCTTCCTGCTTCTCTTCAGTCTCATTTCATCTCTCTCCAATGTCTTCATTTTTTTCTTCCCTGCACTCCCTTCTGGAAGGAATGGGCTTTTTCAAAACAGAAACATCTGAGTGCGCGTGCGCGCGCGCGCACACACACACACCTCTCAGAGAAAGGCTTTGCTCTCCTGTGGCAGTGGCTATGGAGGCTGACAGTGATCATACACTGTGTAACACCACAGACCTAGGGGCAGGTGTATGCTCAGACAAGCACGCGCCCAAGAGGGTTTTAGGCTGTACAAAAGGCACCTCGTTCCTCATTCTTAGCCCAAGCAGAAGTGACCAGTGGTGGATCAGGACAGGGTAAACAAAACTTGAGCCTGACTTCATCAAGGGTTATGTGGTTTCTACCACACTGCCCTCACACTACAAACAAAGTGAGGGGATGTGGAGATGCGGGAAATGGCTCAGCAAAATGCTTTGAACACAAGCCTGAGGATCTGAATTCAAACCTCAGCATGCATATAAAAGTCCATCACTGCAGTACACATCTGTCATCCCAGCACTGGGGTCATGGTGAAGGGAGATTATTGGATGCTCACTGCCCAGAGACCATCCCTGAGCTCCAGGTTCAGTGAGAGACCCTGAAAAACAAGGTGGCAAGCAACTAAAAGATATCCAGGGATGATTTCTGGCCTCTTCACACACATATAAATGCACACATGCACCAACAGGTATACACCCCCCCCACACACACACAGAGAGATTTCCCCNCAACACACACACACCTGATTTTTTTTTTTAAAGCAAACAGGCTTGAAATGGCCTTTCAGAAACAGGGTAGAGGAAGGAAGTTCTGTGTGAAGGACAGAGCATGACCAAACTTCTTTTATAGGCTCTTGCTAAACTAGTAGATGGGACAATAAATGCCTTTCAAATGAGGTTCACAGGACCCAGGGAGGAGGAGGTGTGACAAGGAAGAGCTTCCACTCTGCTCACACCACAGTCACGCCCTTAATATACGAGAAAGCCTCATTCCAGGGTAGGAATGTTTTCCCTCTATGTCCAAGTCCAAACTGTCTACTTCTCTGACATCACTGAAGAGACTGGTAACAGGAAACAACTCAGAACCAGAGATACAACGCGAGGGGTGGGTAGAGGTAGTAGATAATGTCAGAGCTCAGGTACTGTTTTTATTTGGGGGGCGGGGCTGTAAGAACAGAGGGTCTTGGTGTTGAGTTATACTTTCTCTTGATGTAATCTAGCCCATGAAAGACCAATCTTTCACCTCAAAGAATTATAAAAGAAGCAAGCTGTCACCCACAGAGGCCTGACTGAGTCTTCTGTAGTTCATGACTTGTGTCAAGGATGTGGAGAAAACATGTTGAGTAGCACAGAAGGGGGAAACGGAGGCAGACACCGAGTTAAGAGCCAAAGACTGTCCTGTTAACAAGATCAGCTGGACCCCCAAGGCTTTACACAAGGCCGAAGAGCCAGCCATCTTCTGCAGGTGAATTCCTGAGATGACTGTCCCACACAGCAGGGACTTCTTATCCCAGCTCCCAGTGTGGGAGACAAGTATCCAAAGCAATGATAATGTCCATAGTGACGTAAGTTTTTTTTTTTTCAGTCTAACGAATGATAAACATTGGACAGAGGACCTGGAACAAGACCCTTCTTGTGATCAGTGAGTGTCAGATGAGTGGAACAGAACTATACCATACTCCATACACTAGGATGTGACCTCACTGAGGCATGACAAATACCTAGGTGGGACTTCAGAGTGACAGAGGACCATGTACTCACTTAGCCTAGAAGATCACAGTGACCAGACTATACCCTGTCACACGAGTATGGATGGGAGGAGGGAATTGCTGGTCAATTTCTGCATAGAAGGATTCTGGGTTGTATAAGGAAACCATGGTTCATACACTGCGGGGTGGGCATTATCCAGAATCTCCCTGTCCAGTATTTTCTACATGTGCCCTCTGTCAAGTGCCCTAGAGCACTGAAACATAGAGAAGAGGCACGCTTGCTTGGGGGCAACAGCAAGCGAGCCTTACTTCTAGAACGGACAGCTAGGAGAAGTTAACAGTCCTCCCTGCATGCACAGGAAAACATGTCATATTGAGGGTCGCAAAACAAGTGGGGAACACACGCAACATGAGTCCACCTATGACTTTTGAAGCTCAGCTTTAGAACACTGCAAGTTCACCCAAATTCAAACTTTGCCATTAGGGCGTGCATTTGACAGGCTGCTTCTAATTAAGGGGTAAATTCCGCTTTTATTTGGCGGGGGCGAATAGCTGAATGCTTGCTAACATGGAGTTATAACACAAAGATTTATAAATAAGCACGCACATACATACACACACACACATACACACACATACACACACACACACATACACACACACACATACGCATACACACATACACACACACATACACATATACACACACACATACACACA
>LZPO01027410.1:301294-316729 GCA_001675575.1 Neotoma lepida | reverse complement strand
GGATGAGTTTAGCATTTGAGTGGATGGACTAGGTGAAGCACACTGATTCCCTAGTATGGGTAGGCCCCTTCTGGTCACAAATGGAGGCCTACAGAAACCAGAAACCAGAGCCCTGGATGGGAGAAAGAATCCCTCTGGCCTAATTTCCTTTGAGTGTGGCTAAAACACAACTCCTTCCTAAATATAGAGACACCAGGCTTCAGAAGGACATTACACCACCTCCTCTGCTGGTCTTTGGTTCTTTGACAAACTAGAATGTTGTCTTCAGTCCTCCTGAGTGTCCTGTGTGTCAGTCTCGGGCACTTGGACTTCTCAGCCTCCCTGTGTGGACCAGTTCCTGATGCCAAATCACTTTCTAGGCCCCTACACAGCATTCACTCAGTTCTGTCTCTGCAGAACCCTAATATACATGGTTGAGTTTTGAGGCCATTTTCTCCTCTACTGCAAGTAGAGAAAGACCACGCATGAGTCCCTAAGTGAGAGCAGAACTCGATTGATCGTGGGATGAGTCTTGCAATCAGTCTGCAGATCCGTAAGCCTGTCCAGGTCCATATAGCTGAGGTGTGGAGGTGGGAAGAGAAAAAACTAAAATCCAGATTTTAAAACACCAGTACTTCAGAGTCCTCTGAGAAAATGTTACATCTTCATAAGAATAAATAATCCATTTAACAGAGATGCCAACAAGGGCCAGTTTACCAAAACAAGCTAAGTAGTACAAGTTAATGGGAGGAGCCCTCATTTCTCTGTCATCTATACCCACATATATAAACCTGCATACAAACAAGGCCAATAGAAAACAATAGCAGCCATCCAACCATACAAACAACCCACATACACATAAATATCACCTTGGAGAGAAGCAGAAGGTCTTCCTGGGTCATGCAGTTCTGATTTCAAGCACCATGAACAATTCTCACCTCAGAAGATGAGGTACCTTTGATGGGAACTAATTACATTTGAACTATGTTCTAAGAACTTAGTGGAGGCAAAGCACGTGTAACCTAGCCTCCAGGCAAGCCATCATTTTTATCATTAAAAACAAGCCCAGTACATCCCTAAACCCAGGTACCGTCATTAACATGCAAATGCATGCAACATTTTTCCATCAGTAATTTTCCAAAAATGTGAGTTGGTGTGAGTGGGTACACACGCGTGTGCATGGCCCACACATGTGCATGACTGCATGCTCAGTCAAGCAGGACAGAATCATGGAAAAGGAAGTCTCAGAGTCAGGACAGGCAAACGTCTGGGGCATATACATAGCCTCTCCCTCCTTAAGTGTACATGTCCCTGTCACTCAAGCACCCTACTCAGAATTGACATTAACTGTCATAGAGTGACCATCAATAAGGTCAGTGGACATGGGAACAATGTCCACCTGGGCCTTCACATACCTTCACAACTTAGAGAGGAGGCAAAGGTCCAAATGGAATGTGTGCACTCCCACAGAAGTGTGGGAGCCCAGCCATCTTCACACTTAATGATCCCAGCACTCTGTAACCCCCTCAGCTTCACACCGGCACAGATGAGGACCTACCGGGGCTCAGTGTGTCTTGTCAATGAGGCTGCTAGCTCACAAATCCAAAAGCCCTCTGTCTCCTCCTCTCTGCTCACTGCCATTACATAAGAAGAAAGTAGATAGCTGTAGTCAAGGAGAAAAAGGCAGTGCAGGATGAAGACCGACTTTGCTACACAAATGTTCTACACGGCAAGGGAAGACATAAGACATGATGGCATCATCCCCAAGGTCCTTCCTGGACAAAACAAAGTTTTGACAACTTGTTCTCCCCACCCCATCTTTGGAAAACAATTCTAGCTATCAAATATTGAGAAGTTGGAAATATGATATATTTCATCATACACCAGGAAGAAAACAGGTTACAACGTAGGTGTGTGTGTGTGTTTGAAGAGTCTGGGATGGTTCAGAAAGGGGGGCGGTTTGTTGGAGTCATTTTGAGTAAAGGGGTATTTTTACTCTTTCATGTGCTATCAACACCAAATGACCTCTAACCCTGGAGGTCAAGACCTTCATGGTGTAAAAGGTAACAAGCTGAAGTGGGCATAGCTTTGCCCAGACTTGAGAAAGCAGCCAGAGCATGTGAAAATCAATCAAGTTCTAAGAGGCCCAGACCTGGCTGCACTACCAAGCCTCACATCCAGACCCTAGTTGACACCTATGTGATGTTCCTTTCCACTCTCTGTGATGGTGTGAGGGCTCCACAAGACCTCAAGGAGATGAGAAGAGACGCTTCTATCACTTCCATATCCCTTATCTCCCTATGGACCCTGGTGTCTCTGTTCTTAGTGATGTCACCTCTCTAGGTAAGCAAATAGCTCCTGTAAGACCATGCTAAGGAGGACACACTCAAGCCTAACCCTTGGGCTCAAGTCCTTCCTCAGCAATGACTCACTGTGAAGAACTTGAGACATCAGCTCAGCTTTAAAGAACTACAGGCTACAGAGAGTCCAGCTGATAAAGCAAACACCGTGGGTACTTCCTGCGGATAGAGGGAGCTCTTTCTCCCAGGCCAGCTTTGTGAAGGAATGTCTACATGTGGGCAAGCTTTTGATAATGCAACAGCTGTCATTCACAGTATCCACATGGAGAACTATGGAGCTGAGTTTTTAAAACTGCAGTTTAAGTAGGTACAGGTTTGTGATAGGCCACATTAACAGCTATTCTGGGGTGTGTGTATCCATGAGCTGCAAGTTGAATACCTCCAATAGTCTTGAGAGAGTCATGGGCCATGGGAGCAAGAAGACCTGTTCAGGATCTGTGCTGTCTGCTGGGAAATCATCTCTTTAAAAACTAAATTGTTCCTCATAAAGGGAGAGTAAACTGCCTAAAATGGAATTGAGGAGTAGAAGACAGAGCGGACAGATTCGGAACCTCATTCCCCACAAGGACATTTTGATAGCCTTGCTAAATACGCTGGCATTGATGAACAACCCCTTCTCCTCTATCAAGAAGAATCAAATGCTTTAAAATGCAAATGACAGACTTCTAGAAGAACCCTGGAATTCATCCTGGGAGTGTCTGAATAACCCACATTTTGTTAGCCATGGGAACCCCAAATATGGGTCCTCCTTCCCCACTCCACTACCCGGTTACTAGCATTAGGTAATAATGTACTACGTCCACTAAATGCTTCCTGATGACACCATCCCCAGTGGGTCTTTGTGGTCTAATAACTGAATGGTTGTGTGAACAAGAGTCTATTTCTGAGAAAATGATATTCAAAGTCTCTAGGTGCTTATGAAAACAAACCATGGTGGTTGAGACACACCACAGACATAAAGTTAATGTCATGAAGTACATCAAAATGAAAAACTTTAGAGTTAGCTGGAGAGATGACTATAAAGGAGGAATTCTGACAGAAGACTCTGAAGATGGATGTATTCAGAAGACAGTAATTCCCACCAACAGGACTGATTTTGAATGACAATATCTTGCACAAAAACGGGAGCACACAAGAACATCTAAAGAAGGCCTTGCCAACTTCATTAGCTAGCATCCCTGGCTACAAATGATACTTGCCACCAAAAAGTGCCCTTGGCGGGGGGGGGGGGAACGACCCACTACTGCCAATGTGGCCACTGGGGGAGGGATTGCCATTATTACCCGTGAGCCTATTCCAGGGGGTTGAGGATTCCAGAGTAGACCCAGCCTGGATGATGGTGATGTGGCCAAAAGCAGGTTTGTTTGCTCAGGTTAGACTGAACCTGATTCAGCTGCTTTTTCATGAGATTTGGGAATCTCAATGGGAAAGGAGGCGTGAGAATCCTGGCAAAAAAGGATCTGTAGAGCCCAAGTCTTGGCCTACCTCCTTCTAATCAAATACGTGTATCTTCGTTAGTAAAGAGAACTCTGTGTGCAAGCACACACACGAGCTTCTGTGTGTGTGTGTGTGTGTGTGTGTGTGTGTGTGTGTGTGTGTGTAGAAGGATCAGACAATGTTCCATCTTTTATTGGTGTTTTAAGGCAGAATTTAAGGATCCCAGGCTCAAGCTCACCATAGAGCTGAGGAAGACCTTGCAGGCTTGATCTTTCTGCCTCTCCCTCCTAAATGCTGGGCTTACAGGTCTACATCACCACACCTGGCTTGTGTGGTACCAGGCCTGGCACATGCTGGGCAAGTCCTCTAGGACCTTTTCTGTTGTCGTTGTTTTGTTTTCAAGACAGGATCTTAGCTCTACTTAGCCTAGGACTTGCTCTGGAGACCAGGCTGACCTCAAACTCACAGAGATCTGTCTGCCTCTGCCTGTCTCTGCACCACCACATCCCTGCTGTGTGAAATGAAGCCAGTATCACATGTGTAACAGAAGCAGACAATGCATTTACAGGACATGAATGCCAGCAATATAGAAGGTAGCCATCAGAGCATCTGACCCAGGCAGACTTGTCCTGAGGAGACCTTGCCTTCCTTCAGCCAATCAACCAAAGGAGAGATCCTGTCTTCAGCCAATCAACCAAAGGAGAGACCCTCCCTTCAGCCAATCAACCAAAGGAGAGACCCTCCCTTCAGCCAATCAACCAAAGGAGAGACCCTCNAGAGACCCTCCCTTCAGCCAATCAACCAAAGGAGAGACCCTCCCTTCAGCCAATCAACCAAAGGAGAGACCCTCCCTTCAGCCAATCAACCAAAGAGCAATGCCCACAGAGTAGACCCCTTCCTCTCCTCTCTCAGAACACAAACACAGCCATGCCTCTCAACTCTTCAGTGGGTTCAAAGCAGCACCTGAAACAACAACCAGGAAGGAACCCCCAAGCAGGAGGAGATTCCCCAGGGTGGACACAGCCTCACCTCCTCAGACTGTTGGCTGCCGGCTGTCTGATTAGCATGTCAGCAAGGATTACCAGCAGAAAACACAGACATAAGAGAAATGGCTTTATCAGGGACATGCTCCAGCCACTGGAGATAACATCTTAACCCTCCATCAACCCACAGAAAGACTACCCCAAAATGGCTACTGTTTCACTGATTGTCAGCCTCGAGTCTTCAGAGACTGAATATTGAAATTTCCTTGCTCCATTCATCATTTGCCCCTAGACAGCCTCTGCCGAGGTACAGACTCATTGAAATACACAGGACCCTCACAGATTTGGAAATTTTTTGTTCCCTAATATCCTTTAACTTTAAAAAAGGAAAAATGTTTTGAAAATTAAGCAAACATAAGCTTAGGTGGTGGTTTTCAATCTTGAAATTTTTCATAAATAAAACATAGTCTATCTTTACAATGGAATATTACTCAGTCAGATAAAGGATGAAGTACTAGTATACTTGATGACACATGGATCTTGAAAGCATCAAGTCAAGTGAAAGAAGCCAGTCACAAAGGACCACAAATTGCTTAATTTACATGGGTAAGTGAAGGTGTAAAAGAGGAACTTTATAGAAAGAGAAAGAAGTGACGGTTGTCTAGAGACAGGAGAACAGATGATCAGGAGTGGCAGCTGATATTAGTATTTTATGGGGAGGTTTTGGTCAGGAGGGAGCATACAATAGTCCAATATTGTGGTGACAGTTGAACAATGCCATAAATACACTAAAATCATTGCTCTGCTTTAAATGAACTTCATGGTGCATAAACTGATCAGTCGTTAACTCTAGGGTTTAAATTAACTTAATTGTCCATTATCTTATCTCTGTGTGAGTGCTTTCTATTTCACTCTGAACACGTTTTACTGGAAATGTGTGCACAGCTCTGAGAATCAGGCAAGACAAAAATTATTCTTCCTATTTTACAGGAAGCACAGGTACACACACACACACACACACACACACACACACACGCACATGCACGCTGGGGGAGAGCTTTGTTTGTTTGTCTCTTCCCTTCTGGGTGGGCCCTGGGGACATTGGAAAGAAGACTAAATTCTGGGGCACGAGTGGAGGGTGGTAGGTCTCACAATCCCCTCACATAAGGGAGGGAAGGATCGCCAGCTCTTCCTGGGTGTCTAGAGTTGTGTGAGGTTGGCTCACACAGACAGGGTAGATAAACAAAAGACATTGAAAAATGGCAGCCAACTCTTAGAACTCTTCTAAATAGTATGAAATTCAGATTAAACAATTTAGCTTAAAAAGAAGGGAAGGGGGAGTGTCACCCCTTTAGTACATATCTTATGGGGTGAAAATGCACCCAATTAGATGTGCCCATATAATTTTCACATCAAACATCCTGGGCTCCCAAAGGTGACTAATGGCACAGCTTGCTTGGATTTTCCCAAGTTTTCAAGAGCCGTGACAGCCCTCTTCAACAGAGCCATTTAACGTAACAGAAGGTTAAGGTGGGAGCCACGAACACTTGCTTTTCTCAATTTACACCTTTCATCTACTTCCCCAGAGGTGTCTTGGAAGGGCCAGGAAACTGATGATGTATTGTCCATAGGCACCCTCTTAAGAAGAGATTTACAAAGCAAAATGTAAATCCCAGAAGATAACACGAAACTATTCTTTAATTTTGATTTATTGTTTTCATTTGTGTGTGAGTGTGTGCAGGTGCATGTGTCTGCACACGAGTGTGGAAGCCATAGGTCAGCCTTGTGTGTCACTCCTCAGGAGCTGTCCACTCATTTCTTCCTCTTTAGTCTCTCACTGAGATCTGGACTCACTATTTAGGCTAAGCTGGCTGGCCAGTGTGCTCCAGGGCCCCTGTCTCCATCTCCCCAACTCTGGGGTTATAAGTGGCACAACCATGCCCAGCTTTTCACTTGGGTGTCGTGGATCAAAGTTGGGTCCTCCTGCTTGTGCGGGAAGCACTTACCAACTGAGCCATCTCCCAGCTCCCTGACACTAGACTGTTGGGTGTGGGGTAAGCTTTAGTAATCTGGAAGTAGAAAGATAATTTGGGGTTGGGTCCTTGCATTTTAAGAGGAATGTTAGGTAAGTAGGAAGCTAAGGTTGTGACAAATGAAAATAGAATGTCATTCTCCCTGCACCCTGACACACACTCTCTCTCTCTCTCTCTCTCTCTATATATATATATATATATATATATATATATTCATTCTTGCTTATGCTAAAGCAAAAACATAGCTCAGAAGGAACAGATGTGTGCATTCAGTAAGCCAGCTGTGGTGGTGCACACCTGCAATGCCAGCACTCAGGAGATAGAGGCAGAAGATCAGGGGTTCAAGGCTATCCTCAAGTAAATAGCAACTCTGAGTCCAGCATGGGTTGTGAGACCTTGTCTTAAAATAAAACAAACAAGCAAGCAAACAAAATAAGGAAATAAGAATACTTAGGAAATCACTAAATTTTCTTAACCATGTAAGATAGCTGGGGGTGTTAAAGTGTTAAAACACACATCTACACATTTGCAAACTGGCTCTTCTAAAGGCATCTCTCTCCATCATACTTTATTCTTTAGTTGTCCAATACCCTTATATTAAAGTCAGGTTCCTCTGCTGCCATGCTACAATCCAGAGGATACTTTTCTGTGTTTGGGGGCCGGGGGTAGGGGAACAGAACTGTTTCTATCCACTGAATGACACAGCAGACCCTGCCCAGATGGGACAATCCAGACTGCATCCAGCTGTCATCTGTTGAACACAAGCACCCACCAGAGAACCACTGAGTCAAGAGTATGGGTCTGAAAATGTTCACATGCCCAGGGCTGATGCACACCTTAGCTGGCAAAGACTTGGGTCACTACAGCAGCCAGCAGCAAGCCTCCAACCTTCAAGTTCAAATTCAAATAGTCAATGGAGATCAGAAAACCCAAACCCTAAACAGGCCATGGTCCACCCACTTCTCAAGCCCCACAACTCCAAGTGTCCCTAATACTGTAAATTACAAGGTATGAAGCCACAGGATTCGTAATAGCAAGGACAGTAAGGCTACAGATGGGAGCAGGGTGAGGCTCTGGGTATGCCTAGGCTTCTTCGAAACCCACAGCTTTCCAAGTCTGCCCATCCATAACACATACACACACACCAAAAAAAAAAAAAAAAAAAAAAAAAAAAACAACTTTAAGTATTATTCCCTCATTTCTGGAGGGAAGTGAGGCGAAGTTGATGGTAGCAAAGTTGGCAACGGATAGTATTTTTATCTCTGGTCTTCTTAAAGGAAGAATCCAAAGTACAAAATAATAAACCTGAGCCCAAGTCTAACTCATAAATCCAGAATGTTCTGCATAAAGTCAATCCAAGTGTCTAAAAGGTCCAAGATGATGTGCATGCCCAGGGAAGAGGAGAGCTGGCACCAGCCACCATGCTGACCTTTGGTGTATGAGTCAGCTGCCGACCTCCCTCTCCCTGCCCAGGGTACACACCCCTCTGTGGAGCAAAAGGCCAGCTGGAAAGGACCGACATAAAGATCTGCAGCGGCAGGAGATGCGGGATGCACAGACCCTAAACCCAGGGTGCAACTCCAGCGCATCCCCTCCAAAGAGAATAAACGTTCTGGCGCAGCAGCACCATCCCTGGGGTGGGGTTTGCTTTCTGGACACTGCGCCAGCCACTGATGCCGGGAATGGTCCAGGCCACAAGGAAGGGCGGCAGGCAAGAGGGCCTGGACGACTGGCAGGGTGACTCATGTCCAAGCTAACAGGTTGGGAAGTGAAGGCAAGGTGGGGGAGGAGGCAGCTGCAGTGGGGAGTGTCAGGAATGGATTCTGTTCACTCAAATGCAAACAGTCATGATCACCAGAACCCAGACTTTCGGGTTACCATGGTAATCCTTCTCTCTGGGACCCAAGGAGGAAGGGAGACTAAACTGTCCCTGTGGTCACAAGTGAAAACTGGAAAGATGCTTTCTTGAAAAATAGAGACCCAGACAGGTGGTGGTAGTGCAAGCCTTTAGTCCTGATACTCAGGAGGCCGAGGCAGGTGGGTTTCTGTGAGCTTGGGGCCAGCCTGGACCAGAGAAGGGGAGAGAGAGAGAGAGAGAGAGAGAGAGAGAGAGAGAGAGAGAGAAAAGCAGAGACCCACCCAGGTCTGTTTCTCATACATGTTGACTCCTCTGGCCACCAGTGTTCCAGTAAAGGGTTATTACTCTAACTCAGGGGCCAGGTTCATCACTTGGCACTAACATCTGGATTTATTAAACTTCACATTTTCACCTAGACACCCCTAAAAGATCTCATACCCATTACCATGACTACTATGGTGAATATAGAAAATCAAATTGCTTCATTTTCTTCCTTTTCCTCCTGGAAGTCAAGCATTCATGCATGTGTACATGCATGTCCCAGTGTGTGCTGCTGTGCACATGTGCACACAGAGGTGGGCCAGAGGCTGCCATCAGGTGTCTTTTCTGATCGCTCTCTACTTCATATACTGAGGCAGGGTCTTTCATTTGAATCCAGAATTTTCTGATTCAGCTAGTGCAGCTAGCCAGCTTGCTCTAGGGACCCTGAGTCTCCTCGGTGCTGTAATTAATGGTAAGCCACCATACCTACATGAGTGCTGGGGACCCAAACTCTGGTCCTCATGCTTGGGAGGTGAGTCCAAGTAAGTCATCTCCCCAGCCCTCACCCCAATATCTCATGCAAGTTTTCCAAACATAAGCAAGATATGCTGGCTCCCTTTATGTATTTAGCATGAAAGCAAGGACATACTTAGAAAAGTGTACTCATAGCAAGTTGTCAGGACACCAAAATGGGCATATCCTTGGGGAATGGTGCGATGGACAGCGTATAGCCATGACTTTCCTCAAGCACCCACAGCCAAGCCATGCCCTGACCTACAGTGATCCACTCCCATTAGAGGCCATGAACATTCCCCCCGGTTTGGGCTTGCAACACCTCCCTCACGGAGGATGGCACCATTTCCACTATCAGGGTGCCCTCCCTGCCAGGCTAACCAGGACACAGTTCCTTAGGACAGGCCCATGGACTCGGTGGCAGCTAGCTCATACGAAAGCACCCAGCTGTCTCCAGGTCAGCTCAGTTTCAATTCAGGCACCTGCAGAATTTGGGCCAGTGCCTAGTTCCAGCACCGATAACATTCCCTCCAGCTGGGGCTCTGAAAGGATAGGTAAGATTCTTCCCTCCAGAGTGTGAACTGGGGTGGAAAGTGGCAGAGATAAAGACAGAACAGGGGCGGTTTCCTGCAAAGCCCCTGGGATGGCTTCGGCACAGGAGAATGCGCACACTCCACACTACTACATCACAGAAGACAGGTGTTGTGTTTTCTGGCCCGGCTGAGCCCTGAGTTAAGAGCTGCCTGTAAGGGTGAGCACCTCAGTGAACAGACATAGTGAGGGAGGAATGCTCCCTACCCCAGCAGAAGCACTAACCCACTAATACCCACCCCACTCCCCACCCTCCCAACTCCCCACCCCCACAGAAGCACTAACCCCCTAACACTCCACTCATTCTGACACCCTCTGGGCCCACTCAGAAAGTCAATTTGGGACTTTCTGTCTTCTGAGGCCAAAAAGAGAGAGAAGCAAAGGGACAATGATTTCCAGAAATCCAGGACTGAGAGGCCGGCCTGGGCAAAAGTCCATCAAAACCCTCAGTTTGCTAAGTGAAAGGAACAGATTTCAGAGCAAGCTGGTCCAGAGAAACAGACTCTGCTAGCTGTCACCATGATTAGGATTGCTGTGGAAAGTGGGGCGTCCACACTAAGGGGCGCTGGGGCTTATGGACTTATGGGTAAATGATGTGAGTGCTCTACAACTGTCTGTGCTCACGTGAGCATCACTACTCTCAAGTACACCTGGGCCAGATTGTACACTTTCCATTGGTAAGCTGCATGGCAAATGCCTTACATCTCAACAAAGCTGGCAAGAATCCATCTGTGTTTAGAAAGCTACCCCCACTTTCGCTGTGGCAAACAAGGCTTTCACCTTCCCCTGCCTGAGCCACCTTTCAATATTAATCTCCTGGACACACAGGCACTGAGACCCCGGAGTCTCACACAGTGACAGCGGGTATCTACCCTGAGATGTCACACACACAAAGAACCTAGGGTGGCACCTGGCATCCAGCAAGCACTCCAGAGACCGCGTCTGTTTCAGGCACCCTCCCTTAGGGGTTTCCTAAAGGAGACTCAGATGGAAACAGACCATTTTTCTTCCCCTCAACAATGAGACTTTGGCCAACTTCTAAAACAGACAAGAAGAAGAAGAAGAAAAAAACTTCAACTTTTTATATGCCTGATTGTAGAATTACAGTGATTGCCTCTCATGGAAATCTGGTACAGCCTGTTGTAAGCACAAACACAAATATTACTTGATGTTTGTCTTATATTAAATGTTTGCTTCTTGTTCTATGATTAACCTGAGAATAAAACGTTCACCACACACACACACACACACACACACCACAAGCAACACTATAGGAGCTGTAAAGACGAGTCTGCATGGTCCAGCACATCAGCCTCCTGTAGCGCTCTTCTGTAAAACAGCCAGGGGACTCACGTAGCTTACAACAGATTGACAGCTCTTAGGTGACAATATGTAAGGGACAGAGAAGGAAGCACATGCCAATACTCGAAAATACCAAATACAAGGCTAAGAACGTCACATCCCCAGTGAATGCAAAACAAACCCACTGCTAACCAAAGTAAACTGACTGGACGCCTGCTCACTCCCTCAGCATGCTCTCCACATCACCTGTCACGTGACCCAACAGAGGCCACATCTTCTCCCCCGACCTCCCCCTCCTGGCTTCAACCATTACTTCAGACAAAAATGGCACCATGTCAAGCAAGGCCAAAGAGAACCCTACCCTGGAACCTTTGCTGAGGCAAGCTCAGTGACCGCTGAGTTCCACCAACCTGCAGCTCACAACAGAATTACCCCTGACCCTCCACTCCCCAGCCCCCACCAGCAGCTGCAGTCGGAGAGAGAATACTTGTCCATCAGATGTCCCCCGGCAGGGCCTATCAGAGTTGATGAACTCCATGGTTTTTAAAAGACGGGGTTTTACTTTGTAGCTCAGGCTGGCCTGGAGCTTGCTATGTACTCTAGGCTAGCTCAAACTCATGAGCATCCTGCACCAGCTCTCTTTTCCCTTTCACCTTTTCCAGATGTCTTACACATCTGTCACCAGTGCCACTGCATGAGTTTCCCAGGTTATAAAGACACATTCAATAGCCTCAGCTGTCTCTCATGGGTGACAAGTGTGTGACAATGCACCTGTATGTCCCTAGGCCCACGATCCCCGTGCACAAAGGAGCAGAGCTTCTCCACGTGGAACTGTTCATCAAGACCAGAGCAATGCCACACTCACCTCACTTCTTCGGAACTTGAACTCACAGCGTCCACTGAGAAATTGGCAAACAGAGCCCTCCCATGCAGGAAGCATCGTCACTAGAGCCCCCTTGTCCTGCTGTTCTAGGAAAAGAGCTTTGGTAAGGGAACTTCAACTATGTGAGGAACCCCAGTATTACTTGTCAGAAAGAAAACTGATGGAGTCAAGGCTCCCAGCCAGCCAGCATTTCCACCGTGAAGGAACTCATTTCTTAAAGGTCTCCCCATTCTCTCTGAATATGGTGGCTCTTCATATTCTTCTGGAAGGCATCTCTGACTTAAGCAAGCAGTTGGAAAACAGTCCTATGTCACCAAAACACTTGTCCCCTAAGCTAGAAATAAACAGGTATTCATAATGCCCCCTTCACCTACTATCTCCCCCTGCTTTTGAAGTTGGCCCATTCTGGACCCCTGAGAAATAGCCAGCTCCCTGTCAAAATCATGTGACAGAACTCAGAATAACTGGATGTTACCAAGCCTTGACAGCGACTGGTAACACAATCTCATACAAGTACCACCACCTCCATCCAGACATTATATCCTTGTCTTGTTTGTTTGTTTGTCTAGAAACTACAGAAAAAGACTTTAGGAGCCCAAGGTAAAGAAACAGCTACAGGGCATGCAGGAAGTGGAAAGGACCAAGGTGGAGTTGAGTAAACAAGGTTAGGGCACAAAGTATGAAGGGACCAAGATGTGGGGTGGCGGGGTGAACCTGCAGACAGGAAACAGGAAAAGACAGTCAGTAAGTGAAGGGCCATGTAAAACCATGGTGAGGCCAGAGGCACAAAAGATTGGTATCAGCACCGCGGGTGGTCCTCCAACCAGTCTGAGCTCTGGAGCCTGCACCTCCCAGGCCTCCCTCCCCTGACATCTAGCCGCCGTTTACTTAGTGTCTGTGCTCTGGGCACTCTGACGTCCTTCTGAGAGGTCTCATGCCATGTCAGAGGGTCCTGTCCCTGACTCTTGTACAGCCTCATAATAACCCACACACACCCCAGGCTAAGAACCCTTGCTCCCCAGAGAGCCGCTCCCATTCCAGCAGCCTGGAGGACCTAAAGGGGGCTTCTGGTGGGCTAACCATCATTAGTTAACTAAGTCCCAGTGTGAGAGCACCTGGGTAGGTATTTACAGGGAGCAAAAATAAGAGCAGACAGATCGGAGGCAGAAAGCCTTTTATGTGCAGAGTGGTTACACTGAAGGAGATCTGCCGAGCTAGCATGCTTCCACACAAGATGGACAGTCCCTTCGGACTGAGTGTCCTTAGCAAATTTAACAAGGCATTTAATGCTTTAAAAAAAACAAAAAAACAAAAAAAAACTGTTTTTTGAAAAGGACTTCAGAATCTAACTGAAGTCTGTAAAATTTTAGTGCATGTCACAGAGGAAGCCTGGACCCAATTAAAGGGGTTCTCAAGGGTCCTCAGAGACTATGGGAAGATAAAATCCTGGCTCTCCCCAGACTCTGAGGTTCTACCCATCACTCGGTCTTCCATTTTGTAGGCCAAGTCTAGAAAGCATAGCCTCTAGGTGTTCAGGCTCTAAGAATTAAATGAGAGAGAGAGAGAGAGAGAGAGAGAGAGAGAGAGAGAGAGAGAGAGAATCCTATGTAGCCCTTCTTCCTTTAAAAAAAAAAAGTTTTTCCATGAGGGAAAACATGCCAAGACTTGCCCAAGGTTATGTGGCAAGTTAGAGGCTAGTATATGACAGCGACCCTGGCTCCAGGGTCTGAGCCTGGCACTCCTTCCCTCTGTTCTGGCATTTAACTTTCAGCACACTGAGAAATTCTGTGAGATCCAAACACAATTTCACNGAATCCTAGCACTGCTTCTCATGAAATCTCACAGAGAAAACACATTGCTTCTTAGTAGATTCCAGAGTGCCTGGACTACAGGTGGGAATGGAGTCATGAGAGGGGTTTGGGGCCACAGGTGGGGGGTGGGGTCACAGGGAGGTTTCCTGCTAATACAATCACTTCCAACCCCAACTGACCCACATTTAGAAACGGAGATCCAATTAATCTGACATTAGTCAAATCTGCGCTGCAACCCAAACATTTGAAAATTTACTTTGGGTTGAATATAACCAGAACATTCTCCTGCCAGTGAGTTCTCTGAAGTTCATTTCTTTGTATGACAGCATCCACGCTCGGAACTCCAGGCCCTCTGGAGCCAGTCCTACAGGCTCTTAGCTAGTGGATTTAGTTCAAGGTCCTCAAAGTATATATCATTGTCCAATCCACATAATGCGTTAATAACCAAGGGCTATTGTGTTGATTTATTCTAAGTCAGTCACAGCAGAAATGCATATTCTTTGGGGCATTCTTCAGCTAGATGTTCAAATGCATCATACTTCTATGAAGGTTAATTAATGTGCGGGGTCCACTCTTCCTGACAGAACAGTAGTAAATTGGATGCTCTGATATTGTCTTCCAGTGAAGACTCTGCAGTCATTGTTCCGCTCACACTGCAGACCAACTCCTCCCTGTGGGGAGATGGCTGAGGGGAGGCTGGAAGGTGGCCATGTTTTCAGTAGTGTGCCTATGGAGAAGCAGCGATATAACCTTATCGTCTATCAATGCTGGTAACTCTTCCAAGGGGTCAAAACCAATGTGCAAACTTGGAATTGCAGAGTCTTTGCTCAGAGACTCCGGCAAAATCAATCAGCAGGCTCTTCCCGGTTGCTGACTGTTCCTCAGGACTCCCTCCAGGTTTACTGTCATTCTTTTAATACAGCTTGAGACTGGTCCATTAGACTCCCCAACCTCCATATGGCCAAAAGTTTGTTTGGAACTTTTTAAATGTGCACTTCTGAAAGCTAGAACAGCCTGTTGATTGCAGAGTGTATCCCCGCAGGAGCGTCACCATCTCAGTTCTAATGGTGCTTCTGTACTGTGACATTTCTAGTCGGGGTGCCTAGTCATACAAATGTAACACAGTGTTGCTTTTCTCCTTGAAAATATATTATTCTGGGCAAATCCTACAATTCTTGATATATTAGAATTGAGAAAATACTGTGTTGAAGAGAGTACTTCTGGGCTCCCTGAATCTACATCATTTCTTGCTTTCATGCATGACATAGGTCAGGTAAGAATGATGTTAGTCATTAGTGACTGGTCAGTGGTAGTGCACGCCTTTAATCCCAGCACTTGAGAGGCAGAGACAGGAGGATCTCTATGAGTTCGAGGCCAGCCTGGTCTACAAAGTGAGTTACAAGACATCCAGGGCTACACAGAAA
>LZPO01027410.1:264314-301259 GCA_001675575.1 Neotoma lepida | reverse complement strand
AGGTGCCGCAGGGGGGCGAGGATGATGCTAGTCTGGTATTTGTACAGAAGACCTGTCATTTGCCAAGCTCTCATGAGCACTCAGTGCAGCGATGCAGGGAAAGTGAGTCTATCTCCACTTGAGAACTACCTGACCCCTGCACTTTTTCATAACTGCAGCCCCTAAGGGAGGTAATTATTACTTTCCTTACTTCACAGATAGGCACACTGGACAATCAGCAACTTCCTGAGCTGACACAAAAGGAGACAGCTAAGTCTAGGAGAAGACCAAAAAGCACATCCACCTCCAAAGCCAGAGTACTTATTGCTGGACATTGTGGCCCTTTCCCTTCTGTAGTCTGGGCTAGCCTGTGCTTCCCAGGTAAAGGGACCAAAGCCCTATATTCAGTTTTTACTATGAAAGCCCACAGCTGTGTGAGGAGGAACCGAGACACACTGTGTGAGGAGGAGCCGAGACACTGGGAGTTACACACTGTGTGAGCTGCGCAAGTTCAGAGGCAAGAAATACTCCCAATAACCTGGACAAAACACAGTTCTGGGCTGGGGAGGTGGCCCACTGGCAAAATATCCCCATACCATATACAAAGCCTAAGCTCCATTCCCAACCTCACCCAACCCAACCCCCCAAAAAGTTATACCGAACAAAGCCTGTAAGGCACACTTACACCAAGGATCTGGACCAAGTCTACTCTATAATACCAAATCTGTGCATATCCTATCTCAACCTTCGGTCCTGCCTAAAAGACTTCCAAACTGTCTGGTTACTATGTTTCACACATCCAACTAGAACTACAATCCTCACATTCAAAACAGCCTTTTCTGTTGCTTCCACAGGTGACTAAAGGTTGTTGTCTGGTAAAAATCAACCATACAGCCCTTACTAGTAGAAACACAGCCTCACACAGGGTTCCAAAGGGAACTGTTTGGTATCAGAGTTTGCAGCCATTGGAAGCCAGAGCTCTGCCAGGCCTAAGAGACAGGTCAGGGAAGCAGGCTGAACTAACTGAACTGAACTTTCCTCTCTGTAGAATGGGATGATCTTGGTGATCCTTTCCATAAGGCTTCCCAGTCACACATGTGGACATGGGAAGGCAGAACGCTGCATAAATGGAAGGCTGTCTCAAGTCACACTGGTAATAAACAAGTTTTACTGAACGTCTGGCTAGACACTGGCACACTTGAGCTGAACAATCTATGAGTTTGCCCCAAGAACAGGAGAAATTTTGGAATGACCAAATATTTTCCCAGGCCCTAGGCCGCTTCATTAACGCTTGCCTTATTTGGGGAGAAAGAAAACTAGCTGAAGCATCGTGGTGGTTTTATGTGCCATGAACTGGCAATGTTTTGGAACAAAAAACAAGTTTTACACAAGGGTACTTATGGCATCATTATCGAATTTTCCAAGCCCAGGCCGGTGCGTGCCAGGGAAGAAAGGAAAGAACCAGGAACTAGAGCACCTTCCCGACGGCTGCGCTTCAACAAGGGAGCTTCAGAATAGAGCTCAGTTCACGTGCACGTTTATGGTAAACTAAGCCGCATGCATTTACCTTATAAAAGTGTTACAGGTAGACATACTTATGCGATTTATTTAATGTTCTCTAACATCCATGCTTACTTAGGTTTCATACAATTTATTAAGTTTTCAGTCTGGCCTGCAGGAAAGGGAAAATAGAAGCAGATGTGAGCCTACTACTTGCAGTTAAATGTTCACTAGCCTCCTGCAAGGGGTAGGACTGGCTGGAAAATGCATCGGGGGCCACAATTCAACTGGAAGCCTGCCCTGGCCTGGCCCCATCCTCTCACTCCAAGGAGGAGGCCTGTCCCTGACAAATGTGAGGCTTCGTGAAGTCATCCCGAGCCAAAGAACATAGATAGGTGGGTGGGTGGGTGGGTGGATGGATAGATGGATGGATGGACAGACGACGGACAGATAGATAGATGATAGAGAATGGATGAATAAAAATCCCAACCAAGAAAATGTTGATGCCTCATGGAAACCTGTTACTTGTTCCAAAGAGCACAGTCCCTCTGCAAAGCGAAATGAGACCGTCCCCGGCAGCTTCAAGCCTGTAATGATCTTTCCAGGTAGCAATAAACAGCTCTCCTTCCTCCCAGGAGTGCTCTAGGTCTGTCTACTAGACATCCCAAGGCCTTATAGGAATCTCTAAGCTGCCTGGGTGACACAGTCCTCCAGCNCATTCAACAGAAGCCTAACCCCTCTCCCTCTCTTTCCCTCCAACTCTCTCATCTTGCCCATACTTGCCCTTCTATTTGATAGTTACCAAATCTCTTGGCATACTTCCCTTTTCTTTCACTGACCGTTTCTTGGTTCTTTTCTCTTCCCTTATGTTTTCTCCTCCTTCAGGCCCCTTGGAAGAGGATCAGAATCAGCAAAGTGAGGGGCTCTCAAGAGAAGCAAGGCAGAAGAAGAAGCAGAGCGGGAAGTGACAGGCAGGACAGCTTTGGATACCAGAACCAAAGTCATGTCTCGTCCAGCATCGTTTCCCGAGTTCATTCTCCCGCCTGCTTCTCTCCCTCACACCCCATCCCAGGGTCATGGAGATCCACTCAACAGTGCAGATTATACTATAAAACTGTCATCATTTCATTGCCCAAGAAAGCAGGGGCTGGAGTGTATCTTCGGAGCGGAATGTTTGGCTGACGAGCACAAGGTTCTGGGTTCAATCCCTGGCATGGGGTAAGATGGAAGAGGAGGAGGCAGGAGGAAAAGGGAGTTCGTAAATATAAGCAGTAACCCGTCAGAGCTAAGGACATGAGACGTACAGACAGCTGGAATGCTCTAGCATGATTCTGAACCATGCTAGGGTCCAGGCATCTACCCCTGGATAGATGGCAGGAACTGTAACCCTACAACAGAGGCTCTCCTGTCTGCAGGATGTGTTAAAGCAGACGCAAGAGCTGATGTTCAAGTTTGCAGGCCCAGCTTTCATTCAGTGCTGTTTCCACTCTTGTGAAAAAGAAACTCACACAGT
This sequence comes from Neotoma lepida, assembly GCA_001675575.1. NCBI lineage: Eukaryota > Metazoa > Chordata > Mammalia > Rodentia > Cricetidae > Neotoma > Neotoma lepida. Next base: position 298,267 of record LZPO01027410.1, on the reverse strand, counting down.
CACCAAGCAATTGACTGCAGACTGTCTGGACAAACACACTCTATCTGTGTGGATGCTGCTATTTCTGACAAAAATATCACACTCAGTTTATTATTCAGTCATTGGCAATAAAGAGCTCAAAATGAAACCTTCCCTCACTTATTCAAGACCCCTAAGCGCCCCACAGGCTGCACACCCCAAGGGGATTATAACAAACCACAAAGCCCTGACCTCCAGGTCGTGGTTCAATTCCTTCCCCAGCTTATACAAACACCTAATGGACTCTTAATTGGGTTGAATATCACCTAGATGTCAAAAACCAAATAATCTGGCCTGGAAAGACTAAACTTTTAAAAACTATTATCTGCTCGCCACCCTATCCCCAAAATAGGGATTAGGATGGGGTGAATAATGACAAAAGGTACTATGTCCAAAAGAGAACCACACGTGTCAGAAATGTGCCCAGGAAAACAAAGGAGACAGGATGCCAGGAATATGTTAATCCCTGCTTCTACGGGGGTCAATAGAAGCCAAAGAGTTTAGGGAAAAGTGTACATTAGGTACAGAAAAAGTCTTTTTTCTGTACCTAATGTGGACATGTTTTGTGACTATATGGGAACAGACAAGGCAAGATTTACCCAGGTTCTAAGGAAGTCCATCTCCATGGGGGGGTCACCAGTTTCAAGATAATATGGGAAATCATCAGCATCTGGGGACAGCCCCCCACAGTGTTCCAAGGGCTTCAGTGTTGGAAAAGCAACCAAAACTATTGTTTCTCGGTACCGTCATTTTCATAGAACTAATCTCCTCCACTGTCACAGAATTCCTCACCCAAACTATTACAGTCATGGCAAACTTTAAACTTGTACTCTCTGTGCCCTCCTCCTTCCCTGGCAAAAGTTTAGTAAGCAAACTGTCACCTTTCGTCAGCAACAAGAGACAGACGTACAGTGACTGCCTCTTTGCTTCTGAAGCTCTCTCCACAATCACCAAAGAGATTCTTTGAGAAATAGCTCCTACCTCTTAAGAAGGGACTGAAAGCACAATGACTCTCAAGAGGACACACACCGTCAACCTCTAACTACTGAGCAGCTACTGTTCGTGCATGCCAGCTAACAAACTGGGAATTCCCTTTGTCAAGTGAAAGATCAGAATGTAAGCGTACAGTTCCAGGGGAAGATCAATAACCGTCAGGACGAACAAGAGACAGAGCAGGCACTTAATTCACCGCCCTTTCATCTCAATGGAAGAGCAAATTTCCTGGGTGACAAGGCTTTCCCTCTCCTCCAAAGTCTTGACCAAGGAGGAATGTGTGAAATATTTACGACCAGCCTTTCCAGCTAATACCTGCAACACGCGTTACAAATGCACTCATTAGTACCTAGACACCAGAGGGAACCGAGCCTGCAGAAGATGAGTCATGGTAGACAATAATCCACTTTATTGGCAGAATGCAGTGGGGACACAGAAAATGCAAGATGTGGTTTATCTGCTGAGTATTTCACAGGAAGGATGCCCAGACATCCACACACAGAACCTCTCAGGTCACTTCCTACCCCGGCCAAGTGGGAGAACAGTCCACCAGCTCTGTGATAAGCCTCTGAGGCTGGGGAGATGGCTTAGTCCATAATGCACTTGCCACCCAAGCATGAAGACATGAGTTAAATCCCCCAGAACCCATGCAAAAAAATCTGGGTTCGGCCATTATCCTAGTGCTGAGGAATCAGAGGCAGGCTTCTCTCTGGAACTTGCTGACTGGCTAGTCTAGACCAGTTGTCAAGCTCCAGGTTCAGTGAGAGATCTGTGTCAATACAGAAGAGAGGGAGCTATTGAAGAAGATGCTAGATGTTGGCCTCTGGCCTTCCAACATAGACACACACACACACACACACACACACACACATACACTTCAACTGCAGCCAGCCTTAGGAAATTGTCCCCCAAAACTCACTGAACTGTCTTCTGAAAGAAGCCATGATCAGAGGCAGTAGGCAGGCAAAGGCAAGGTGGGCAATTGAGTTCCTGAATCATAAATTGAGAGAAGGAAGATTCACAATAAAGCTTAGTAATGGAGTGCCCAGATCTTGACCCTCTGAGGTAATTACCATGGAGTTGCCAACCTTAAGACCTCAGCCTTCTAAATAACTGAGGTAGGGTCTTCCCTGCACATGACCTTGGCAAGGGGACTATTGCCTCATCTTCATGCGCCGCAAGCCACAGCCCCCTCTCACAGGGGCCAGAGCAGCCACCCTTCTGAGTAGTTCCTTGACTGTGGGACACATTCTTCCCAGCAAAGCTCTTCCCTGTATATTTTGGGCTCTGTGATCACACAGTGTACCAATTTACACTTCCGCATCTAGAAACACGGTCTTCTGGGAAAAACACACGCTCTTCGGTGTGGCCAGGGAGTTCTGCCATAGCTTGTAATTTTGGCGAAGGAAGTGACTTCCTGTCTGACAGGAAGCAGATGCCAAAGCTCACTTTAGCTGCCTGCAAAATTCTTGTGGAAAAGTTAAACAGAGAGAAAGCCTCAAGTTCCCCCAAAAGAAGTCAGCCCTTCATAGGCAGAGGCCAACTCTTCCAAGAGGGCCAACCTCTCCCCCGACCCCTATTTATTAAAATGAGTTTGTCTAACAAACAATCCAAGCGCATTCTGTCCCAAAGAAGTAAGTCTGGTCTCTGCTTTGGAAACAACAGCCCTTTCAAGGCTTCTGAGGACATAATTACTAGTTGAGTTTTGAACTTTGCCCAGATAAAGGCTGATACAGCAGGCTGTGCTGTTTGCTCCTCTAATCAACGAAGTTCAAGTGTGACTAGAGCGCTGGCCTCCCTTTGTGCTTCCAACTCCCTCTGAGACAGAGTTACTCCTTCTCCCTTTCTTAAGCACTAAGTGTATTTTCATAAAGGAGTTCTGAAACTCTAGTTTTGTTTTTCAAAATTCCAACCACTTGATTTGGGGGGCGGGGGTGGCTAACTGGGGGGTGGTGCAGTTTTCAGGAAGAGTAAACAGTAACAGGATTTGCCAGCTGACATCCAAAATTCAAGCTGTTATCAGAAATCCTACTTCCTTCCCTACACTCCAGCCTCATATCCAGGCAGCTACCTACAGGCAGCGATCTCTAAAAGCTTATGTTGTGCAAAGCTAACCCGCAGACTTAAGAAACAATGCCCGGCTGTCTCTTGGACTCACAGACACAACCTCCAAAGAGTGCCCAGGACAGAGGTGAATGGCACATGCTACATAAAGCAATCTGTTGTTTTATCATTTACTGGCATTTTTAATAGTGTTTTTTTAATTCCATTTTCTGTCTTTCCTTTTTCCTCTCCAAGCAGTTTCCCAGCCAGCCTCGGGCAGTAAACAGTTAATATTCCACTCTCCCCTGCTGCCTTGAAAAGCAAAGGAACAATTGAGACATTGTCCAGCGAACAAGACTCCCAGGGACGACATTTTTGTTTATGTCCCAGTTCTCACACTGACAGTTTCCACTGGGCACGTTAAAGCCTGACCCACACCAACACGGAGCTCTGCCAGCTCAAAGGGCTCCGCTCTGCTTATTTTAAAGCTTCAGGTCTGTTTTTGATTCAACCCCCAAACTTCCCCTCCCCAGCACCCCGCCTTTTACCCCAGAAAGTTGCCTCCTAACTCCGGGACTCTGTTGCAATTTCTTCTTGGAATCCTTTGCCAAGAAAAGTAACAAAATATTTTTGAATACCAATGTTTGCATGGTTTGGTCAAAAAGGGTGGGGGTAGGTGGGCGGGTGGGAGAAGTCCCGACAAGCGGCCCACAAGCCAGGGTGTTTTTATGGACACTCAAAAATACTCCTCTAAAATGTGTATAGGCGAGTGGGTACCGATGACGACCTCATGTTCAAACTTTGCAGTTAGAAAACCTTTCAAAATCCACAGATGCCTCCAAAACACCCGAACTTTAGGTCCAAAGAACAGTATTTTCCACACAGTCCACGCCACTGCCTGATGGACTACTGACCACAGCCCAAAGATCCCCCACTATCATCCTTAGGAGACGTGGGCAAAGGCATGGGTAATTTTGGCAGGTTTAGGGCCTGCTTAGACACTTTAGGCCTATAAAAGCCTACTCAGCAGTGAGCCTGCTTCCTGCCTGGGGAATGGACATCACTAGTTTAGGTAACACAAGGGCAGCCCTATCACTCTGCACATAGACTCTTTCCCATTAGCCCAAAGCCACCTGTGGAAAGATGCACAGGAGTGTGCATACACACAGGAGCACAGAGGTGCTCTCACACAGGCACACACAGTGGACACACACACACAGGAGTATATATACATACACAAGTACACAGGTGCATACACAGTTGTGCCACAAAATAGTGGGCATACACATACAGATACACACACACACACAAGTGCACACACAGGTATCCACACAGACATGCATACATGAAGTGCACACATGTACACACACACACACACACACACACACACACAGTTCCTCACAGGAAATAAGACTCTTGACAACCTGAAAGCCATGTGAACCCCAACTCCCTCAATCCCCTCATTATTCAAATCAGAGACACAGCCACTTTTTGTTACAAACTGGCCAGGAAGCCCAAAGATGGGGCTCAGGGCTACTACTGCCCCAGGGTACCATAGTAAAGAAGTCCATGTTACCTCAGTGACTCTGCCCAAACTGCACAAAGCCACGGTTTCCAACCAGCCTTGTGCACATTTCCTCTCCCTCTCGCCCACTCCAGCATTTGGCTCTCTTCCCAACGTGTGCTTTGTACGGGATGAGAGCCCACACCCCCTTTCATCCCTGCTGTCACAGGCCTCCCCAGACCCTTTCAACCACCACCCCCAGCTCCTGTCATCAGCTGGTAATAGTTTTATGGCATATTTGAACGTAACAAGCCACTCCCTCCCTTTTCAGAGGAGGAGGCTCTGTAAGCAGCCGTAAGTTATCATTACCCAACCTCGTCAAAATACAGAATTTCCCAGCCAAAGGGAAGATAGAAACAGTTACAGCCACCACCTTCCCCCAGTTCTGAGGCTCTGATGACCCAGTGGAAGGCAGAGGAGATGGGAACTCCTTCTTGGCAGAACGATCGGCACTACTGGTGCCCATACGCAGGGGAGCATCTGGGCGCTAGCCCCTCCGAATCTCACACCTGGCTTGTGAGTTTGCTCCTCTGAGAAGCCCCAGGCCTAGCTCCCTCTGCCCCACCGGCCAGCTTTACTCCCAGGAGCTCCAAGCCCTCTCTGGAACTGCCTCACCCAATTTCAACTGCAAGACAGTACAGGAAAAGACCTGGGCTCCTACTGCACTAACACCGCCAAAGCCTCAACCTCTGTCCATGAAAAGGCCACCCTTTCCCCCCTGGATGTCAGTTCCATTATCTGTAAGATGGGGAATAACATCTAACAATCGAGGTTCATAATGGGGAAGCTATTACACATAGAGTCTGCCACATGTTGTAAGTTGTCACAAAAAATTTTTGTTTTATTATTTATTAATTTATCCATTTGATCTATGTTAGTTCTTGGGTTGCTATTTGGGTGTCTGTACCCTCCCATCTCATGCCTACCTTCAACAGGATGAAAGTGGCAGGACTCTTCTGATACACTTTCCAACTCAGGTGTCAGGGGCACCCCACTAGTGTGGGGGAGGAAAATGAACAACCACAGCCACTATCTGGCTTTTCCCTTTGGACATCCAGTGCCTGTCCCTCCCCCATGACCATCTCAATGGTAGGAGGGGGAGGGGCAAATGGAAAGACTGACTCTGTAAAGAATGTCCTGGGGGCTTAAGGACACTTAGAGCACAAGCCATTTCATTCCTGGTCACTGGGTTCTCAGACGTTTCCTAGATGGCAAAGTCAGGGAGACAGTGGGAACCCGAACCCCAGGAAGCAGCTCTAGCCTGCTCACCAGGCGTCCCCTCCTTGCCTGCTCACCTGAAATGACGATGCTTTTCCAAGTGGCAAATGAATCATGTCAGACCAAAAGCCATTTAAAAAGTACACGTTGTAAAAGACCCATGCTCCAGCACTTCCCATTTATTAATTATGCTATGGATTAGGATCAAAGTAGAAGAAATCTTGGTGTACTTGAAATAAATGGCTTTTGTGGTTACCTAAATCCTCTGAGTCCCCTGGAATGTAATTCCTTAGGCAAAAACAGTTTCCCAGACTTCTTGACCTCCACACACACACACACACACACATACACACACCCCAATAATTCAGAGAGGTTGATGACTCTGCATCAGACCTGCACTATGTAATTATTTGGGTTTTTATTTAATGTTTTAGTTATATGAAATATGGAACTCTTCCTCTTGGACTGCCTGCCCTCCCTGCTCTGGGTTCTTAGCTTCTGCAGCCGAACCTCAGAGTCTCAAGCCCCTCCCCTTCTCCATCCCGCCCTCCGCCCTTATCCTCTTTCCTTCCAATTAGACTCAAACTAAAAATAACACTGGAGGCCAGTGGTGTGGCTCAGTGGGAAAGGGGGCATGCCAGGGGACCAGAGTTCAGGCCCTGGAACCCACACAGTAGAAGGAGACAACCTGACTCCCACAGTCTGTTATCTGACCTCCACACGCACATGCTCACACACTAAATAAATAAATAAATAAATGATTTTTTTTTTTTAAATTAATGACTTAGAACACTTGAGGCAATCCCAGCACTGGGGAAGCAGAGGCAGGCAGATTGCTGTGAGTTCAAGGCTAGCTTGGTCTACATCCATTCAAGCCAGTATTACATAGTGAGATCATGACTCAAAAACAAAAAATTAATGACTTAGAAAGATGTCAGGACTCCAACTCCAAGTTAATCTTTGTGAAGATGATGTGGCTGCATCCAAATGACTGAGGAGGACTTGTGGTCGAGAGACTCAGATGTGAAGCCTGGCTCTGGCCCTTACCTCTAACAATCGAATCTCTTTAGATCCTGGGTTTCTTATCTCTGAAATGGGACTATGAGCACTCACTTCCACAGGAGCTGCTGGAAAGACTGACTAAGTCAAACAGAACACTTCTGCCCCAGTGCAGGGGCTTAGACCTCATCAGCATGTGACTGCATTACTTATTGTCACCTACTGTCCCTGCACTGCCAAATTCCCAGACACATTCCTGCATTCCATGGTTTTGTGTACTTTTGACTAAATGGTATTCATTAATACTCTTAAATCATAATTTAAAACCAACTCCTTGGCTTAGATGCCTAAGAAAAGTGGGCTTCTATAGTTATGGCTAAAGTAGCAGATGTGCAACCGAACCTGAGTTCCCGAGGCCGAGGAGATGCCAGTGCGTAAAGCACAAAGACCTCAGTTCAGTCCTCAGACTCCACATTCAAAGAGCTGGGTGTGTGGAAGATGCTTAGAATCCTACCACTGGGGAGACAGACAGGTAGGCTCCAGGGCAAGGGCAAGGCCACTGAGAAGCCATGTCATTAATAAAAAGAGGGAGGAGGAGGAGAAGGAGCAGAGAAGGAGAAAGAAGGGCGGAGAGGGAGGAGGATGACGGTACATAAAGAATAACACCTGGGACCAACCTCTGTCCTCCACACACGTACACACATGCCCATGAATACACACACCTGGGCACGCATGTGGGCACGCATGGAAACAGCAAAACAGAATTCTTGCAACATTTGCAGAATCTGGAGCTATTTATAGTGGGTACAAAATGCAAACACAGAAGGAACTGATGTATTCAAATGCATTGAACTTTAAAATTTACTTATTTAAAAATCCATCTATACGAAGTTCAGTAACAACATGGAGTAGGGGAAAGTATGTCTATCTCTTACAATCTTGCCTACAACTCATGTATATACAGAGCTTCTATAAATCAACATGAGAAAGTTACTGGATTCTTTTAAATAAGGAAAGGCGTATGTAATAGTGGTGAAATGAGCAAACTAAATTAAATGTACAGCATGAGTGAAATTCAAATACAGTGGTTAGATTTTTTTAAAGGAAGTAATTTGCATAACCTGTGATATATGAAACCACTAACATTAATTATGCTACACCATAGGTTTGCCTGCGCACACACGGGCAACTGTGCAGGCGCACACGCTGAACTACAGACTCTGAAGTTTGACAAGATGATTGCTTGGGAATGAAGACTGTGAACTTAGGAGAGCAGCAGAAGTCATTCATTCTTTTTCATTGTGTGTACGTACTGTGTCTGCATATGGGTATGTGCATATGAATGCAGGTTTTAATTATGTGTAGGTGTGTGTGTGTGCGGCGCGTGCATGCGGGTATGTGCTCCTAAGTACAGGTGCCTGATGAGGTCAGATGTGTTGGATCTCCTGTAGCTGGAGTTATAGATGATTGTGAACCACCTGACATGGGTGTTGGGAATTGAACTTGGGTCCTCTGGAAGAGCAGTCTTAACCACTGAACTACCACTGCAGCCCCTGGTTTAATTTTTAAAAATAACAGGTTTAATATGAGGAGATGACTAATGATTATTATTTTGAGTGGCAGATCTTACTGTATTTGCTATATTATCCTTGGTCCTTTCTGTATGTTTTTGTTTGTCTGTTCTCATTTTAAAACGAGCTGGCGAGCAATCCATCTCACCTGTCCTGGAGAACAGGAGACACAAACAAACACAATACCCACTCAAAACTAGGGTCCCATCCTGAGCTTCTCTAACTAACTTTGATAGAAGACCAGGCGAGCACACTCTAAGGAGGACTCAAGGGTTCCAGTCTGCAGAAGATCCATCAGGAAGTGAACCCTCTCAGCTCTACATGGTTTATGATCAGAGAAAAACACTCAACAAAAACTTCCCAGACCCCATAGAAGACAGCCAGGCTCGGTGGCACACACTTATAATCCCAGTGCTGGGAGGCAGAAACCGGAAGATCCTCGGAGCTCACTGGCCAGCCAGCCTAGCTCAATCATCAAGTGCCAGGTAAAAGTGAGGGCCTTGCCTCAAAAAAGAGATGGCATCATAAGGAAGAATCTTCAAGGTTGACCTTTGACCTTTGGTTTCTATACATATGTATACACACAAGATGTGAGCTTGCTACCAGGAGAGCTATCAACATATAAATTCCAGGATTAAGTCTAATAGTAAAAGAAAAAACAGGATCAGGAAAGAGCCTGAGAGGAGGTTGCTCTATCCTATAACTTTGTGCAGTATTGTAGTAACTGTGGCCTTGGAATGAACACGACCAAAAGTTCGGCAAACCTTTCAACTTGGCTTTTGTTCTGAATTTTGTTATATGGGCTTGGGCCCGGAAGGATCCAGACTTTGCCAACTGAAAACCTGTGAAGGAAATTTCACACAGGCATCTAGACAGCAGAACACTTAGCCAAGTCCAACCCTGCTGGCCTCTCTACATAGCACTAGCCACCTCACAGCCCAAGCCCATCTCTCCAGGGCCAATGGCTGCCCTGCCTCTCCCTCACAAATGTCCTCTGGCACTCACTTATTCCATACAGATGTCCAAATGCACACTAGCTCACAGGCAAGATTTTAAATCATGCACTCAAACTTTCGTGTACAGTTGCTGGCTTGAGACCTGTGCTTGTACCTCACATGTGATGAATTTATATTGTGGTAAATAAATCAAACTGAGAATCATCACATGTGCACAAACAGCAAATGCATACATAAAACACCTGTATTATAGAAAGAAAAAGAAACCCACTTTTCCAAACTAAATGTCCTCGTAGCATTAAGTTGTCACCTCTTTAGAAACACCATGTTTTGTTTTATCATGCCACATTTAACTGAAGGGTGGGCAGAAATGAGACTTGTGCCAATTGCTCCTGACTGCAGAACCATAGCCCAGCTCCTAATCCTAACTTCACTTCTTGGACACATCTTCATTTCTCGTTCTGATGAAAAATTGTCCCCTTCCCCATCTGACCTGATTATCTTTGACTGTCAATTTGACACAGCCTTGGGTCATCNAGGAGGAGATCCATTGAGAAATTGCCTGGATCAGATTGTCCTGTGGCTGTGGTGGGGATTGTATGAATTGTTAATTGATGAAAGAGTGTGTCAGAGAGTCAAGCCCACTATGGGCAGCAGCACCACAGGCAAGTAGGCCTGAACTGCTCAAGAGAGTTAGCTGAGTATAAGCTGGGCCGGCAAGCAACATCCTCCGTACTTCCTGCGCTGTATTTCTTGATTGTGAAGTGAGGTCCTTGGTTGGAGCTCACGCAGTGTGAAATAGTAAGCAGGCTTGTCTTCAAGTTCCTGCTTTGAGTTCCTACCATAACTTCTCTCAGTATGGACTGTGATCTGGAAACNTAAGCTAAAATAAGTCTGTTTCTCCCCCTAAATTGCTTCCGGTCAAAGTGTTTTATCACAACAGCAAAAATTAAACTAGAGCACAGTCATTTCATCTTCAATCAGCTCTTAGGTGGTGAGTGTTTGAGGAGACAACTTAGAGGTAGCTGAGTGTGGTGCCACCCCCTTTAATCCCTGCACTTGGGAGGCAGAAGCAGGTGGATCTCCATGAGTTCCAGGCCAGCATGATCTACATAGTGAGGGCAAGACAGCAGAGCTATGTAGAGAGACCCTGTCTCAAAAACACCAAGACAACTTAACATGACATCTTTGTGGACATTACAGGTAGGGAGCTCAGTTTCTGAGCACCTTCTCCAAAAAGCACCGATGCAGTGCTCAGCCCCAGGCTGGGCTTTGCTCTTCCGCTTCACCCTGGGCAGATCCAAATCCATCAACATGCCCTTGACCTCAGAGATGTGACATACTGGACTAGGCCTCCGAATCCCCGTGCTACCACAGGCAGACACTACAGGGACAAGCAGTCTGGGTGTTTGTGACTGCACCACCCTTTGTACAATGTGTTGCTTTAATGAAAAACGGAGAAAACATCCATAAGATAGAGTGGTAGTCACAATAAATGAGAGAGAAACAATGGAATTCTCCACTTTCCACCGATTATCTGTGATAAGAAAATAATGTTTCTAAAATATGCAAGTAAATGTTGCCAAGATACAAAAGAAGAGTTTTCCGGCAATGATGAGTATGTGAATCGGAGCCAGAGAAGAAAAGTCTGAGAATCTAAAAATATAAAATCAGGAATTTCATGAAAATACCTAACGTTCATTTTTAAAATTCCCCATGACCACAGAAACAAATCCCAGAAACTCCTGTATCCATACAAGCCTCCCTTTAGAGGTCGCTCATGGGGATATAGGGCACAATTTGTCCTCTTCTTACAGACTAGCTCTCAGACTAGCTCAAACCAACTGTTCTTAGAGAGGCAGGTGTGTTCTGCACCCATGGGCTTCTCTGTGCAATGGTGGCAGACCTGGTTCATGACCCAGAACTTTTACTTTGAGAGAAATAAAACTAAAAATTTTTTAAAAATTAACATCATAAGCCTAAAGGCTTGAATAACTCTATCAGAACTACTTTGGCCATAAAGTATCAGAAAACCATTATTTAAGGTGTTGGCTCCCTGGGATAATCCAGGACCAGAGCTGGCTACATAGAATTAAGCTGTGCTGTCCAGTCATTCTCCCTGAATCCACTTTAACCCTCTGCAAATGGCAGTCTTCCACTCCAGGGCCAGGGGCACACCACGACTACTACGCACCTGCATGTGAGTATAGGAAAGTAATTGCAAAGAGCCACAGATAGAGGCTATCTGCATATATATGCACAAACCTGTATCACCTATCTGTCCCCTGTCCAACCTCGTGTCCTTCAGACAGACCAGGAAGGTCAGGGCAAGGATAGTCCACCACAGTGAAGAGGGAAGTGGTGCTGTTATCAAGAAGAAAAGCAATGTAGGGACAGGTGTCCTCAGCACTGAAAATAGCACTCTGTTTTAAGGTCCCAGTTCCCAGGCTGGAATGACAGCACATCATTCATGTGCTGTTCACCAAGGCTACACCTGCCGAGCACTTTGCAGAGATGGGATGGGAAGAGAGCCCTAACTGAAAGCCCTGGAGAGACACTTTTCTGTAGCATCCGAAAGGAAGTGGCTTCTCCCAGTCTAGTGCCCATTTTGACCTCTGACAATGCCTCGAAGCTCTCCACATCACAATCACTGTGCTATGGGCTTTAGAGGGAGAGGGCTGCTACCGTGTTCCAATGTAGCTCAGAAAGTTTGTCTAACATGCAAGAAGCCCCAGGTTCAATTCCCAGTACTGCACAAGCCAGATAGGGCCATGCACACCTGTAATTTCAGGACTTGGATTTGCAGGGAGGAGGATCAGGTGTCCAAGGTCTCCCTGGCTACACAATGTGTTTGAGGCTAATATGAGTGACATGAAACCCTGTCTCAAAACAAAACACTGTTTTTGTTCCTGAGTTCCAACAAGGTTTCCCAGGAACCCTTGCCATGATCTCAGTTCATCATGAGGTATGTTTGTTTATACATACATGCATTTTATTTTCTGTCCCTATGCCCATGGAGGCCAGCTCTCCCTTGAGTAGCAAATGGCTAGGGAACAACACTTCATTTACAACCTCTCCAAACCCTGAGCTGGGCCTAATATCAAAAGCCACAGAAAGTGAACCAGTCAGATGAGGCCTGAAGACAAATGTAGATAAGGGATCCACCTGGAGAGCGAATGGACCAGGCCCGAGGCTACACTGGGCTCCATTTTTCTCCTTCTCTCCTCAGCCTGCTTAGCACTTACTTCTTCTTCACCCTCAAACTCAGCAAATACAAACAGGAGGAAGGAGGAGAATGGGAAAATTGTGCCCTTGGAGCAGGGAGGGCAAAGGCCTTTACCCTCATTGCTCTTAGACCCATGGAGATTCCCATCTCCATCTTATTCAATAGCCTCAGTGATGCACTTAATCACTGCCCAGATCCACCCGCTATGCGGGTTTGGGCTGGAAAACAGATTGCATCACGCTGTCTGGAGCTGTTGAGCGGTGACTTGAGATTGCAAGAGCCTGCAGCTAGGTGGACGAACAGCGTCAGGGTGAGGCAGGGCTCAGATGCATACCATTAGGGGTATGTGGCTCCCACTGAGGGCACTGCAACCAAGACATTGGCCATATTGTCACACAGACTTCTTATGCCCAGGCAGCGAAAAATGTGATGGGTGCCTGGACTTAACTGGCCTGGGTGATGTCAATTCTCAATCCTTGAATCTCAGAACCAACCTTTCAGTCAGGTGGTAGAGGTAAGTGTCTATTTGTAGCTGCTCTGGGCCTTTTTCATAAGATGAGATGTAGGCCAGATGTTCAGAAGTATATTCTAGGGTGTATATGAAGTTTTCAAGGCCATCAAAAGTGTAGGAACAACTATAGGGATTCAAGAATATTATGATGGGAAGTTACAAATATAGGAGGTAAGAAGGACAAATCCAGATCCAAGTGAGAGACAAGTAAGACTGGACTGTGGTAGTGATGGCAAGGGGATAAAAAGGGGTCAGAAACATGCGCACACGCACACGCACACGCACATGCACACACACATGCACACACACACACACACACACACACACACCCCTCATATGTAAATGTCTTCGATAAATGAAAAATACAGGGCTAAAGAGATTGTTCAGTGGGTAAAGGTACTTTCCACCAAGCCTGATGATCTGAGTTCAAGCCCCAAAACCTACACAGTAGAGAGAACTGACCCCCCCCCCCACATTGCTTTGTGTTGCAGAAGATGAAAATATGACTTGCAAGACGTTATTAACAAATCAATCACAAAGTAACCCCATAAACACTTACCACAACTTTAGCAAAATACAACCATTTCCCCTAAATAACCAAGTCCTGGATTTCCCACTGAGCATCCCTTCCTAACTAGGAGGAGACAGAAGCCCCACACCCTGACTTTCTGGAGCTTTCCTGTGACCATGTTCCACGGAAGTGCAGCCACAGCAATTAGGCATGCTTGGCTGTGAGCTGAAGTCTATAAGGACGGATTCTCTAGTTCCTAGCAAGCTCTGCCCATATCATAACCCCAAATTATGTCTCTCCAAAAACATGCTACCACATCAGGTAGAGAATGCAGACACATGCACAAGCTACGTGCTAACCAAGATACTGTGAACACTCTAGGCATGATGAACACCCTGGGTCCAAACCAAATTAGCTCTAGTTCTCTACCAGAAACTGGTTTTTCTGCTTAATTAACAGTGCCGCAGTGGGAGGGGAGAAAGCCACAGGCAGAGAAATGGACCATGGGACTCCTTGGCTTCAAGAAACTTACAGTCTGGTTGGAGAAATAAGCAGGCCCCAAACACAGAGTAATCAGCAGGGCAAGAAATGACAAGCAGGATGGATGGGTGCCAAAAGAACACTTTTGTTTTATTTACTGGAAAGATAAACACAGCTCCAAACATGAGCTGAGCTCTAAGACCCGTGTTAATTTAAAACAGGCCCCTGTGTTCAGTAAACAGAGCAGGTGCTGAAACCACAGCAGCCTCACGAAGAAGGTTCCCATCTTGTCCCTCTATGCTGAGGAGACCACGGCAGAGGGGCGACCCCTCCCCTACAAAGGGTCTGAAGCCCCCTGCAGAGCCAAGACCCAGTGAGAGACCCAGAGCTTGCTAAACCTATTTTCTGAGAGAATCTTTTTTCCAGTAACCTTATTAAACACTCTGGGAAGCAAATGTCAGGAAACACTAGCTAGTCAGGATCTGCCAGAGACGCTTCCCCACAGCACACCAGGACCCAGCTCTGAGAGACGGCGGAGAGCCAAGCCAGGCTGCCAGTCCTCCCCCATTTACTGTGGTACATCTTTCACTCAGGAGCCAATGGCCTCTCTGAGAAGTGGGTGTGTCTGCCCAACAACCTAATCCGGAGGTCTGACCAAGCTCACGCAGGGCATCAAATAAATACCCTCTGCCTACTGAAGTGACTCTAAAAGAAATACTGTAACTACATGGCAGCACACACCTGTTACCCTAGCTCTCTAGAGGTGGAGACAGGAGGATTGAAAGTTTGAGGCCAGCCTGGGCTACCTAGTAACATCCTGTCTCAAAAAAAAAAAAAAAAAATGAAAGAAATAATTACGTCAGAAACTAATTAACAGAAATTATCAGTACACTCAAGATCTCTCTCTGAAATAGCCCTGCAAAAACGAAGCATGCTGAGGGTGGGGAGCAGCAAAAGCAGATGTCCTGTGAGAATTATCTAAGGAGAGTAACTGGAGTCCAGAGAAACGGCAGCACGGCAGCCGACCACGAAGGCCTTAAAGGTGAGGCCTTGTTGGCTGAGTTCTGGAGCAAGGGGAATTAAGGGTTCAGTCTTCCAGGGAAACACAAAACCTCTCCTTTTGCTAAGTTCCCCCAGAGAATTAAAACTATTCTGACCGAGGAAATTTGACCCGAGGTCTCCTAGCTGTGGTGACACCTGCCGAATTGAGACCTTTCAGGAAGATAATTCACGGCTATGTATCTAAAGAGCAACTTTCAAATCTCTGTTCGCCTTTATCTAAATTCTTCCACCAAAACTATCCCAAAAGGAAAGGGCCAGGAGAGGACACGGATGCATAAACATCACCATGGGGCTCTGAAGAAAGCAGAAACAAAATATGACATAAAGGATCAAGAACATGGCATTGATCTTGTAAATCAGGGCAAAATCACATTAGGGACTCCTACGGGTCATTAAAAGCCTTAGGAATTGTAATGACATGGAGAAGTACTTACTGACTGTTGTAATTTTTGTTTTAAATAAATACAAAGCTGGAGTTATTGAACCTGGCTAGGAGCTCCAGAATATTAAAAAGAAATATTAACACCATCAGAAGAAAAAAACCTAAAAGGAAATAAATATCTCTGAGAGGTGAGACTATGGGTGGTTTCCCAACTGTCTGCAACAGACACCAAGTCTACGAATAAAGAAGCCACATTCATTTAAAAATTCATTTCATAGGGCTGGAGAGATGGCTTCAGCAGTTAAGAGCACTGGCTGCTCTTCCAGAAGACTCAGGTTCAAGTTCCAGCACCCACACAGCATCTCACAACTGTCTGCAACTCCAGCTCCAAGGGATTCGATACCCTCACACAGACATACATGCAGGCAAAACACCAATGTATGGGAAATAATAAATGATTTCACTTCCCTTAGAGGCAGAACGGTTTAATTAAAATATGAGCAATTCTCATTCTTCAATAGGTTTGTCAGTCACTGATGATATGAATAAGATATAAACAGGGAAATTCTAGAGAAGAGTTGGTGTTGGGGTCGGGATAACAGCATCGTCATCATGGACAGGCGACAAGGAGCAGTGCTTCAGGGAGAGATGCTCCAGGGCACAACAAAGATGGAACTCTCTGAAGGGTCCAAGTGGCCACCAGAATGCTTCCTTCCCGTGCCCAAAGTCTCTAGCGCTACCGAACACTGATGGAGCTACAACATGGGGGCAATGGGAGGGACAGTATGGGATTCCTCGGCCCTTAAACCTTGGTTCTACTCTGAAGGTTACACAGTCCTTTGTGACACCACTTCTATCCCCAGGGCGGGCAGCTACCGCACCAGAACCCAAAACTCAAGAACCCAAGAACTGTAGAGATTCAGTAAGCACCTAAGGAAGATTTAGCCATTTGACCTTGGACTCCATCATGACCCTAGCCCAACATGCACTTTGGGGATTTGATCACACACTCTCTTCAGAGCACCGTGATTCCATTCATGGCTTCGTTTCCCTCCAAAAGAAAGCCTGGGGGTCTAGTTCTCGGTGTTAGCTCTCCTCACAAGAATAACAAGGCTGTGTGTGGTGTTGACAGGCTTGTTTTATAGACAAAACAAACATGCTCAGCACAGCCTTGTCTGTGAAATGGGACTGTTCTGACTCAGCTGTTACCAGGAAACACAGGCCGAGTGTTCTAGAAAGTCTGGCTGAGTCATGAGTAAGTGGATTAAATAAATAACTAGAAAGGCACATATATACTTAGCAGAGGGAATGAAGACAGTCCACAGGGGGGTGGGGAGACTCTTTGGAAAACCAGTATAGGTTCTCAGTCATCACCTAAAATTCACTGTTCTCCACAGAAATAAATATATCATACACCCTTTCTTGCAAGGTGCCAAGGAGTCCTTTATAATAGCTACAATATCCACAACCAGAAGCCACATTTCAGATACTCTGGAAGCTGGCAGGACTCCTAGAGCCACACCCTGGCACAGGTCGGGTGGGAGCTCCCACTGGTATGCCCGTCCGCTGGCAGTGTGGGAAACAGCATGCACACAATGTCCTAGAACCGACCTGCTCAGCTGTTCTCAGCTGTCTACTCAGGGCTAGAAAGATGGGGTGCTGAGGCCCAGTGACCTTGTCCCACACCCTGACTCCCACCACTGGTGAAGCTAGTCCTCCTGTGACCAACTCCTGCTCTGTAGAATGATGGAACATCTACTATGAACTCAGAGTGTCCACCAAGCACAATCCTCTGTACCATTCTTGGCAATATAGGTTGTCGCTGGTGTCATCTTTCTCGGTGTCTAGAAGGCTTTTTTCCACTCAGTGAACAACCACGGCGTATTTGTGGCTCCAGTGAATGAATCCATGATTGAATCAATGTAAGCACGATCTCTGAGCAAAAAAACAAAGAGCTGTCCTCTCCCAAACCTGCTCATCCAGCGAATGGCGATTTCCAACCACCTACTCCTTCCCTCTAATCTGGTGGTGGTTTCTCCTTCAGTTCCATCCAACTCTGTCCATGTCACCATCCACAGGGCTTGCAGCGTCACACAATCACCAAACCCTTCATGATTTGATGTCACAGAACCAGGGTCTCCACCTCCGACAGGGGGTCTCTGCGTCTCTCTACACATACTCTTTCCTGTACAACCTACACTCACTTTCCCTTCTGCCTAGCATGCTCTCTCCTTTCTCTAGAGCTTCATATGCCACCTTCCATAAATCTTTCAAATTCTAGTTTTAATACTGTTAGTTTCTGAGGATTCATAATAAATGTACAAATGTATGGCTTATGCTGGGATATTTCCACACATGTATTCCATGGACAGGCTTAGATGGAGTACCTCGCAAATTCATTCTCTCACCTGTCAGTCCTTTAATACACACCCACACAGACAGTAACATTTAGAATCTTCTTGGGTAGCTATTTTGAAATACCCAATTAAATGATGTCAATCATCGTTAGCCGACCATGCCACAGAACATGAGAAGCCACCCCTCCTATTCAGCTGCACCCTCTAACCATCTTTAACCATCTTAAATGTCCAGGAACATAATCACCATCAACTTCCCAGTCACAACCAGGTTTCCCTGGTCACACCCGCAGGGGCCTTATAATCTTTCCAGGCACACACCACAAATTTTTGCCAACCTTGACATCTTTCTATCACAGAGCCTCCTGGTATTTAGTTGATCCTCATAAACAGGGGAACATTAAGGGGAAAAAAAAAAAAAGGCAGCCACCTTCACATGTATTTAATTATAAAGAGAATGTTCTTGAGGTCATTTTCTAATTAACAATGAGTAGGTCCTCTTGGACTCCGTAGAAACAGAAGCTCCCAGTTCCTTAGGCCCTGTGTCTCCTGGAAATGTGTTCAGCACAGAGGGCAGAGACCCTGTGTGAAGTCCCACTGGCTATGCTACATCTTGTAAGGTTTCTGCTCACCATCAACATTTAAGCAATTAAAAACAAAAAAACTGTGTACCACCACTGTCTGGCAGGCTTTCTTCTCTGGGATTCAGTCTGCTCTCCCATGCCACTCTTCCATGCTCATTACCCAACAAAACACTCAAGACAGAGAAACAGGAAGAATCCACCCCAAGGTAAAACTCCACACTGACTTCAAAAGGAACCCCCCGAGATAAAACTGTAAAAACTTTTGAAGTCTTTTTATTGGGTTGTAAGACACATGCTATACCAAAATACCACCATTTGGGGTCTAGAATCTTTTTTTTTTCTTTTCTAGGTATAAAGAAGTTAAATGAAGGTCTTTGTATAGCAAAGGCACCGGAGGTGGTACCCAGAGAGCAAGCCCTAACCCCACAGTTTACCAGC
The DNA here is from genome assembly GCA_001675575.1 of Neotoma lepida. NCBI lineage: Eukaryota > Metazoa > Chordata > Mammalia > Rodentia > Cricetidae > Neotoma > Neotoma lepida. The sequence goes on along the minus strand of LZPO01027410.1, from coordinate 279,354 downwards.
AGCTAGAGGCAGTCTACAAACCTTGCATGAGACACCACCCCAAGCAGAGCCTTGCGGTTCCTCCTTCGACTTGTGAGAGGAAAAAGAAGAATTAGAATATAAATTTCAGAAATGCCAGAGAAAGTAAAATAGAACAAATGAGAAAACGGAATCGGAGGAGAGTCTTAGAACCGGTTCCTTAGCATTTCTGAGGCTTTTACCAAGTCAGGGTTGGGTAGTGGGGCAGAGCGGCTGTGGGGAAGAGGGGGCAAGGACTGATTCCTTGCAGGAATCACCAGCTTCTGGCCAGCCAATCAAGGCGTCTCTAGGGAATGATTTCTTCTCTTCTCAGAACACAGATTGGGAATCAGCAGGCTATAACAAGCCAGATGCTGTGTATTGGTTAAAGGAACTATAAAAATGCACGGGATATTTTGTGGGAGAGGATTAACTCAAATATTATTGGATAGGACTAGGTTGTGGCTCAGTAGCAGAATGTTTGCCTAGCCTGAGCAAAGCCTTGGGTTCTAACCCCAGCACCAGGAAATGAATGAGTGATGAGTAAATGAATGAGTAAACCCATTGTTAGGTGTGTGTCCTAACATTTACTCCACACATCAACCTTTTCAAGTTGTTTATTATTGTTGTTATTATTATCGTTATCATTATTATTAGTGTGTGTGCGTGTGTGTGCGCGTGTGTGTGTGAGAGAGAGAGAGAGAGTAATGTGTGTGCAAGTGCCCATGGAGGCCAGAAGTGGGTATCAGACCTCTTGGTGCAGAGTTTTAGGTAACTGTGATCCTAATGTGGGCTCTGGAATCTCAGCTCTGGTCCTCTCCTAGATCAGTAAACGAATGCTCCTAACTGCTGAGCCATCTCTCCAGCCCCACACACATTGACTTCATATGTCATGGAAACCTCCCACCACATGAACAAAACTCAACCAGATTAATATATTCAGGAAAAATATTTGAAATTCCCAGATGAAGCTTCTCTTCCAGGAGGAGGTCCTGGGGAAGCTATTTCCTCAGCAATCTGTGGTAGTTCATAACCTCAAGTGACTGACAACAAACCCCTACACTTCTCTATTTTTACAGTGAAACATCAGAAGTAATTTGGAAACAGCTTGGCCCACAAGTTATAATTGTCCAAATTTCAGAGAAATTAGGAAACAATCCCTAGAAGCCTATTTTGAAATACGTCTGGGGATGTGCTATGATATGACAACATTTTGTTTAACAGAATGAAAATCAAAGTGTAAGGAGGGAAGCCGGCCATTCGTGGCCAAAATCTGAACACAGACACAAACCCCTCTGGCCACTGTGAAGCTGTGCAGAAACCCAAAGGATGCATGACCCACATTTCAGAAAGCTCTCTGGGACAACCCAGTGTGGTACGGGTGGTTTAGGTTGACACACGGCTTCATGTCCAGTAAGAAGATAGTGAAGCATTTCCAAATGTGGTCTCCTTTTGCCCAAACCTACAGCTTTTCCCTTCTCCTCCACCCCCAGGGCCCACCTTTCTCCACAAACCTATAACCTCTACCAGACGGCCAGTCCCCAGGTCCCTACACGCACAGTAGTTGGCAAACAAGATTGTGTGACCACTGCCAGCTATGGCTCCTATGGACAAAGGTGCCCACCTTAAAGGTGACGTGTGTACCCCCCAGTGGCTGCTATGGTACACATGCCTTCTAGAAAACAGTAGAGGAAAAGGAGCCTCAGTCTCCCCTCTGAATCCCTTGCCAAGATTCACACTGGTTCTGCAAAGACCATTTCCCACCGTCTACAGACTGTCCATTTCCACACAAGAAAATATGACCCTGAGGACCTCAGTTGTGGCAGCTGTTCTCACGGGGTTTATAAAAGACAAGAGGGACAGCTGTGACAACCCAACACTTATCTAAGGGTCTTGCTCAGCACTGCTATGGCCTACGACCCTTCACCACCACAGTTGTGCACACTCTGAACCATGTTAAGTTTGCAGAGGCAGCACCCTTCTCTGCAGGTAAAATGTGGGGCGACTTCCAAGGAGAGCTTCCAAGGAAGGGGAGAGAAATGGATTTCAATATCTGGGCAGATGTCAGAGAACGCACTGGCATAGGAAAACGTGAACCTCGCTCACATCACACTCTGGGCTCCGATAACCACGTGTTAAGATTTTTTTTTAACATGGCATTTGATTTTCCAGCGAAAGCTCAATCAGTACCCACACCCGCTACTTCTTCACACCTCGCTCCTCTCACCCCGATGGCTGGCCAGCCTACAGTAAACAGAAGAGTCAGCCATGAGCGCTGCTCTCACTTCTCACAGGAGAGAATGTACCAGAAGGTCCCAAAAGGGCGCAAAGAGCTGGACCCAGCTTTTGTTCCAGCTGCTACCTCGGTGTGTGACATTGGGCAATTCACTTAAGGCATCTCTGGGCCTCACTCAGTTTCCTTTCCTGAAATCAGATTGGGCCTAAAGTGGTCTAAGGCTATCACCTCCAGCCCTCATCTTGACATCCCAGGAACGTATGTAATTACGAGCATCCATTTAATTGTAGGGTTGGAAGAGGGAAGAGACTTCTAACAGATGTCAGCTTTTTCCTGCACGCCTTATTTATACCATGAGAAGTTAAGACATTTCCACCAATCAAGGTTCCAAATGTGGTTTTACAGAAATAAATTATGTTCTGATATACACACATACAACTGAGGCCTAGCTCATTAAATAATATATAATCAATTATACCAAGCTACCAAATCAGGAGGTGGCCTGAAATTTGACAAAACGCATCTTAAAGTTTTTCTACTTCAAATTATTTTGCAATTTTTAGAGATTCTGAGTAATGTAGAGGCCAAACAGACTAATGGGTAACATTTTGTGATAGCGTAAATAAAAAATGTATGAATTATCTCCTGCTTTGCATAATTCTACCTGTCATGAATTCATTATAAAAATATGTCTTTCATTAATTATTTCAAAAGTCTGAAGTCCAGCTCATGATATAAATATATAGAAGGAAATAGATATTCTAATAAGGCTGAGCTACCTTCTCAGGAGGCTAATTTATAGACTTTCAGAGCCTACGGTATGCTAGGAAAGCGCATTAAAAATATATGTTGACACATACTCGATGTTGTAGTCTCAGTGAAAACAAATGTTTTCTGTGTCGACTCCACATGCTTTCAAAGCTGTGGGTACACGGATTAAGTTTAATTTGGGCCTTTCTAAGTTCATTTCTACTCTGGATTTACAGTCAGCCAGCTCAGATCAAGTTTGTCAATCTTCATGTAAAGTGTTACTTTCTAGTACGTATCCAGACAAATACGGTAGGTGGAAAATTTCAGACCAAGGACTCCTTTTTTCTCATCCTCCTTTCGGCCTTGCTTCCCCTAAAATGCATTTTTTTTTTCTAAACAACTGCTTCAGTACCATCTCTAGTTCCCCCCCAAACCAGGAAGGATGTATCCTATTAACAGATGCCCACAAGTCTAGCTTCTAACCCAAAACACAGAGCAAAGTGGGGGAAGGAAGGCTCGGTAAATTTCCTCGTGACAATCGCTGTGGTACCGTCATGGGGAGGGAAGAGCTTGTCACACAGACCGCATCCAAAGCTAGTCTCCAGAAAAACATTTTAAAAGAACTGACAAATACAAGTTTTCATCATCAAAAGAAAAAAAGGAGAGCATCTACTCTTTGCCCCCAACAAAGGGGTGAGTGTCACTGAGAGACACTTACAACGATGTGTGCGGGCGATGGTGAGCGGGCATCCTTGAGGGCTTGTCTGCTCTGGAGGCTTCCTGCTTGGACATCGAGCAGTGGCCATTTCATCTGAAGATACTGGAAAAAAGGAAACAATTAATTCAGAGAAAGAGAGGATGCAAGCTATTCATCTAAGAAATAAGCATTATGCATTATTTACATCAGAAAGTTAAAAAAAAAAGGAAAGAAAGAAAAAGAAAAATCTAAAAACATGCAACAAAGGAGTAAGTTTTCCTGAGAGCCAAAAGTGCAAATGCAAAAAATTAATATTACTGACAAGCACAGTCTTATCTTTGCAGTGTCAGTTACAGGGTGGCTCCGATAAAGGGCTTCAGTACCACTAGCTTCTTCAGAGAGAAGTGATGGGAGGCATGAGAGGAGTGATGGGGGAATGAGGGGAGCAATGGAAGGAAGGGGGTGCAGGGAAGAAAAGAGGGGGCAAAGGCAGAAAGCCAACACAGAACCTCAGCCAGAAAGGTCCTAGATCATCTAGAGCAAATCTGCTCTTCCATCGACCTTCATCTTTAAAGCACCATCATCCTTCACTTCCTTTACACAACAGAGAGTGCTCAGTCATGACCAAGCACAGCATTCTTCAACCAACCCCAAAGCTGGAAAACTGAAATCAAGAAAGGCAGCAGATGCACACCCAGGGCACAGTGCAATTTACACAGTCATTTCAAAAGAACAGTGCGATTCTTAACTGTGGGCAGAGGTAACACGAGACTAAAAGAAAGAGTCTATGTATCCCTCCCTGCCTTCCTCCGAAGCAGGAGAGGACACAAAACCAGCTACTTCTGTTCAGACTCACAGAGCAGCTGTCAAAGGACAGTGAGCTATCAACTGACCCAATTCCTTCTTCAGTTTTACAGATGGGGAAACTGAGGTAAAGCAGCTTGCTCAGGATGGAGATGCTCTGAATACCCTAAGGACATGTGACTTTCCCGGGTAATCAGTTGAGGAAGTTGGGCAGGATGCTTGTAAGGACATCAGTGACAGCCTTTGCAATTCTAAATCTCATGTGACTAAGCATCAGTAATGCTTAGAGGGGATATAAAGAACAGTCTCCATCATTCCAGACTCAAAGCAAAATGACTAGTCTTAATATGCACCTGATAGAAATGAATGCACTTGCGGGGGGGGGGGTTATGGGTCACAGGTGGAGATCAGAGGACAAGTTGCAGGGTCTACTCTCTCCTTCCACCATGAGAGTTCTAGGGATCAAATTCATGTCGTCAGGCTTGGTGACAAGTACTTTTTACTACTCAGCTCCAGAATTTTGTAGTCATGAACACAATGGAACCTTGCTTTCTGTCTCTTCATCTTGCTGAAAAGAAGGAGGCACACAGGATATCTGCCCTTGGGGAAGCTCATATCTGTGAGGCAGCTAGCACACGCAGAGCTAGATCAAAGCAGAATGTGGGCAGCCATGCCCAGCTCATGCCAAGAAAGATGGTAGAATTTCTGAAAAAACTACTGCACCAAGTAGATGTAGCTAAGTCTTTAAGATTTCTGTAGGAAGAAAAGACAGCAAAAGACTGTCCAGGTAAGGCTTTGCTCAAACTCCATGTGGGAACAGAGAGGTCAAAGGTAGCTGCAAACAAGTGCATGGTGCTCAAAGATGCTCCTGTTTGGCAAATTAAAACCAAACATGGTTGTGCCTAAGATGGAATGATACGGAGCCCATCAGCACAAGTACGCTGTATGCTTTTCCTGCGTAGATCCACACACGGTGTGTTCATCTTCTACAGCTGGAGACTTTTACCAAGAAGCCTCTGGTAAAGTTTAGCCTGACAAGATCTTCCATCAAAGCTGTTTCTACCTATCTCTAGCTGTCATTTATTAATGGAGGGGGTCACCATATCTGTGATGGAAGAATAGATCTGCCCAAATATTGAAGGACAGCAGGAGTCCAGGCATTGAATCCCAGCAAGACTCTCCCATTCATCCTTACAACCAAACCACTTCCAATTGGAGCCAGGATAACCCTAAGTTTAAAACCACTGAAAACAGAATTTCCTAGGTATTCTCAGCCCTGTCTCCGAGCCAGGAGGCTCTGGGAATCTATTTTGCCCTGTCTCGCCCTGACTTCTTCCCATTCACACTTGCCACATAACTACAGGGGCTGCATCGGTCAAAACCACTCAATAGAGTCATTTCCTTGAGGCCAACCAAAAGTGAACACTGGCCAACACACAGACAAAACTGCAAAGCCAAATAGACAACACCCACACCTCCTGCCATGCTCCAACGGGACTGTCTCATGAGTGGGCAGGTTTCCATCCTTGACCGTCTGTAAAGGAGATCTGATTGCATCCTAATGCCAGCTCTACTGAGGTAGAACATTTAGGCTTGGTTTAAGGTGACAGACTTGCCCTGAGGAACCCACCCAAGAACTGTCACACTCAGAATGCAGTATCAACTCAGAGACTTCTAATTCTTAGTGTACATAAAAGCTTCATTGTTTCCAATCTCCATAGGCTACCTGCACCACATATTTTTATGAGCCTACATTTCAGCGCTCTGAGCCTACAATACACATAATTTTCAATTATGTCAGGGCAGGCCAGGACCGCTGCCTATATAACATTACTGGTTGGAGGAAATGAGAGTCACCCCCACTGCCCAGAGAGAGCTAACCAAATCCAGATGGTGGAGGACAGCCCCTGGCCCTGCCGACTGGCAGGAACTCCTCAATGACAGGCTCAAATGCTCCTTTTGGGTGCAACCTGATGCCGCTGAACAGCGAGGCACCCACAAATCCATGGCCACTCCTAGAATCTTAACCAGCATGCTGGATGACAGGGTTCCTTTTGGGAAAGCAAGTATTATGTTGGGATTTTTATTTTAAAAATCCCAATCTTCCAAAGTGATTCTCCCCAGTTCCTTCATCTTCCACTATTGGTCCTGATGAATAGGGAAAATAAATAAATAGAGAGAAGAAGAAGGAAATTAGGTACAATTACAGCCTAAAGGAAAATCTCTTCCTTCCTGGACACATTAAGCCGTGCGAAATTCTATTCTGCTGAATCCTAAAGGAAGACGCGCAGTGGCGTCTCAGACTCACAGGAGGGCTGAACACCCACCGTCTCATTTGCCCAACAGTTCCACTGCAGCTTTATATCCTGTGGGGGGGAAATATCTCCACCATCCTACAAGAAAAACACTAGGCTCCTGCTCGCTTCCCCTCAAGCTGCTCCACATGGAAATTATGAATTGCCTACAAAAACATTAAACTTTTCAACAAACGGCAATCAAATGGGGCTGAGGGAATTCCTACATTGAGACCTGTTGAAATGGGGTCTGCTCGCCTTTCATTTGGTCAAAAAAATAATAATACTAATAAGGCCATCTTGGCTTAAGCATTTCATCTTTCGTTTAATAATAATGTTCTGATCATGCCCCATTAGGCCCTCCTCCAAATCATATTTTACACTGTGGCTCTAGGAGGTGAGGCTTAAGCTTTGGACCTGTGGGCAAAGGCTCACACTACACATGCAAAGCCAAGGGCCTGAAAGGAATCACAGCGCCAAAAGCCTGCTGAATTGTCAGCAAAAAGGAAGAGCCGGGCAGAAGTCTCAGTCAATAATGTGCTTGCCGTGCAAGTATGAAGACCCAAGTTCAAGTCCCACGAACTTCAAAAGCAGGGCGCATCTGCAAAATGAGTGCTGGAGGGGTAGGGGCAGAAGGACCCCCTTGGCCTCACAGTCTAACCAAATCCTGGAACCCCTAGTTCAGTCTGAGATCTTGTCTCAACCTAACAACAGCAATGCGGACAGTGATTGAGGTAGACACCTAAAGTCAACCACCAATCTCCACATGTGTACATATGCACACGCACCACACACACACACACACACACACACACACACACACGAGAGAGAGAGAGAGAAAGAGAGAGAGAGAGAGGGAGGGAAAATAATGTAAGCCTCTCTGATTTCCTTCCTTCTTCCACTTCTCCCAATAGAAGGAAAAAAGCAAAAGCAGATTGGAAAGAGTTTCCCAATAGAAGCTTTCAGAGCTGCCAGAGGCTCAGACAGACCAGCCTGTCACAATCTGTTCCCACAGGTCACCCGCATCCTCTGGGACCCCACCATCGGAACTTGCTACTTTATAGCTGCTACTGGGGCCTGGGTGCATGTCCCTAAACAAACAGAAGACTCAAAGCACAGTGACAATGAAGACAAAGTTGCCGGGAAAATTCACATCCTTAATTAAACACCAGCAAGGCTTCCCGGCACTTGTTTCATTTACCGGTCCCACAGATGGACAGGCGAGTGGAGATTGCCCTCCCCCTTATTTATTCAGGGCAGGGCTTTTCAGATAGTAAATATCTCAGGCTCTGTGGTCCATGACCATGCTCGCCAGTGTAACTTGAAAGCAGCCCCCCGGCAAGCATGGGTGTGTTATGTTACGACGTTATGTTATATCGTGTTATGGCAGCATGCACTCCAATAAACTGTATTTAAAGGACACTGATATCTGAACTTTCAGTATCTAGGGATACTATTCTTCTCATGTTTTTTTTCTTTTCAGACTCATTTTATTTTTTACTTTTTAAAGACTTATTTATTTATTATGTATACAGTGTTCTGTTTGCATGTATGCCTGCAAGCTCATTTTATTTTTTAATTGCATGTCTATGTATGAGTCTGTGGGAGATAAATGCACATGAGTACGGGCCTGGAGAACTGTGTGCCTGTGTGTGAGTCTGTGGGGGTTAAGTGCACATGAGTACAGGCATAGAGGTCAGAAGAACACCTCAGATCCCTGGAATCTGAGCCACCTGACACGGATGCCAGTTCTCTAGATGATTTTTCTTGATTTCTTAAATCATTTAAAGATAATAAAACTCAAAAATAAGCAATTAATTCACTAATTAAGACAGTGTTGTTCTTCACTTTCAAGCCATTTGAACACAGATGCAAGCCAACAGTGAGCTATAGGTGCATAGTCAGTCATCCCTGGCTTGGAGAGTCAGTCTAGAAGAAGTGGATACCACCCCTGCATAAGTCTTTGGTCTGGACATTGATACAGTCATGTCACAAAGTGTGTCAAGTGGCTCAAAGGTAACATTTTAGATTGAACTGTCACTGGCAGACTCTGTTTTGAGGATCATAAAAGAAACTGAGCAGGACATGGTGGCTCACACCTTTAATCCCAGATGGATCTTGGGAGTTCAAGGCCAGCCTGGTCTAAAGTTCCAGGACAGCCAGAGATACCTAGTGAGACCCTCTGTCAAACAAAACAACAACAACAGAAATCTGAGCCCTCCGGCCAAGGCACTCAGTCACACAGAAGACCACCATTCCAAAGAAGTGGCTACCTCTACTGTCCAAGATGGAAGTTCTAGAAATCACTGAGCAATTCTGACTGAGTAAGGTCCCAGAGGCATATCATGTGACATCAGACCATCCCCAAGAGAGCAACAGGTGGGCTGTCTTCAGCGCACAGAGAAATGATTTCAGAGCTTCGAGAGCAACTGTCTGCTTCCCTTCTCCAGAACTTCCCCATATGACAAGTCTGGAATGAAACCCCCCATGGTGCCCACTCTGCTGTCCACCAACAGACCAACAGATGCCATTAGCCATGGGCTTAAACAATGTTCAAGGTTGGTAGAGGGACAGTGAGGAAACACTTTGTTCAGAGAAAATGAAGCTAGGGGTTAGGGAAGTGGCTCCATTTGGTAGAGTGCCAGCTTTGCAAGCACAAGGGCCTGGATTCATGGCCAGGAGCTCACATAGCAAGCAAAGTATGGTGGCAAGCACTTACAAGTCCTGTGCGAGGAGGGAGACACTGGATCCCTGAGGCTCGCTGACCAACCAGCCTGGCCAATTTGGTAAGTTCTAGACCAGTAAGAGACCCTATCTAAAGAAAGGTGAATGGGTCCTGAGGAACAACACCCGAGTTTGACCTCTTGCCTCCATGAGCACTGCACACACAAACACAGAGACACACACAAAGACATGAAGGTGAAATTGCCTTGTCCAGAAATTAAGTTCCACAGTCAGCAGTCAGCCAAGATAATTAGTGAAAAAAACAAGTGACAGCAACCCTTTTTCAGCTCAAGCTGATTCTGACTAGGTTAATCTATTCCTCAGGAAATCTAATTAGTTGGATCCATCTTCACAGTGGATCCCTAATGGGTCCCTCTGACAAGATCTCCTAGCACACTGGCACCAGGAAGTTGTAAATGTCTTGTTTCTAATGAAATGTCAGGCACATCCAAAGGGAGGGAAGGGTCACCCATGGTCCATTGTGTCCAAAATCATGAAGTCTTCCCCTCAAAGCAGCATAGGCCAGATGCTGACTCCCTTGCCAACAGGCAACACAGGACAGAAAGAGTGGTGACTACATACCAAATCTTACTAAAGAAAAGGCCACCAGAAGCCACTTAGTACAATGAAGAGAGTACCTGAAATAAGAAAATGGGCTGTTGGAGTATCTTCCCAATAGTAATCATCACTGGGCCTCTTCAGGACATCAAGTTGTAAGGAACAACACACACACACACACACATACACACACACTCATACACACACACAGACACACACATGCACTCATACTCACATACACACATACACACATTCACACAGACACACACACACAGACACTCACACCCACGCAGACACATACACACACAGACACTCACACCCACGCAGATACATACACACACACAGACATACACACACTCACACATAAGCACACATAACTCACACAAACACACACACGTTTCATTACCACTTCATAACTAATTTTGCTACTGTTATGAACTATAATGTACATATCTGATATACTGAGGAGTTGTGACCCACAGGTTGAGAACCACTGGTATAGGCGCTTACAAACTCCAGAGCTGGTTCTATTGCAAACAATCCACAGTAGTTCTATTTTTAAAGGTTTTATTTGCCTATAAAGCATGACAAGATGCAGACATCTGTGTTTCCGGTTTGGGATTCAGCACGACGACAAGCACACAGTATAGAAACACCAGGGAGAGGAACCCCAGACTGAAGCTGAATGTTCTCTAAGGTTAAACAAGGAATGGGGCCACGAGAACTGGTGAGATCGTAGGTTTGGTTGGGTCTTGTCTTGGTTTTGTTCATTTTTTAATAAAACCCAACATAGCAGGAACTTACGGACCTTCTCTTAAAAGCGCTGCCCCCTTTCCCACAGAAAATGACCATGAGAAAAGCCACATGTAGATGCCAGGGTCCAACATCATCAGCCTTCATTTTCGTGTGTCATTCATTTTAAAGATGTTAAATGAAATCCTGTGGTTGACTTCTGTCACAGTGACGTACCAGTACTCAATGATATCCATCAGCACTGAGGTACCTTAGCAGTGACCACTATATCAAGAATAATCTTGAGATAAAGGAGAAGAGGATGCAGAACTAACATTTGTACAAGAAGGAAAATGAGACCTAGCTTGCTACAAGTCACAAGGCTAGTCACATGGAAGACAAGTAGGCAGGGCTTCAGGCCACCCACTTGCTTTACTCCATCCGGGCTCATCTCCTAACTTCCCTCTGCCTTCCCTGCTTTTCTACCAGGTGTCTGTGCCCACCAAGCTCTAACCAGAGAAAAGAGCCATGGATGCTGAGCCAATGTTTCAAGTACCCACATCCCTGATCCAGGTTAGAGGACATGAGGTCGCCCAGGTCATGATCTCCAGTCTCCAGTCAGAACCACACAGGTAGTTAGTTCCCTGAGCCCCCACAGCTGGTGATTAACTGACCTCTTGCCTGCAGAAACCTCCCATGAACAGCAGACCACAGACGGGTCACCTTTAGGCAGAAAACATTTACAGTCTCTCGTTTTAAAATCAACCAATTGTAGCCACCACAATTTTTATTACTTATAAAAAGGCCAAGAACAGTCAAGTTAATTGGAATGTCTGACTTTACCACCTGTGTCTCCACAACATGCCAAGAGAGATACAGGCCATCTGCAGACAGAAAATAAACCGGAAGACACAGAGAAGCCTAGGGAGCAAATGTGGGTACTGCTAGGAGCTAAGCAGAATGTTAGATGCCCTGTAACTCAAAGACATCAAGCCTTTAGTCTTCAGAATACTAAAACCAGATAACTGAAGTGTGGTACAGAAATTTAAAACGGAATATTACCCAATGATAAAATCAGACAGCATTATTGACACATGCTACATCCCGGGTGGTCCTTGATACATTATGTGCTATTTTAAAGAGGGTAGACAAAAAGGCGGGGGACACACCTATTATTAGAAAGGGGTGGGGAGCACCAGCTGGGGAAATGGGGTTCTTTATGAATGATGAGAACTCCCAGGAATAGAGTGCCAGTGTTGGTACGACCCTGTGAGCATTTTAAACACCAATAAATTGTGCGCTTTATTTTTAAGATTTATTTATATGTCGTGTGTGTGTGTGTGTGTGTGTGTGTTTGTGTATGTGCATGTGCGTGTGTGTGTGCACATGTGTGAAGGTATTCACAGAGGTCAGAAGAGGGCACCTGATTCCCTGGAGCTGGAGTTATAGGAGGTTGTGCACTATCTGACACAGGTCGTAGGAATCAAACTCTGGTCTCCCTCAAAGGCAACAGCGGCTCTTACCTGTTTAGCCATCTTGCCAACCCTGACTGTGTGCTTTAAGTAGATACATTTTAAGGCATGAGAAAAAAATATCTCAATTTATTGAGGCACTGAGTCATTTGATGGTTGTCTCACCACCACAGTTGAGAACACAGCAGAAAGGGAGAAAACCATCCTACCCTCCGTGCCATACCATATCAAAGATGGGACAGGGAAAAGGAAGCTGTTTGCAGATGGGACTGTGGTCAGCTAGGTCTCTGGGAGAATTCCAAAGGCAAGAGCCACAGGGCACAGTCTACCCTGGATGAAAGGTGCTCTTGAGGAGGAATGGAAGAGCATGGTTGCTTAGCTGACAGGCACATGGCTAAAAACCTAGAGGAATGGCCAAGTCAGCAGACCCACAGGTCATTCAGACATGCACCAGCTCCCTCCCACAGACGATGGGCCAGCAAGATGGCTCTGTGGGTTAAAGCACTGTTGCAATGCCTGGCCATGTGAGTTTGACCCCAGGACCCACACAGTAGAGAGAGAACTGGCTCCCACAGTTGTCCTCAGACCTACACACACCCACCATGGCAGGTAAGCACACAGTCAATCAGTTCATGTAATAAGTAAAAAGTAAAAATAAAAAATTTAAAAAGACAAGCCACAGAAGTGAAATAAAGGGGGGAAATTACATAGTGGAGACAGTTAATATTTAGAATTTTTTCCTTCAGCTACTCAGGGGACTTAAAACTACAGGTCTCTCATAGAGACAAGTGACCTGAGAGGCAGAGGAGGTGAGTGATAGGGTCTTGCTCTCCTGAGGAGATTTTAGCTTTCATTTTTAAATTATTCAGTTGCTGCTGGGTTTTTTTTAATTTCTTTCTTGGGGCACTCAAGGCTTAAATTTTTCCAATTTTCCCGATTCCCCATGACAAAGACAGCCCAAAACCAGCAGTGGGATAATGGACTGACTCACTTCAGTCCGTCTGCATAGGCAGCCGGACCCCAGCTTCCAATTCCAGCTGAAATCGCAACCCTAAATGCATTTTCTTTAACAGTTTTTTTCCCCTTGTCACATCTGAAAGGGGTCAGTGGCTCCAAGGAGGTCTCCCTTCCAAACTTTTATTGTCGGTTTCTAGCTGTGACAGGCTTGTAGCAATGATGCTTCCACCCTACACCCAGGGAAGCCTGGGGTCAGCAGCGCCTCTGGTTAATTTTGCACTGGGAAGAAAGAGCCCCAGGTCTAGGTAGAGATGTCTGACCTTCTGCAGGCCCCCGACCCCCCTGCCTGCTCATCTTTGCTGCCTCAGCCAGAGCCGCCTGCCACTCAAGTATCGTCTTGCTGTAACAAATTACTCCTAACCCAGGATTACTGCTCTTTCCAAATCCCTCCTAGAGAGCAAGGAAATAAACATTCTCTCCCAGGACTCTGCCCAGTTGTTCCCCTGGTTGGTAATCCCCAGTTCTATTTGCTTCTCCTGCGAGCTTCATCTGGGAGGTCTACCAGGTCAGCTAGGCCATCCTGGCCCACTCTGCTCTCAGGCGTAAACTGAATGTCTCAATTGTCCACCGGGCACAGTCGAGGATGAAGGCGGGCTTTCTGTCCCCAGACACCCCTCACGATGGCTCTCTCTGCCCACACACTTCGATCTGCCTACAGACCGGACTGTTTTGATTCCGGTCACCCCAAATTCCTCCCTAGTAGTCCACAAGGATGAGCCCCCATCCAGCTGCTCTGTGCAGGCTAACACCCTGTGTCTAGGAAACAGGGCTATGCCCCAGGGGTGACAGCGTCTGGGGACAGGCTTAATGGGGTGAAGGGGCAGAGGAAGGGACTGGGTTGCAGGCTGCATTCAGAAGTACCCTTGGGCCCTCGGCCTGTGGCTTCCTTTCATAAACTAGCAGGAGATATTTCGAGCACAATAAGCTCATTGGGGAAAGGAAATGCAGTTCTGCTCGCTTCCAAGTCACCTCTGAAACACTGGGAGATTCCGGGCACTTGAGACACACAGGGCTGTTCAGGATTTTTTAATTGTATACACAGCCGGGCTGGTATATGGTGGGGTGCAAAGGGCAGAACAATGGAGCTTATAATCAAAGTGGGTGATAAGGAGATAAGGATCACAGGGGCTGCTGTAAGCGTGACTTTCAAAGAGGGGGCAGCACATGGCTGCCAGCAAGCGCTTTGACACATGATCAACAAGGAACACACATCACACGCCTGCTTCCCCCAGAGAACAAGCCCTGGCTGAAGATGGAAAGGAGGTGTGGCACTAGGAACTTGGTCTGGAGTTCCAGCTTCATGTTGGTCTGGAGTTCTGGCTTCATGCTCTCATGTATGGGCAGGAGCTGACCACTCTCCGCTCCTGGGGACAAATGGCCTCTTTAGACCAACTTTTTCTCTTCCTTTACATTTGAGTCCTTAAAAGAACTTAGCTGGAGAAGGAGCAGTGGCCATCTGAAGTTAACCATTAGCTGACATAGTATTCCAACAGCACCAAGATCAGTTCTTCCTCCCGCCTGGGGTCTTCACTATTTACAGCAAGAGAATTTCCCAGACTTTGATTTATTTGTGATCCCAACCAGCCATGACCACAGAACCTGGCCCCATGTACTTTCAGAGCTCCCAAGGATCTAGCAGACAAAGACAGAGAGAGGTACTCAGGCCCAAGAGGGCTCAGCCTAAGATCTATCCTTTTAACCACACATGGCTCCTGGGCTTTCTCTTCCAGTCCAAACCACCACAACCCCTACACACACA
>LZPO01027410.1:228698-256365 GCA_001675575.1 Neotoma lepida | reverse complement strand
AAAAAAAAAAACACCACAAATACCAAATGTGGATTTCTATTCTAGAAGCACCTTTGGCCTTGCAATGAAACCTTGCAAAATTACCACCAGACAGCCTAAATCTGGTTGCACACAAGAAACACTCATAATGTAATTAGCAGTGAAGGACCCTCTCAGCGAGGCACCCTGGACTGGAGCCCCTTGCTATATCCAAGGCTGGGGGCTTTACAGCTATGGGGTCACACAGCACTGGGAGGGGAACAGTGAAGACATACCACACCTCAGGATTTTGACTACCAGCATTTCAACTAAAAGCCAACCCAGAAATCAGTCACACCCTATCTAACAAGAACAGACCAGGCTCCTCTGGGTCCATCCCTTTGGTACATACATCTGTTCTCACATGCAAAGAGAACTGCTTTTGGCCTCCAAGTTTCAGCAAAACATGGGGGGGGGAGAGAGAGAGAGAGAGAGAGAGAGAGCTGAACACACAGGGAGCTTCCACATGTATTACTTCCCACAGATTAGACAAAATTCACGAATAAGGTGAGCCGAAGATCAGTGTTATATGAAAGAAAAATGTTTCGGTCCCTCTCAAGCACTCCAAAACACACAAAGCAAATATTCCCTAGATAGATTCTTAACGAACTGCAAAAAATGAACAGCTGAGCTAGGCAGGTGCTTGTATGTAAATGACAGGGCTTCTGAAAGACCTGGCTACAAGTTAATGGACCCTCTGCCAGCTCGACACCCAGCAAGCCCTTTCATCATAGAGAAGAGAAATTTCAGTTTGGGTCCTGACGAAATTACCTGTAATTCCAAAGGCCTCATATCTCCTTCCTAAAATGCCTCTGCTCTCAGCTCTAGGCTTTTTTCCTTTCCCACTGCCTTCACACACGAGTTCAGACCATCATCCCAGCAGCGCACTGCTGGGTCCCTAACCCCCACCCTCCCCAGACCCGTCCCTGCCCACTGCAGGCAATCAACAAATACCCCTCGACAAATGAAGAAAGCTTGCCACACTTGCTACAGTCTGGCGCCCACGTTTATGATGGAATGGTCAGCCATGGTGAAAATTGGAACAGCCAGGCCTATCCCATTCTCTGAAAGCAGTATTTCCCAAAAGTTCTGGCCTGATAGAATCACTGAGGGACCCCAATGCTACATCTGCCTGGATGCTCTTCCCTGAACAGACCAACTTAATGGAACCAGGTGCAATCTAGACATTAGTCCATTCTGATGGGCAGCAAAGTGATGCCTCACAGTGATGGTGCAATAGCAGAACTGCAGAGAGAGCAGGAGAAATACAGGCTTCTCAGGCTTGGGCCAGAGCCTCAGAGTTGGGATGGCCCTGAGTTTAGCTGCACAGAAGTAAAGACACTTGTGAGAGATACCCAGACAGCCTTTGTACGTTCATAACATTCTTCTGGCCTGGCCCTTCTGAGAATGACAAGCCTTTGCCAATGCCTTTCTTTTGTCCAGTCAGAAAGTTATTATTTATCTGTCAAGTTCAGGTATCACATTTTTTCCAGTCTCTCAGAAACAAACAATTACCACTCTACCCCTCCAGGTCCTTAATCCTCAAGTATCAGCTAAAGTTGGGTTTCTTCAGAGAGAGCCTATAGGCAGGAAGACCATATTCAAAGACACTTCTACTGCTGACTAACCTGATGACCTTGGTCACGTCTTAAACTTCTCTTACTTTCTGTTGTATCACTTACAATCTGGCCTCCATGGGCACTTACACTCATGCACACATACACACCCATGTACACATATACATCCATGCACACATACACATCCATGCACACATACACATCCATGTACACATACACATCCATGCACACATACACATCCATGCACACATACACATCCATGCACACGTACATATACATGCACACATACACACCCATGCACACATACACATCCATGCACACGTACACATCCATGCACACGTACACATCCATGCGCACGTACATATCCATGCATACGTACACACCCATGTACACATACACACCCATGCACACATACACACCCATGCACACATACACATCCATGCACACATACACATCCATGCACACGTACATATCCATGCACACGTACACATCCATGCACACGTACACATCCATGCACACGTACATATCCATGCACACGTACATATCCATGCATACATACACATCCATGCACACACACAAATAAAAGTAATACAAATAAAATATTCCCCAGGGGCAGGCAAGATAGCTCAGCAGGTAAACCATATTACCTGAGTTTGATTCCCAGGAACCACATGGTGGAAGGAGAGAACCAACACCCCAAGTTATCCCTTGACCTCCACTTGCATCATACACACACATGCACACACACACGTATCCACAAATAAATAAATACATAAATGCACACATACATATATACATAACCACATAAATAAATAGGGGAAACCTCTCCAGGTGATTCTAGTGCTCTGAAAGTTGAAGGAACCTTGGTTCTAACTCGTGGGAGCCAGAGGCACCATGAACTACTATCACAAAGAACTATAAAGACACTGAGCTTTGCACACCTGTCCTTAAGGGCGAGGGACCTTGCCTGGCTGCCCTATCCCAGGAAATGGCATCAAAACAATCACTGAAGCCAGTTCCTATAGGACCTGCCAGGAAAGTTCCCCAAACGCCATTCTCCAAATTCCTATGGTGGGTATTGGCCAACTAGAAGGGAAAACTATGAAAATAGAGTCAGTGCAGCCTGTAGGTGTGATACACAGGGACATTGTCAGAGTCAAGTAGCCCAAGAACCAGCACCCCCACTCGAAAGGTAAATGGACTCATGCCTCATCTTTTACAGTCTCCTTAATTACCTAAAAGAAGAATAGCCCGTGCTCCAGAGCAGGCTGGAAAATCCTTTCATCTCTCCTTCAAGGCTCCCCCAGGGAGCCACAACAGGTTTTCTTAAATGTATGAAAGGATCTGTCCAGGAATGCTNTCTTTAATTTACCATCCTCTAAGGAACATGAACTGAGAAGCAAAACAAACTTGACAATGGCCCTTTACAGCTTTAAGCACAGACAAAAATGAAGACCCTGCCAGCAAAGTCACATGAGCACTGGCTGGACTGGGAGGGCAGCAGTACCTCCCTCAGGGAGCTACCTTCAGGGAGCATTTCCTCACTGCCCAGGATGTGTCCCCAGAGCTTAAGAGAATCCCTCCCTAGAGGTTGGCATCTAGTATTTCCTAATGAGTTTCTACGAGTCCTGGTCTGCTAGTAGCAGGAGATGCGTTTTCCACGAGGTGATACATGGATATTATAATTAATGCAGTAGGGTCTTCAGGGCCAAAAGCATTGGCGGACTTACTTGTGATAAAGAAGTGGGAAGGATTTGCAGGGACCTTACAGAAAGTAAGTCAACTCAGAGAAAGCATGGGCTTCCCCAGGCCGGTTTAACACCCAGCTGGAAAGAGGGTGATTCCACAAACACATATATAGAGTCACAGGGAGAAGCAGCAGGATAGAGGCCCCTGCATCTGGAGTCGGTCCTTATTGCTGTCCACGAAGATGCCCATAGGCTGAGAGGAGGCTGCGTTCAGCACTTCACCTGGCCTAGAGGTCAGCCAGCCTCAGAGACATAAGGATAAGCACTGCAATAGGAAGCACCCCAAATTATGAGTCCCCAAAGGAGGAGGGCAAAGAAAAGCAGCTTCTCCATGCAGGGTGCCACCAAGTGTATTTTTAGGTTGAACATGTGTTAGAAAACAAAAAAACAGCTCACCAAACCTGTAGTTTCCCAAAAGGCAAGGATTACAGACAGGCTGAGCTAAATGAATCAAATGTTTGAATGCATCAAATGATAACAGTCCAGGCAGCATAGAGTTATGCCAAAGATCATAAAAGGGTGTTCCCAGGAAGAGAAATACTAAAGAAATTTAGTGAGAATTCTGGCCCACAGTAATGATGTCAGACTGAAGACCCTGCAGAAGGAGGAGGCTACAGGACATCAGAGAGAGACAGGTGAGTCCAGGAGGGCAAAAGCAACGGTGCTGATGGGGACAGTTATCTAAGGGCGGTCTGGATACATCCCAGAAAGGTACCCATGGCAGGTGTAACAAGGATGACCATCTCCAGATGAGAATCATACACCAAAGAGTGTCGGAGACAAAGGTGTCTGAAAACCACTCAAAGGCGGCCTTGGGGGAAATCTAAGGCAAAGCGTTAGAGAACACGCTAAACTAAACAAGCTCTAGACAAGTGTCATCAAGACTCCACTGAGACCAGCCACAGAGCTGGAGGCTTGCTTTCACTGGGGCTTTCCGTGTAATTCACTTCCTAGTTGTCCAAGACCCAAGCCAGGGGCCAAGCTGCCTGCTCAGCCGGGCTTTGGATCCTGCCAGAATTTAGAAGCATCCAGTCAAAGGAGGGCAGGCGATGAGTTGCAGAAATTAGAAGGGTAGGCAGACAGCAATACTCAGAATCAGGATGAGGATGCTTCTAGGGTGCTGATCAGGTTCATTCTTTGGGCTATAAAGACCCCCATCCCCCCTCTTGCACACCCTTCCCCCATGTCTCCACGTGGCTGAGGAAAGGAAAAGAGGGAGAGTCAGCCCGAATTCATTGGAGATGTAAATGAAGCCCGTTTTCAATGTTAAGTGCACTTCCAGGAAACTAAGGTGGAACCACTGTTTACTCCAGCCCTGGTGATGCTGTCGCCACGCAGCACAACCTCCAGTCAAGCTATTAACTTGAACGTTGAACTTCACAGCCTGGCTGTCTTCCTCAGCCTTCCTTTTGATGTTACCTCCAAAGCAAAAGATCAAAGGCTTTGAGTGTGGTGAGGGGAAGTCCCAAGCTCTTAGCCTAGCAGCCTCTGATATATGTTAAAATCCTGGCCAAAAGAGGAGCAGGCAGGAGAGGGAACCAGCTCCTGAGAGGCCTGGGGCGGGCGGGCAGCTCACAGAACAAGGCCAGGGAAGGAATGAGGTCACCAGTGACAGAGACATCAGGGACATATATTGCAGGTGCTTGGAACTCACAATACCCCCAAAAAGAAATCAGTCTTGCCAGATGTCATACGCTTTCACAACACACCCTTACAAGAGCCAAACCCTGCTCCAAAGGGCCTTTAATTCACCATGAACCTCCACCCATCACCCAAGGAACTTGAACAGAATGGGGAACTGGGTGTCTGCTGGTCCTAAGCGCCAAGGGGAAAGGTGAACTGACTAATCACAGCAGGTACTACTCGGTGACAGAGATGCCAGCACTGCAGAAAAGGAATGGAAGTTTAAGATCACACAACACAGCCCTGGCCTCAAGCTTCAGTTGGGGAATATGAAGTTGCTTTCCCTTCCATCTGAGGTTGTGATGCACCCAGGGTGGGAAGGAAGGGGGCAGGGAAGCCCTGATGACAGCATGCACAGGGGCCCAGCTCAGCAACAGAGAAGCAAGAGGTTGGAGGAACTGCACAGGGAAGTGTGGCCAAGGGTGGTCAGAGGCCAGCAGCCGCATTGGGTTTCCAGCCGCAGGGCAAACTTGGAGCCTTATACTCTGTGATTCTGTAGATATGCTACAAAAAGCTTGTGCATAAAGAAACACCTCAAACTCCAGCAGACTATGCTTTGGATAAAGGGTCAAACAGAAAAACCAGTCTGTGGTCATGGGACTCAGAGAGGGTCCCCCTGAAAAAGGGCTGGGAAAGTCCTTAATGCAGACCTGCTCACACTGGTGTAGACGGAGGTCTGTGTACTCCGAAGCCAGCCCGGCAAGCAAACGGATGTGGGAGATGGGTACTCAATCTTTGGTATTTTGTTCTGCGTCTGTTCCCACCATTGACCTGTGCAGAGCGGGCTCCAGAGAACTCCAAAGCGCCCCACCCTGGGCTCTGTCTGTTGACACCCTGGAGAATGGGCTGGAAATACAAAACCCAAGGTTTCAACTGAGCAAACAAAACAAGCCTATCTCTGGCCCCTTTCCACTTTTAGAAACAGAAATTTGGCTAAAGGGATAAAATAGAGAAATTCTTGTGGGACGACTCTCATTATGGACAGAATGTGCTGTTTCCCAAGTTGCCTTGGCTCCTGGGTTCCATTTTATTTCTTACAATAAAAGTCTCTAAAAGGAATCGAGCCCTGAGGGCCAAATTTATCCTTATTCTCTGCAAATCCAGCCGTTTCTTCCTCCAGGACAGCAGTAGAACCTGCTTCCTCCCCTCCTGTCGGGGCTCACCCGTATCCTATTGAGCCCTCCTCCTTCTGCCTCTGAGGACCGCCTGCACCAGGCTTGGTTATTATTCTTGGACAGCTACATTTGGTATTCAGACAATGATATGAGGCTCAGATGCCTGAAGGAAACAAGCTAAACTGAAGAGTCACCAACCATAGACAAAAGTCCTTCCCAGCTCACCTTGCGCTTTCCTTTCGTCCTTTCTCTGCCCAGGCATTTCTGGATAACATGACCAACACTGAGCGAATGACTTGTCTGCTGTTCCCCAACCCACCAGGAACTCCTAGGGTAAGCCTCACTCCTAGGGCAAGCATGGCAGTTCCATGTCAAGCCCTAGTGCAATCCCAGAGGCAGGAAGGGCAGGAGGGAGAGAGTATGCACTCACAAACCAGTGCTCTGCTGGGTCACCTGGGAGTAAAAAGGTTTCCAAAGGACAGAGGGGAGCCCAGCAGGCCATGCCTATGGTGAGCACAGGAAAAAGAAGTAAAATATAGCCAGTCTAAGCTCTCACCCACTGCGAGAAAATTTAAAAAGTGGGGAGATGCTACACCTGCATAGTTACCTTATGGCTGGGAACCACAGCAGACTCACCTCTGGCCCACCCTCCTAAGAACCCGCCTTTCTCCCCAAACAGCACTGTGACTCATACCATGACAACTGTTGGGATGGAGGAAGGGTCCTACCACTGGCAACATCATGACACACCACCAGACAAATTGAATAGCAGGGCCAGGCCAGGAACAACACCAGCTTAAACACTAAGATCCTTACCCACCCACTCCTCTATCCACCCATCCAGCCATCCGTCTACCCATCACCTACCCACCCACTCCTCTATCCACCCATCCAGCCATCCGTCTACCCATCACCTACCCACCCACTCCTCTATCCACCCATCCAGCCATCCGTCTACCCATCCACCCACCTACCCATTCATCCATCCACTCACCCACTCATCCATCTACCCCCTCTTCCATCCATGGTTGACTCAACAACTTCCAGGTACCAGGAAGTACGTCGGGAGACTTATCAAAGACACCCCCCGCCCCTCCCCCAACTTCCCTCGAACACCTCCCTCACAACAGAAGCTTTATATAGAAGACACCTCCAGAGAGCAGGAAGCAGCCCAAAGGAGCTCAACTGTGCACAGGCCCAACTCCCGCCAGTGCACTCCAACTACAGTGTAGGAAGTCCCATGTCTATTATCTTCAGAGATGTGGTAAATCACAGCTGGGAAAGGAGGCATGCCATCTCAGCTCTAGACAGAGAAGCCTTGCTAGGAGAAGCGGAGCTTCTGAAAAGGGAATTCTTCTTCCACTGCAGCCAGCTGCTATCTCTGGTTGATGACCCTATTAACCTCTTGGTCTGAATAAAGACCTGGGGCCTGAAAGCACTGCTGCCCTTTTGACTGCACATTCTGCAGGGAAAGGAGAAGCAGAGAGCGCTACCCTGGCTTCCACACCCACCAGCAGCCCATCACAGCTTCCTGAAATATAAACAGCTGGGTCCTCTTATCTGTGTTTTTTCACTTTCTGAAGTTTCAATGACCCCCCAATTGGCCATCGTCCAAAAGTATTAAATGGGAAAATTCCAGAAACTCTAAGATTTAAATAACTTTTATTATAGTGATTTATTCTAATTGTTCTGTTTGCTATTGTTGTTCTTGACCTATTGTTGTACCTCAACTTGTAAGTTAAACTTTACCAGTTGTGAATTATAGGGAATGTGCAGTAGTGCATTATAGGAAACGTACAGTAGTGCTTTGGGCTTAGTACTTTGGTACTATGCACAGATTCAAGCACACACTGGAACATACACCCTGCAGACAAGGGGACAGGTATGTGGCTCATCTGGAGTCTACAGAGACCCTCCCGTCATTCCAGAACTCCTTGGTTCCCACCTCCTAACCCAAAGCACCCTTCCAGATTCTTCCTGCTCATTTGGAGTCTCCCCTTCTCCAAACAGAAGTTCAAGCAAGGCCTCTTCAACAAACTGGTGGGATGCCATCCTATCCATGAAGAACCAGCATCTGACAGGTCCTGGGCGATCTACTTCCCCTTTCACACAATATTTTAAGTTTCCAGCCTGGAAAATCCCATGTCGGAGAATATTATTTTAAGATGCGTTACATTTGTTTATGCTGTGGAACATTAGTTTTAATGATGCAAAGATGTGTCGCATTCTTTTCTGTTGCATTTCTTTAACTCTCTAAAGCTGTGTTACTTTGCCTGTCTAAAACACCTGATTGGTCTAATAAAGAGCTGACCGGCCAATAGCAAGGCAGGAAAAGGATAGGCGGGGCTGGCAGGCAGAGAGAATAAATATGAGGAGAGATCTAGGAACAAGAGAAAAAGAAGGAGAGGAGGACATCAAGGGCCAGCCACCCAGCTACACAGCAAGCCATGGAGTAAGAAATAAAGAAAGATATATAGAATAAAGAAAGGTAAAAAGCACAGACTGTCTCTTATACACATCTAGATGTGTATAAGAGACAGGAAATAGAGAAAGGTAAAAGCCCAGAGACAAAAGATAGACAAGATAATTTAAGTTACAAAATGCTGGCAAGAAACAAGCCAAGCTAAGGTCGGGCATTCATAAAAAAGAAATAAGTCTCCATGTGTAATTTACTTGGGAGCTGGGTGGTGGGGCCCCTAAGAGTAAAGTACAAAAAAACCAACAACTACAGTACCAAGGCCTTGGCTTGATCTTTCAGCCTTGAAAGGTAGATAGTTTCCATGCACAGAAGGAGCTGATCCATGGTCCCTGTTACCAGTGGCATACGTCTGCAGCTTCTCCGTACCAGATGCAAAGCCATCTAAACACTGATGCTCAGCCACCTTGATGGGTGGATTGTGTCCAACAAGACTGAACTTCCAGTCCTGGTGCTGACGCTTGACACCCAAGGGAGCCTGCACAAACTCCCTACTGGAAGCCCTGGGTTACCCACTTGTTTGATGAGAATCCCAGCTCTTGACCTCAGAGGCACAAGAGACCACTGTTGTGCTCAGCAGCCCAAAGGAGGTTTCCTGACAGATGAGCCCCTTTCCCTCCTGTGCTTACCCATGAAGCATTTGTTAAGTTACAAGAAATCAGACTAAAAACAACCAAACAAATGGTTCTGGCTGGGAAAGGGGGTCAGAAGGGGAAGAGAGAAAGAGGGGTAGGGACAACCATTATTCTTGAGCCCAAAAACAACTCAAAAAAGTTCAAGTGCAATCATAGAGGACCATCCCCACGCTGTGTGAGGCCCAGGGGAGAGCTCATCACCAAACAGTCACAATTGGCACCACATGAGTGGCTGGAAACAAATGTCCTGGCAGCCAAGGGATCTCTAGGGGCAGAGAGGTGAGATCCTACGGAAAAGGACATCAAAAGAAGCCCCAAATCAAGACCTGATCACACATTGGCCACAACAAATAATGTTTGCTCAAAGGTGGGAGGGAAAGGGGGGTGGACAGAGACAGGCCCTTATTGGATAAGGCCGGCTGGCACATCCATTGTGGAAGAAAGGCTTGTTCTGTGTGTTGTACAATGGAGACATTGTTCACAAGTACTTTGCCCATACATAATCAGGCCTGCCTCTGCATCACATTACATAAGTCTCCGAGGCAGTGAGAATCCAAGAATGAATTTCTTTCAATATCTATTCATAAGAAATACACACTTCTAGTTTCCCCACACACAGTCACACCAAGAGTACAGGCTCAGGGTGAGATTTAGAAATTAGCAAAACAGGCTTATCGAATTGTTCAAAATAACCACAACTAATTGAAAGTGTAACAAACTCTGGATTCTCCTCCAATACACATCCTTCAAATAAATGAAGAAAGTATGTGGTTTTTAGTGTGTGTATGTGTGTGTTTGTGTTTACATTTTTCATTTATATATGTGTAGTGTGTCTGTGGCTATGTGCACATGTATGTGCAAGTATGCTTGCCCACACAGGCACATGTGGAAGCCAGAGGTTGACATCAGGATATCTTCTTCAATCACTTCTTTATATTATTGTCATCGTCATGATCATCATCGCTTTGAGACAGGATCTCTCACTGAACCTAGAGCTCAACATTTAAGCTAGGCTGACTGGCCAGTGAGTTCCTCTACTCCAGGGAAACGCCTCTGTCTATATTCCCTCCAGCTCATGCCCCAGCACTGAGATTGCAGATGTATGCTGTCGTGCCCAGCTTTTTTTGTTTAACATGGGTGCTGGGGATCTTAACTTGGGCCTTCATGCTTGTATAGGAAGCATGTTACTGTCAAACCATCTGCCTAACCCCTTGTGTTGTATTTCATTTTTCTAAGACAATTTCATAGAACTGCTAAATAAAGCAGATAAAATTCTTTCTCCTAAAAATTCTAAGAGGTATCAACAGCTTATTGAGCCTTTATACTCCATCATTCGGTGCCATGGGAGGGGCATCCAAGCAGAGAATCATCAGCAGTACCCCTAACCTTTGCCCACCAGATGCCAATAACATGTCCCCAAGACTGGCCATCTAAAACATCAACAAGTGCTGGAAAATGCCCCTGAAGAACAAATCACTGTGCTTGAAAAACACTCACAAAGCAACCTGGACCCAGCAGCCCCAAGGAACAGCAAGGAAGCTGTGCCCACTCCCTTGCCCCCACAGAGTTCCTTGGTGGCCAGCTCTAACTCACAGTAGCCACTGAAGGAGGACTCAACACAGCTGGAAACATCTGCAGCTGAGCATGGGGCTGCCACCTGGATGCTGTCACTGGCCTCATTCAAAGCTAAATACAACCAATAGTTTCTTCAGTTACATGTTCTCTTCCCAAACGCAGGAGCTGGCCCACGGAAGCTGGCATCCCAGGGAACTCTCGGCCTCCTCCTGAAGGCAGACATCATCATGCCCTTTCACAAATGGACAAAGGAAGCCCAGGGGTGCCAGTGCCTACTTCCGGCCTCCTGAGCCCCTGAGTAGAAAATTCCTTTGCAGGGAAAGAATAAACTAACAGGAGTAGCTCAGAATCATATCTTAGTTCTCAACCACACTCCAAAGATGATGTAAAGTCTTCTTGGTACAAAACCACTTCCTATATACCCCTCTCCAAGCTTCCTTCTTTGTTGCTGATGGCTATGGTGTGTGCATGTGTGTGCACGACATGCTATGTGTATATGTAGTTTATGGGTGTGGACATGTTCACACCTGTGCACTTGCATGTGAGAATGCACATGCATTGATGCCAGAGCAGTGTCAGGGGTTTTCTCTGTCACTCTCCACCTTCGTTTGTAAACAGGGTCTCTCCCTAAACCTGGAGCTCACCATTTCAGCTAGACTGGTGAGCCAGTGAGTTCCAGGGACCCATGTGTTCCTGTCTCCTCTAGCACCCCACAGCACTGGGGGTCACAGGCAAAGTGTTACACACTTGACTTTTACATGGGTGCCGGGGATCCAAACTCAGGTCCTCATGCTTGCACAGCAAAACTTTCTATTAACTAAGTCATCTTTCCAGACCTTTAAGCTTTATTTGAAAAGACTACAAGTCCTTTCCAGGAGCTGCAAACAAGCCCAGAGAAAAGTTAAATCATCTTCCCTCTACCACAAAAGAAGCAGAAGAGAAAATACTGAATGATTAAAACCTCTCTGATGGGGAAAGCTGTTTCCAAACCCAGCCAGCCAGCCTCTTCTGAGCATGGTGCAGCCGCTAACAGCACCAAGCTCCAAGCTGGCTGGCTGGGGTTCTACTAACCCTGCAGGCATTTTTCTTCTTTCAAAGTTTCTATTAACTCCCTACTGATGTGCCCTAAAAGAATTTTTAAGGGCTTGGAAACACATAAATAAAATAGTCTTTGTTGGACCAGCACAGCCAAATGAAAGTCTTTCACCTGTGTAGCAGTGGTGATAAAAGTTTTAGGCCCCGCTTTCACAGAAGCCATCCAAAGACTGAGATGAGCCTGGAGTTCTCAGACTGTCTGTAGCAGGAGCCCTCTTGCCCTCCAGCACATGCCAAGGGCAAGAAAGGGAAGGGAAAGGATGCCCACCATACACACACGGGGTGCAGGAAACATCTTGCCCCTCAAGTGCCTACACTCAGCGGGGGTTGGGGCTCTGGAGGAACCAGAGTCTTCCAAAACACCTGCTAGTCATGTCTGCTGAAACTCAGCTCATAGGGAGTTAAAGACGCCTAGGAACCCTTGGAGACTGTGGTGCAGGAGTACAACAGAAGGCCGGGAGGTGGCACGTGGAGAACAGAGGTGACTCTGGAGGAGATACAGCATGCAAGCACATCAGATTCCCAGAAAGAGAAGTACCTGTCCAACCTGAGGCTACACGGTAAACCTTCAGCCACGGGCCACCTGGACAGAGCCCAGGAATCCGTGCAACACACTGTGTGTGTTGTGCCTCCTTGCAGAATGAGAGACTTCTAGCCTCCCCTCTGGGCCCAAATGATGGTTTGCCAGTGCTAAGACAACAGCAGCACTGCCAAGGCCATCCTAAGCAAACACCGAAGCGCACACCATCCAGGAAAGCCATCATCCTCACACCACTTGGCAGATTAAGGAGCGCTGGCGACTTGCTATGTGCTATTCGTCAACTCTGGGCCGCCGGTTAACTACGGGCTCTCAGGCGTGTCACTCTGCTTCTCTGGGTCCAAAGAGTCCTCACCTTGATGGGGAAGAGACTGGCCAGACTGTGCCAAGCCCTCCCAGTCACTCAAGGATAGTCAAGTGGTCCTTGACTTACTACATCAAAAATGCATTTAATACAGCAGCTGACTTGGCAAGCACCATCGCTCCTCCTAGCCTGCCTTCAGTGTGCTCAGAACACTTCCTTTAGCCTACAATTGAGCAGACTCATCTAACACAAAGCCAACTTTATAATCAAGTGTTGTGTACTTGTCTGTCACTCATCAAGCAGTTCCAACCACTGTGAAACAAAACTCTCAATCAAGCCATCTCAAGTCCAGGCCTCCTCTACTTCTCTTTGCCAAAGTCCCCAGCCTCAATCCCTGCAGGTCTTTTTCCTTCTTCCTCCAGAGCTTAGAGGCAAGTTCCAGACACCTTGTAGTGAATCAGCGTCCACAGGCACTATTCTCACCTAAGTGGGTGATACTCTTTGACTTAAAAAAGCAGGATGTGCGCCTGTGCCCTGTTCACAGAAGGAAAAAGGAAAGAGAGATGAAGTGAGACTCACCACAGTCCGAAAGGCTGCTCAAACAGATCCATGTTTCCCAGGGTGCATCAGTCCTCAAGTGCAGCCATCCATCCTCCAAAGCTGTCCAGACTTACTTTAGCTGCAGGACTTCCCAGAGCATCCAGGATCCTGATGAGCATCCAAACTTTCCAGGAGTACCCCCCAAAGTTGTCCCTGAACTTGTGGGGAGAACTCTCAGGGGAGCTTTCTAGGGCCATACACAGTGACTGCCCAGCCCCTCTTTGTTTAATACACAAGAAAACAGGCCCCAAGAAGGGAAAACCAGAGGCGAGCAGTAGGCCTCATGTCTCCTAACCCCAACCTAGCTTCTCTCAAATCCTGCCTATGTGTCTTTCTACATTACACACAGCATGGACAAGGATATTTACAGACAAACCAGAAGTGGCCAAAACTACCAGTGACCTGGATGGGCAAGGCACCCAGATCCATAGCTCATGTCCAGGAGGTAGCAACACATTCTAGAATGTGAACTACTTAGGCTGAGGTGGTTTCCATACCTGCCTCACTTATGAGACAACTAAATTTACTAAGAGAACAGCTAACAGCAACACATTCACTCGTACTCAAGCCCCATTGCAAGCACTTCACCTCACAGACAGCTTCCTCCTTTCCTTCATAAAGCAAACTGAGACAGTATCTGCAGAGTGCCTGGAGCTTCAGGAAGAAAGGCGCCAAGCGAAGCCAAGCTACTATTCTATGATAACAAGGGCTTGGAAGCTGTCACAAAGACAGCAGCAGCATGCAGACTTGTTCAGACCCCATGCCTAGTGCGCTACAAGGTGCTCCACTGCCTCCCCGCAAATCAGGGGATGGGGCTTCCATGCGAGCCACTGAGTCTCCAAAAGGCAGCCCGCTTAACTATATGGAGCACACACAGCTAAGACATGGGACCACCGAGTGCATTGTTAAGCCTTGAACAGATAGGGGTCCCCCAGCAAGGGCCTCACTGACCAGAAGGTCACACATGGAGAAAAAGCCTGGTATCCACTTTGGAGGAGTTCCCTTGGGGACAGACAGAATGACTACAGAGGACCCAACACAGATAATCAGAATAATTAATTAGCATCCACAGGAGACCCCCACTGGGGAGAGTTACAAAAACCAGTTCTGGCACTGCTGAGCCCAACTTTAACTTGATGGAAATGCTACAGTGCTTAATTTTTTTTAATTAGATTTCTGCCATTATTACCAAACTGAAACCATTTTCAGCTACTGTATCATTCCTAGTCTACAAAAGGAAACCCAAGCATGAGAGGAATTGTGGCCACTGTTTGAGGCTCACACACAAGCCTCAGTTCGAAGCCCCAACTAGCCCCTCACAGCTGTGTGACACTGGGCAAGTTGCTTGCCTTCCCTGTGCCACCTCCTCTGAAAAATCAGCATGCTCCACACTGTAATTAGATCAGCTAACAGTCCGTGAGCACTTAGTCTGGTAACTGCATGACTGACAGTTTTTCTAAGGCCTCATTACTTTGTGAGGAACAGGACACTTGAGCAGGAGTCTCACCAAACCTGAAGAATCAAATGAAATTCCTCTACCCCCACCTCTTCATCTCCATAATCATGGCAAAGCAAGCCGCCCATTTTATTCCTCAAGCTAAATTCTAATAGCTCTGACGAACCCAGGGTTTCCCTTGCAGTCTTCGAGGAGAGAAACTCCCCCACAAGGCAACAGAGATGCTGACCCCCAGAACCTGAATAGCCTCTGCTCCACTTTAAGGAACTACAACATCACCTCCCTCAGTCACTTTACTGTAGAAGACATAATAAAACCACTGGTGCTGGAGCAGGTATGGCTGATGGGACCCAGATCACCTGGATAAGGGCCATGTCTCCGTGCACACTATTCCTTATCTGCTTATTCACCCAGGAGCAATAGAACATTTAGGGCTCTGGAGCCAGAGGTCCCTCGGTAGGCTTCCTCCTTCCCAGTCTGCTTCTGGGAGTCTCTAGAGACCTTAGCCCGCCTTGGAAGGCTGCTGAAGGTGTGTAAGGCCATGAACAGAGAGTCCACAGCTGTGCTAAGCACAAGGTTTATGGAAAGCATTTAATCATTACTTTATCATGACAACAGTTTACCCAATTTAGGAGGAGGGGGTGAGAAGGAAGGACAAAGAATCATCTACCCCTAGGGGCTCCCAGCTACACCCTACACCACTGGGAATTGAGGGTACAATTCAGTAACTCATTTATTTTCAACAATGTTTCTAGAGTCCTGAGACAAGGAAGAAAAAGCCATGATAGGCATCTCCTGCTTTATGGGGACAACATCAGGGGGAGGGGAGAGAGAGATAAAGAAGATGTAACAGTTCAATCAACACTCTAAGAAACCAACAGATAGAACCAAGCAAAGGAGAGATGGGGAACAGGATGTCCCCACAGACCTCTAAGCCCGCGTGAACTAGCACAGGCAGTGGTGGGCTAGGAGACGCATTGCATCACAGAACAGCCAGATGAAAGGAATCTATCCGAGCTTCCTGGCACAGGGTGAATCCCATGGGTACCTCACAGGTGCCAGCACACGCGGTGGGGTCTCTCTACCCCCAGTTCTTCCTTCTCCCTGTGGCACGGGTGCCTGAGGAGTTGCACAAACTAGAGCAGCCTCCCATCTCCAGAGTGAAAGCAAAAGACAGCAATAAACCACCAAACACCAGCCAGGACGGAGATCTCACGGCTGCCTCAGTGGGCAGCACACTCTCCTCCTAACCCCAGCCTAGCTTCTCGCAAATCCTGCCTATGTGTCTTTCTTCTCCATTAGACTCTTCTCCATCGCAGACATGTCGGGTTTTCCCAGGTTTTTCCCACTTCCCTGAACAAGTCCTGAGTCCTCATCCACTCTCAGACAGCAACCCAGGCTTCCTTGTAAGACAGTCTACAGTGCCTTTTAATTCTTTCTAGTCTACACAACCAACCCCACCCGTCACCTGTGTCTTTTCTTCTCACCTGGAAGGGGGGTGGGGTGGGGAATAGGGCTTTCCTATTCTAACAGCATCTAGGTTATTATTTTACAGTCAGAATTATAAAATACTGGGAGAAATGAATGTGTGTGGGGGGGGTATCCATTCAGTGAAAACAATAAAGGAATTTTCCTAATGAGCAATTTCTTACTGTTTCTGTCACTTTTTACCATCTTGCCTAACACAATTGGGGCATCACAGATTCATTCTAAAAGTCTGGCAGTTGCTCAAAAAGTTAAACGTGGTTATCACATGACACAGCAATTCCACTCCTAAAAATGTACACAGGGACAGGAAAGCATATTTGCACAGGAAAATGTGTGCATAAATGTTCACAGCAGTATTCAACAGATGAATGAGCAAACAAATGAGTGAGTGAATGAACAAAAGCAATGTAGTATATAATGGATTTTATTTGGCCCTCAAAAGAAATAAAATACTATTAATGCTGCCACATGGATGAACCTTGAAAACACAAAGTAAAAGAATCAAGGCATAAAAGCCCACACATCCAAAGATTACGAATGCTCATAAAAAATGTCAACAATAGGTAAATCCAGGCTGGCACAACGGCTTAGTGGGTACAGGCACTCGCTGATGGAAACTGCAAGCTTGGCAACCCAGGCTATGCTAAGATCGAAGGAGAAATCTGGATGCACAGCATTGCCTTCTGATCTCCACATGCACATCATGGCATACTCACCTGCACAGACACATGGAAAATGCAAGCTTGGCAACCCAGGCTATGCTAAGATCGAAGGAGAAATCTGGATGCACAACATTGCCTTCTGATCTCCACATGCACATCATGGCATACTCACCTGCACAGACACATCACATCACATCACCTGCACGCACACACAATGACAAATAAATAACTTTCAAAACAATAGGTAAATGCACAATCTGTGACAGGGACTATGGGATGGAGGATATGGTCTGTAGTTAGATGGCTGCATAATTCTGAATAAACTAAAAGTCATTTCAAATAGATGGCCCTTTGGTCTCTCCATATCTTCATAGAGCTGTTACAGTCACAAAAGAAAAGAAGAAAGACACAGCTGTGGATTTGGCCTGGCCATTCTCTGGTAAAGTACAAATGCTTGGTAGGACAACTTCCAGGTACCAGTGAGTACAGGTGCACCTGAGGAACCTCGACATGTAAGTACAGAGGCCCAATTCAGGACACAGTCCGTAGCCAGAACATCACACTGTTGATCAAGAAGGTTCCCAGGCCCTGCCCCACAGACTTGCTTCACTGTACAAGATGGGCAGAGTACGCACCTCAGTTAGGAGCAAGGTGAGAGGAGAGCAAACAGTACAGCCCTGCCCTCCAGGACCTCAGAGCCCTCAGCTCTAAACTCTGGTCTTCAGGATGCTCCAGGGGCCGGAAGCACAGCCCCTCCCTCCCTGAGTCTAGCACTGCCTCCTCCCAGGAGCTCCATGCTTTGGCAGAGGAAATGCAACCTTAGCGCCCAGCGGGACTTGATGGGCGGGCCGCACTGCTTCTTGTTCCAGAAATGTTCGCCCAGCATTCAGGCAATTGGCAGACAGCTGGAACTCGAACCCAGGAATCCCAACGCCCACAGATTCTCACCTCTAGCTCCAACAAAGCTCCCTTTGTTGGGCTTGGGTGTCTCCCAGAGGGCATATTTCCCTACCAGAGCTGGGAAGCTGAGGCGAGGGTGGTGTGTGTAATGGCATCTATCTACAGACATGGGTTCTCTCCTTTCCAGGTTGCCTAACCCCAGTACCTGGGAGAACAGATGAGCAGACCTTGGCATGGGGTGCCCTGCATAGTCAGGCCCTACACCAGTCATACCTCTGTGCCCTCTCTAGACCTCATAGCTCTGAATCCCAGGCCTGCACAACAACCTGCTTGGAGCCTGCGTCCTGCCCGGGCAACAGAGCCAAGAGTGAGCTGAGCTCTTGTTCAGACATGCCTGTGAGCCTGTGAGGGTACCCTCCAGAAAAACTTCTAAGTCAGTTCCAAGCACCCCGTCCCCAGGTCCCTCTGCAGGCCAGCTCCAGCACAATGCACTGTAGCATCTCATCCCTCCACAGTGCTGCCTCCTCTTGGTGCAGCTTGCATCAGCTTTCCTAAGATTTCCTGGGACTCAGAGGTCAAACCCACAGCCGCAAGATATGGGACCAAGGAACTGGGCCAAACTCTCCTTCCAATGTATCTTCCCCAGAAGAGCACAGGGAGGGAAGATGGGCTGTGGTTGAACATGTTGACAGAGGCCCCCAACAGGGACACAGCAGTCTACACTACCTCTGCCCCCCAGAGATAATGCTAACCTAGCTGGTGGCTGGGCCGTCCTGGAAGAGAGCTCAGGAGCCCTGTAAGTCTCTGAGCCTGGCCCCATTTGGGAGAAGGAAGAGGCTCACCCTCTGACTCTTCTCACCCTAAGGGAGGGCTTGCATACTCGCTGAAGCTCTCAGGAGCTCATGGACACCTTGTCACTACATAAAATATAGTACAGCACATACACAAGCAGAATCTCTCTAATGCTCCACTTCCTGGTGGAAGAAGCTGAGTCCTGAATACCCTAAAGGAAGCCAGATGCTCACAGTCTGGACTCTCATACTTCCCACCTGGCTAAAGGTTCCTGAGACTTCCAGGAGACAGCCACAGAACTCATCAACAAGGAAGGTTTTAGGGAGGGGGCAAGCTACAATACTACAGACCGAAACCCTTTGTCCAGGCCACATTGAACGGTTCCAGGGCCAGTGGTTGAGCATGTACATGGCCCCGTGTTCCAGCTCAAGCAATGACATTAAAGACAAGAAACTTCTTGTCTGTTCAGACCTGTCTCTATGATGCCCACCATCACCACCCATCAAACTTTGTTACTGTCGGTACTCAAAACTACCCACTAAAATGAGTAATGAAACATCATCCCCATTCAAAGAAACGAGAAACAAGCTTGGAGATGCGAAAGAGGGAAGAATCCGATTAACTCCGTGGTTAGCAAAACGGAGATTCTGTGATTGTGGGGCCAGGGGTGCAGGGTGGGAAAGAACGGAGAAATGAACATTGCTACCTGGAACTGCTTTGGTGAAGGATTACCATAAAATCTGTCCCTTCAAGAAACAGGGATAAACAAGTGGATGGGTCTCATTCATCTGAGTTAGCCTGCGAGTTTGTAGGGTGTAGTTAGTGTCCCTGTCCCTATCACTAGGTGGCCAGTGTGTTGAAGAAGGCATTCTTGTGAGCCACAGGCAGGAGTTCTGAGAGGCAAGCCGTTGCTGTGATACTATTAGCAGTAATGCAAACGTCCTACCAAGAAGAATCACTTCTGCATTGTGTCAACCCGAACTTTGGTTTCTCTGTAAGAGACTCGGTGCATCAAAGCCAACAAATTCACAGAAATGCTCAGGGAAAGGAGGAGAAGGAGAATAAAG
This sequence comes from Neotoma lepida, assembly GCA_001675575.1. NCBI lineage: Eukaryota > Metazoa > Chordata > Mammalia > Rodentia > Cricetidae > Neotoma > Neotoma lepida. The sequence goes on along the minus strand of LZPO01027410.1, from coordinate 236,636 downwards.
TCTGGCCTTCTGCCTACCATCCCCACTACACATCCCATCCATTAGAAAATACATTTCTCCATAAATCATAAGGAAGTCCAATCTGGAAGACCGCATCATGCTAAGAAAGTCAAATCCCCCCCTTCCTAAGACATCATCACAAAAGAACTTAGATCTCCATGTCCTCGCCAATTCATCTACCACACCTCAGTCCAAAGAAAATGAAATGCTATCACGCTGCTGTGTTTTAAAGCCATGTCCGAGAAGGTGGGGAAGGGTTACCCACAGCAGGCAAGGACTGCAGTCCTCGCCATAGCAACGCGCCTGTTTATAATATGGTCTACCTGCATCAAAGGCTCCAGACACTCAAGGCAAGCCTGGTGCTGTATCCCAGCCTGAAGATGAAGCTGAAAACTCTCATGAGCAGGTCAATGAAAAACTTCCCATTACAGGACATGCCACAATTATTAGCACTTTCATTTCTTTTCCCTTTCCACCCAAGTAAGAGGAACGGGGGAAATGTATTCAGACAGTGTCTGAGGCAGAGTGGAAACGCAGCATGTGGCATTCTAAAGCGGTTAGGTTGTTTCTTTTTCTGCTGGGTAACCCCACAGGCAGAGAAGGAGAGGAGGGTTTCTAAGAAGAGCTGGGCCTGAGGCTGAGACTCAGTACACGGATGTTGAGCTCATGGGGTCTGGTGAGGTACAAGGGAGACCTCAATCACTCCAGTCAGAGGAGAAATCCAGAAATGGCCAGGCACACCATAGGCCTTATTTTATTGGGGGAGGGGGATGTCTTTGTTTTAGCCTCTGGGAGACACAGGAACCCACCACCAGGTGGTTTGAAAAATAAATCTAGAATTTAGAAAGGCAATCGTAACACTATTTCCAACTGCATCCTCCCCCTTCCCTNCCCAGTTTGTGCGCAGCAGGACCCTAGCCTCAGACACTCTCAGAACCCATCTCAAGCACTTGCTAGCCATGTCCATGTACACGTCAACAGTCCCTCAACTTGGGAACTCACTTTCCTCCTGGGTATGCTTCACTTAGGTTTTCATCGCTATTATAAAACGCCTAGACCAAAAGCAACCTCGGGAGGAGAGGGCTTATTTCATCTCACGACTTGTGCTCCATCACAAAGGGACGTCAGGAGAGACTCTAATTAATAACCGATGCAGAAGCCACGGAGGATTGCTGTTTACTGGCTTGCTCTCTATTTTCTTATCTCAGTCTATTTTCTTATAGCCAGGACCACCAGCCCAGGGATGGCACCACCAACAGTGAGCCAGGCCCTCCCATATCAATCATTAACCAAGATAATACCCCCAATAACTTGCCTATAGACCAAAATTATGGGTGGCATTTTCTAATTAAGATTTCCTCTTCTTCTCCAATAACTCTAGTGTCAAGTTGACCCAGAAAAAAAAAAGAAAAAAGAAAAAAAAAACTGTCCAATAGAGTTAGATCTATAACATCATTGTGAATATCAGGTTGAAAAACATATAGAATGATTCAGAAACTGGTCACGCTAAGCACTCAAATAAAATATCATCTCTCTTTCCTTTTTGCTATTATGGCTGAATAAACAAGACCTGAGTTTCTGTATAAAACAAGAGCCACCAAGGACTCCAGACCTAGGGAGATGGCTAAATAAAGTGCTTGCTGTCTAAGTGTGCGAATCTGAGTTCAAATGCCACGAATCCATAGAAAGCTCAACTGGGTAATGCAGTGTTCCTACAGTGAGACAGGAGGCTGAGACAGGAGAATGCCTGCAAGCTTATGGGTCAGCTAGCCTGGTATGCACATTACTGAGCCCATCTCAAACAAGATGAAAGGTGAGGTGCAACACCCAAGGTTGTCCTCTGACCTCTACATACGCCCCACAGCATAAGCAAACTGTCACACAAACACATGCACATACATCATCCACACATACACACACACAAGCCAAGTGTGGTGGCACACACTTTAATCCCAGCACTTTGGAGGCAGAGGCAGGCAGCTCTCTGTGAGTCTGAAACCAGCCTGGTCTACAGAGAAGTTCCAGGACAGCCAGGGCTACACAGTGAGACCCCCATCTCAAAAGCAAACAAAAACCACAAAAAGAGAGAAAAGTCCTCAGAACTGTAAGGTCCTTCCCTTCTTTTGATGCACACTCCTGATAGAATACTGGGCCCATTTCAGAGCTGAAAAACACTGAGGGTCAAATCAAAAGTGGGGGCCGGAAGTGAGCACTCAGCTGGCCTCTTTCCAAAAGGCACTAGGAAAGCCAGGTGGAGAGCAATTGAAGGTATCTGGAAGATGGATGAACGGTATCTCTTGAGTTCAGGGGAGACGGGCTCAAAACAAAACCCAAGGTCCAGAGCTGCAGACTCTGCTTCTTCTTGGTGTTTGGTTGCAGCCAACTGGACGTCATCACTAACAGGCAAGCTCAGCTGACATGTGACAGGACTAAACAACTATTTCTCTCATTTTTCTCATTTTATTTATTTTGTGTCTATGTACCACATACTTGCATGGTGTCAGCAGCAGACAGACAAGTGCATAAGATCCCCTGGGACTGAAGTTGTAGAGGTTTGTGAGTAGCCACATGGGTGCTAGGGATCCAATCAGCCAGTGCTTTAACCACTGAGCCTCTCTCCAGGCCCAAATAAATATTGCTTGCTAGTGGGGACTAAACACACACACACACACACACATACTATACACATACACAGATGTGTGCACACACCACACACAGATGTATACACACTACACACACAGATGTACACACACAGATGAATACACATACTACACACACATATACACACTATATACACAGCTGTACACACACACCACACACACCACACACACAGATGTATATACACACTACACACATAGATGTATACACACATAGATGTACACATACACAGATGTGCACACACAGACACACACACAGATGTACATACATACACTAGACACACAAAAATGTATAAACACACTACAAACACACAGATGAACACACACACTGTACACACAGAGATCTACACACACACTACACACATACAGAGCTACACATACACACACACACACACACACACACACACACACACACACACACACACACACAGGGCTTTTTTTTTTTCATGTGTGTCCTACATCTCCAGCAAAAGAAACACAAGCTCTGTGTTTTCATCTCCCTTCTTGGAGTCCATGATGTCAGCTGAAGTCAACACAATGTTAGATCTTTGGGCTGTACATCAAACCTGTGGCTGACCACACCACACCCAATTTGCTGGCCAAAGGGTTCACAAAAGTCTTCCCAACTTTGTGGTGATCTGAGAGTTTAGATTCACCAAAGTGCTCGGGTTTTACTTCCACAGCCTAAAACTGCATTCAGGATTCTGGTACAACCAATTGAGAACTTGGCACCACTTCTCTGCTCTCCACTGAAGATGATTTCAGAGCATCCTTGGAAGAGGCGAGGGGTGTGACTCAGGGGGTGGTAGGGTGCTTGCCTAGCATACGTAAGACATGTGAGCCTCAGCACTGCGTGGTGGCACAGGCCTATACTTTCAGCACTCAGAGGAAAAGGCAGAAGAATTAGAAATTCAAGGTCAGCCTTAGCTACATAAAGAGATCCACAGGCAGGGAGGAGAAGGGGGAGGAGAAAGACAGTATTTCTGCCTACTTAATGCATGTAGGGAACAAAAGCAAGGTGGCTTAGGGGGTAACACAGCTCGCTGCCCAGACTGATGACCTGAGTTTGATCCCTGGGACCCACAAGGTAGAATGCGAGAACCAACCAAGGTGTCCTCTGAACCCTGCACACACACTGTAGTATGCACGAGCACACTCGCCTAAGCATACACAAATGCACACATATTTGCATGCACATACACACTCAGACATGCATACACACATACACAATAAATGAATGTAATTTTAGAAAGGGTTCAGAGCTCAAAGCTGCCTGCAAGTGGCTTTATTTTATATAAAAAAAAGCAAAAATTATAGCCTAATTCACTTGGGTAATAATCACTTAGAGAGATTGTTTTACTGTACCTGTTTTATAGGCAAGGAAACAGAAATTGGGGTGCAAGCTCAAAGTGAGGCGCAGCCCCAAAGCTGTACAGCCAAGATTGACAGACAGGTCTGCCGGATTGCAGTCAAGCTCTCAGCCACTTGCTTCCTCGGTCTCAGACTTTCTCTGGGGACATGGTGTGCATCTAGAACAGTTCTCAGCTCAGTATATGTTTTTTTCTAACTGCACTACAAAAGGAACGAGCAGCTCAGTCTGTAGTTCCCAAGCTCACAAAGTCAAGATCGACCTCAACAGAAAGCCCATCTACCCTAAGCCTTGCAAAGTATAAGAGTAATTCCTCGCCAAAGATGCTTTGGAGAAAGGGTTTGACAAGCGTCTTTACCCACCAATCTCTCCAAGCCCGGGAGCAAAACCAGACATGAAACAAGCTGGACTTGTTCACCTCCGGGTATTAAATCACACCCAACTAGAAATCTACAAACCAGAAGCCTTGCATTGCCAAAGAAAAGGAAGCACCAGGGGTTGCACAGCCACCATCTGGGCAAAGTTCTCAAAGTGACACTTCCTCAAAACCTTCCAGGGGAGGCAGAGGCCACGAGGAAGGGGCAGTGGAAAATGCTGTAATACGTCACCTTAGCCGAAGCCCGAGCATTTTTTCAACCAAGTGCCGCAGCAACAGTGACTTATAAGTGTGCAGACCGATTATAGCTTTACTTTCAAAAGAGCTTTGATTGATCTTTTTTGATAGACCTGAAATAAATTAAACTAGATTGACCCACTTGAGAATGGACTCTAATCCCTTAGTCAGATCCCGGAGAACTCAAACCAAACCAGCTGTTAATTTAGGCTTTATAAGATAAAGCATGAGAAATCCAAGTTGATGTACCCCAGAGCAAAGCTGACCTCATCCCTGTGAGCAATTGGCCCACTGCTTTCAGGAACTAATCAGTTCTTGGGTAAGTGGGTGCCAAGCCAGTGCTCTCAGAACGAAACCAGCTCAGAAAAGGGAGGAAAAGACAGAGCAAGACAGAACCAACTCCCTGAAGCAAGTGCAGATCCAGTCAACACATTTCCATTTCTCTTGCTGCAACATCTGCCTCCTGATTCACAAACAACCGAGGGTTCGACCAGAGCCCAAGTACCCACATAACCACCAAGGAAGAAAAGGCAGCTTTTTTTTAAAAAAGGGTGGGGAGGCAGAATTACCCAGGAAAATATCCCCACTGCTGTCTTGGTCCCTCATCTTTGAAGATCACACTGTCCCCTTTATCTCTGCTTCAGGATGCCTTTGATTTGAATATAGGAATTTCAAGGCTTTCAAGTGGCATCATGGCAGCTGCCCATGGCAATAATAGAGTTAACAAGACACACACACACACACACACACACACACACGCGCGCGCATGCATGCACAAGCACACCACACCACACACTCCCCACACACACTTCTTCCAAGCTAAATGCCAGACAGCTTTCTCAACTTTTGCCAGCATTTTTTTCTGAAGTGATTAAGACCCCAACCTTGTATGAAGGTAAGCAGTCACCTCTTAAGGGTTTCCCCACCTACAGCCTCAGCCCACGAGGCTCCAACACTCCAAACAGCAAGGCTGGCAGTGTCTCACTCCTAAACAATCTTTCATAGAACACTCTGTTTACTGAATATAAGGGGATCAAGAATTGAAATCCAATTTAAGGAATTATGGTGCCTTCAGACTGTTTCTCCTCAATGATGAAAAAAGACAGGCATGTTGTTCCTGGAATTAAGCCAGAAGAAACTGATCCTTGTAGTAATACAAGGGAAAAAAGAAAGAGATCAATGTATGTATTTATACATGTGCTGGGGGAGCGGATGGCTCCAACAGGAGTTAAATTCTTAGTAGTAAATGAATTTGCCTCATTTGATGGAATGAGCCTGAAGTTTATTTCAAAGCCCTATTTAGATACCCATTATTTAGGCAGAGTACCACTCCCCTCTCATGGCTTCTAAGAAGCAGAAGAAAGGCATTCAGAAAAGATGGCAGAAAAAGACAGTAAAATAAACCACACAGTCTATCTGCTTTGCTAGGTTACTCCTAAGCTGTCGTAGGAGCCAGGAGTACAGTGCTGCTCCCTTCAGACGAAAGTAACCACCGTTGCTTAGTGCTGGCTACTGTGTCCCGGCTGTTTATATGCTGTCTCATTTAACCCTCAGAGACTGCAGCACCACACTATGGCTAAACTCACACTCAGAGCAGTGAAGTAAATGGCCACGGTGGCACACAGTCAATGGAGGGCTCTGACTAACGTCCTTCCTTCTCACAGCAAAAGTTTTCCACTTCTCATGGTTCTGAGGATCAAACCCAGGTCCTTCCACACATGGAACAGGTGCTAGCCCAGAGAGCTACACTCCTAAACCCTACAGAATAGCTTTGAAAGCCACAAGAGCATTCTTCTGGCTTCTCACTGGCCCTGCTGTTGCACACATCCTATGGAGGCATTTCACAGCTGAGCAAAGGTCAGCTGTCCACGGCCAGGTCACTGGCAAGTGGACCAAGGAGAGGTCAGCACTCCTGGCTTCATCTGTCCATAATGAACTCTTATGCCACCATTATACACAAAATGATTTTCTCTCCAAGTGTTACCTAGGGAAATATCTGGTCTCCCCAAGTGCTGTCTAGGGAAATATCTGGTCTCCCCAAGTGCTGTCTAGGGAAACAGGTCAGTATTGGTGTTAGTTAGGGATGGGGAGGATGGGTGGTAGATTAAATAAGTTAAGATATTTCAGAGAGCAAAGCTCAGCTCCTGTCGAAAGCCGCGCCATCTGCCAGGATACCTGGGATAACAGGGTAGAATGGAAGCCACTTCCAAAGCCTAAGCTGGCCATTCATTGGCAGTTGGAAAGGTATGGCTAGTACAGAAATAAATAAATTAAACAAAACAAAAATGATAAATGAAATGTAATTTTAAAAATAAATAATAAAACAAGGCATAGGTAAACAAGTCTAATTTTTATTATTATTATTATTATCATTATTATTACCTTGAGGAGGTTTGGGAGGGATCATCACACTTACCTACTGTTTTACACACACATATCCAAGACAAGAGGAAGAGATTGTGGACTGAAAATCCAGGGGGCCAGCAAGAGCACTTGCCACCAAGCCTGACTAAATTCAGTCCTTGAGACACATGGTAGAAGAAAAGAACCAACTCCCTCAGGTTGTCCTCTGACCTCTGAACACACCATGGCATACATGTACTTATATGCATGCAAGTATGGCACACATGCGCGCGCGCGCGCACACACACACACAAATACATGTCATAAAAAAAGAAAAATTTAAGTCCAATGACTAGGACTGCCCTCTGGCTCCTCATATTTCACTCCTCTTTTCATGTGAGCCTCTAAAGAAAGCAACAAACACACACAGCTCCTGAGGCACTGTGTTTTAAAATCAGCCGTCTGCTAACAGGGAGGTTTTCACTGTCTAGAACCAGAGATGGCAAAGAAACAATGGCTGCCTCCAAGTCAATAGGAAGAATCGATGTCATTTCTCTAAGCCCTGGAGGAAGAAATCATCCTGGGCACACTTCTTTCCGTAGCACTGTCACCCAAGTCTAAGTATCTAAGTGTGAACAGACCCAAGTTGGCTGGCCACCGATGGATTTCTCACTAAGAGAAAATTACAAGAAAGTTCCAGCAAGATGGCCTGGGCTAAGGACTCAAGCCCAGCTACAGAGGTGTCAGCACTTCATCCTTTGGTGCCAGTGCCCGGGGACCCTTGGGTGAGCTTCCCTGCCAAGTTTCCCAGATCTCTTATCCTTGCTAACCAAGTAGCACAGAGTATCTTTGAGACAAACTGGAGGAGGAGGAGGGAGCTGTGAGGAGGAAGAAGGAGCTGTGAGGAGGAGGAAGGAGCTGTGAGGAGGAGGAAGGAGCTGTGAGGAGGAGGAAGG
>LZPO01027410.1:206046-227728 GCA_001675575.1 Neotoma lepida | reverse complement strand
GGAGCTGTGAGGAGGAGGAAGGAGCTGTGAGGAGGAGGAAGGAGCTGTGAGGAGGAGGGAGCTGTTACATGCTCATTAAGACTCAGACAAACAATAGCCGACCAGAACAGCAGCCAGAGGAAAATCCCTCCTAAAGAAACAAATATGTTGTTAAGTTCACAAGCTGGGAGCCAGAAGTCTGCCTTTTGAGAAACAGAAGGGAATGGCTTTTAAATTTATATTGTTAATGAAGACCTAAGCAAGAGAATTGTAACCAAAGAGAAGGGACACCACATCCAGAAGGCCACAAATTCATATCTTGCTGTCACTAATTTCATGCCCGTCAGAAGTTGAATGATGCTGAGTCCAGTGCCCCACTCAACATTTTTTTGCGTGCCCTCCATGGGGAGGTAAATCATGGTGGATGGCCTCTGGCACCATAACTCCCTTCTCTTCAGAAAGCAAACTCTACCACACTCACTTGAGGAAGAAATAACTCAGAGCCAGATTCATTATGTGATGGGGGAGGGAGGGACTGGAGGTGGCTAACGCAATGCGGCACAGGTCTGTTACTAGGCACAAGTTTTCATACCTCAGGAACAGTGAGCGGCATACCCTTACACGTTTGTCATGTGTCAGGCGACAGGTGAGACCCTCTGACAGAATCTCCCAACAGTCTCCATGACAAGCCAGACCTCTCATTAAGTCTATTTCTCTCAGATGAGAAAATAGCAACATAGAGCAATTCTGCCGCCAGCCCATCTTAAAGTTCTCAACCTTATGTTAAAACAAAAAAGTTCAGCCATAACCAAGAATTAAATCATGTCATCTGGAGAAAGGAGATGGGACTGAAGATCATGCCAGGCAAAAGTAAGTCAGACTCAGAAAGATAAATGAAGCATATGTTCTCTCATACACAGAATCTAGGGGTGTGTGTGTGTGTGTGTGTGTGTGTGTGTGTGTGTGTGTGACAGATAGAGAGCAGGCCTGATGGCACACGTCTGTAACCTCAGCAGAGCTGGAGACAGAGACAGGAGGATCAGAAGTTCAAGGTCATCCTTGACTACACAGTGAGTTCCAGGCCAGCCTGGGCTACATGACACTTCCGAAACACAAGAACAGAGGCAGAGAGACGGCTCAACAGGTGAGTGTGCTTGCTGTTCTAAGGTCACGAATTTCATCCCTAGAACACACACACATGGAAGGAGAAAAACCAACTCAAAAAAAGCTGTCCTTTGACCGCCACCTGCCCACTGTATCACATGTAATATGCCTACATGAATACATAAATAAATGAAAGTGTTTCATGGTAAAAAAAAAAAAAAGCTGTTATCTGCCTTGCACAAGCACACTACACACATGCACACTCACTTACACTAGTAATAAGTAATAATTTTAAGCTAAAACAAAGCTTGGGAGAAGAGGATCTGAAGTGTGGTGTAGGGGAGTCAAAAAAAGGTGATGGGGACAAAGCATTACACACATGTGGGATCCACGCTCACACACACACACACACACACACACACACACACACACACACACACTGTGGGGAGAGGAGTCCAGGGCAGGTGGGGAGGAGGGACAGGGAACACAATGAGGCTGGGTACGAGCAGCAGTGTAAGTACTCCTGTATGAGACTGTCATCATAAAATATATTGTTTTTACACTAACCAAAAAGTGGCAAAGTAGGAAATGATTGATGCTAGGATGAAGAAAAAGTTCCTGCTTCATCAGAAAACTCTGAAATGGAAACTAGTTAATGAGGAAAACATAACCCTGCCAAAAGAGGCAACAGGAAATCGGGAAACACACAGAACAGGAAGCCCAGTGGAAAGTGGATCTAGCTGTTTCCACTCCAGTCCTCAGAGGTGTGACACAGGAGCCCAGGAAGAGGGCCTGAAAACCCCAGAGGGAGAAGCCTGTAACAGAAACAATGGCTCTAAAGCAACCCGCCAAGGGCCACATCGGGGATCCCCAAGGGCCACCATCCTGGGTAGCCTTTCAGACCAGTTTCTGGTCACCCCAGTTCCACAGCGTCCAGACTCTCGAGCGGTGATGACAAGTGGAAACCACAAACCAGAAGTCAAACCAAAAGATAAAAAAGTCTACCCTCAGGGTAAAAGCGGAGATATCAGAGCCACAAGTAAGGTCTGGAATCAAAACCATCACTTCTTTGCATGCGGCCTGTGGTTTTGAGTATGCACTTTTTACACGTCAGATCCTGGGTTTCGGTCACATTTAAGCCAATGTCAGGTTCCTTTAACTGTCCTATGCCCAAAGTTCCAAACCAGGGGAGGGCAGGAAGCACCTAGCAACTCCGACTTTGTCACTTAAGTGTTTACTTAAGTGGGGGATAGTAGAGACGCCACCTCCACATAAGAAGCAAGTTTCTTGATGTCTAAACCACCCTAAAATGACAAAAATCGCATCACGAGAAGCAACACAGCAGCATTTACTTCCTGATGAAGACTGACCAGAAAATTTGACCCAATTGAAAAGTGACCCAACCAAAACAGATTTTTCTTTTTTCCTTTTTTGGAACAGGGGGATGGGTAGGCAGACTATCCTCCAGGGAAGGACTCCACCCCACCCCCAGCCCATCCCCACAAAGACTCATCCAGACTCAAGGACTCAAGCTGAGTAACAGCCCTTCACAACAAATGGCTTCACAAGCTGGGCCTTTTGCGAGTGACATTTGTCATCTGCTTTCACTCACGGCTGTGACAGCAGTGACACATTTTAAGAAAACACAAACCAAAATAGTGTGCACAAGAACTACCGGTGGTTGGGCAGGCTCGCCCTTAGCTTTGGGGCGCTTTCCAACCTTTCTTTAATTTCTCTTTGGAGGAAAAAAAAAAACAACACATCTCGATGCACTACGCATGTGACAGTGGCTTACTGCACTGTTTCCTTTTAGGGTTTCGTGTCATTATGGAGAAACTGTCTGCTCCTCTAGGAATTAGGAAGAAATACATGCTGCCTGGGTCCAGGATGAAAATGAAGCCATTAAAGACCAGGAGGAAGAACCAGAGGAGGTTTGCTTTCTTTATTTTAAGGATAAATGGCAAGTTCAGGACTTGGTGACTCCTAGAACAATCCTGAATTGAGTCGCCTACATTCCATAAATCAATAAAGCCCTTATGTGGGCATCTCCTTAACCATTTCATGCNGCACACCTTTGATCTCAGCATTGGGGAAGCAGAGGCAGGGGGATCTCTGTGAGTTCCAGGCCATCTTGATCTACACAGTAAGACCTTATCTCAAAAGGAAAAACAGCAAGAACAGAAACAATGTGCTGGGTCCTGGTCAGAACCCTTACCAAATCTGCCAGGTCCCCAGGCCACATCCCCTCTTCTCCTTGGAACAGCCCCCAGCTCCTCACCTGGGCTCTATCTTACAGCTTCTCCCACTGCTGGCCAGAGGCCACTTTATATTCTACCTTAAAGAATCCTTCAAATCAGCACAGTATAAACTGCGTGATTTGGTGCACACTTCACCTTCTTCCAAGTCTAGTTCGTATCCCTACTGTCCTGCAAGCATGGTTCTCTTTTCCAGCCTCATCGCTGTGTTTGAGGCCAATGAAACCATGTGAAAATAATCAGTCTACCTCCTACCCATGCATTCATCCATACGTGCGTGCATAGATGCATGCATCCATCCATGCATTGATGTATCCAACCATCCATGCATCCGTCAATCCATGCATCCACCTGCCCATCTATATATCAATACATTCATCTAGCCATCCTTTAAAAAGTATTATGGGAAAGAAAAGGGGACTCTGGATTCCCANGACAACTCCTATCTAGTGATCTTGATACTCTGCTTGAATCCCCAATGGACAAGGAGCTCAATATTCTCCCATCGCTAGACACTCCCCTCTATTCAGAAAAACAGCCCCAATTGCTGTTTCCCTGTGCCCTCCCCACAGCAGTTCCTGGTCTGTCCCTGAGGCAGACTGAACAACAACCCCTACATCCCATGACTCACTTCAAGAGACAAGCCGTGGGACCCCTTGTTTTTTCTTTTTAGCTGGGTTCCTGCATATTAAACAGCGTTACAGTTGAATTAAAATATAGGGAAGAAGGATGGGGCTACTGTGTAGTTATTCTAGTCATGGTGCCAAAGAAACACATTTACTTTGTTTCAATATTTCTAAAAATAACACTTTAAATATTTTCAAACCAGTTTTCTTTAAAAGCAGTATGGTACTGCTCATCTTCCTGGCTTACCAACTACATATAAAACAAAAGGATACCAACTTATAATTCATACCTGTTATATCTATTAAATGTTCAAAGATGGAAAATCAAGACACTTCCCAGAGGGGGACCCTACGCTCTTGTGTTTCTGTGGTACTGTAAGTTCACACCAGCCTCTCAGAAAGTAGCCTGACTGCCTGTTGTTTCAAGAGGCATAAAGTGTATATACTTTCTGATCCAATAATCCCAGTCTTGGGAATTTTTCCTGGGAGGTTAACTTTCAAAAAAAGAAGAGGAGGGGCCAGGAAGATGGCTCACTGGGCAAGGGTGCTTGCTGCCAAGCCTGATGTCTGACCTCCCAGCATGTGCTGTAGTATGCGCATGCCTCCCACCTCCTACACCTCACTCTCAAATAAATAAATGTAAAAATTAAAAGAAGAAGAAGGTTGAGATTGAGCTCTTGCCTAACCTGCACAAAACCCTGGGCTAGATCCCAGCACCAAAATAAATAAGTAACTATTTAAAAAGAGGAAGAAGGAACATTACATGTATTAACATATCCATTGGAGTGTTACTTAGTAGCAAGCAGCAGGGCGCTGCCTAAGTCAGTATGATTTCATCTACTTGGTAGCATTCATGTACCCACAATCAATTAAAGCCCTGAAAACTAGTCTGCAATTCAGTGAACTCCCTAAGAGAACAGGCAGGAGGCAGAACTGCAGGTATGCATGCAGATAGACCACAAGGCAACAGAGAACTCAAGGGAGTTGGTTTGAGAGGGAGATGGTGGGGCCAGGGTGCATAGGGTAGGTTTCCTGGGTTGTCAGTATTGTGGCACCTGTAAAAAGGGAAATGAGCCAGGAGGTGGTGGTGCACGCCTTTAATCCCAGCACTCGGGAGGCAGAGGCAGGTGGATCTCTGTGAGTTCGAGGCCAGCCTGGTAGGCTACCGAGTGAGTTCCAGGAAAGGCGCCAAAGCTACACCCTGTCTCAAAAAATTTCAGCTTGGCTGTGACATCAGAAAGCAGGGGGGCGGGGTGGACACACTTCCCAACCCTAACCAGAAGGTCCAACTCACTTCCCTGCCCAACTCACATCTCTAGCCCACCTTGAAGAATCTAAGTCTGCCAATCACTTTCAAAGCCAGAGTCGAGTCCCCAACTCAGAGAGGGTAAAAGCATGTTGCTGCTTCCAGTGCAGACAGATATCTTCAGATTGGGTGTGCACCCAAGCACACTTCCTTTGTGCTCCCCGAGTTATGCTCTCCCCAGTCCTGAGCTGTCTGATGGCCTGCCATGGGACACAGCCAAGGGAGAGCTGCAAGAATATATTGGGGACTTTCTGGAGGAGTGAGTAGTTTACATTTCTCCAAGTATTCTACCTATCATCTTCTGGTAACTAGGCTGGTCTATTCACATTCTCGGAATTCAGTGTTAAGATGTTACTACAAGGTTTCAATTCTTTTGTTTTTAAACTGTTGCTAGCTCTTCAAATAAGTTAAAACATGGAGGGAGCTAGAAAGGAAGTCCCCAGCAGATACACCTCTGGACAAAAGATTCGTGAGGAACAAGCAAAGTGCCCACCATGCTCCATAAGCTAGACTGTCCCGATGACAGGGGAAAGCTTCACATCACTGGATTTATAGGGGCAGGAGATCTCAGCTGAGCGGTCCTCACCACCCTCTGCCCCAGCACCTTCAGCCCTCCCTTCTCTGGCAGCTTGCAAGTCAAATCCAATCTTAAAGGAAAAAAGAAAACCCCCAAACTAAAAGAAAAAGAAGGAAGGGTCACTCATTAGAGGGGCTTCATCTCTTCTTTCCAAAATATAAACAAGCTACAGGCTTCCAACAACACCACTAGAAAGCCAGCACTGCAGACCGATAAAAGGCAAAACCCAGGCGGATGTGTTCAATAGACAATATATACTTAACAAAACCTGAATAAACAGGGCTGGTGAGATGACTTGGCGAGTAATCGTACCTGCCACCAAGACACTTCAGATCGATCCTATAACCCATGTACTGCAAGGAGAGAATTGACTCAAACAAGTTGTCCTCTGACCCACACATGCGTGTTGTAGTGGGTGTGTCAGCACACAGGTGCATATACGGACACATAATAAGTAAAATGCTATTATTATTTAAAAAAAACTTTAAAATGAAATTTTAAAATAATACAAAGTAAGTCAAATCCATCCATTGTTATACAATTAAACAAATGCCCAAGAATGAAGAATGACAAGCCAGAGGTGACCAGAGTACAAAATGGGCATAGAGACCCTTCTTTCCTTTTCTCACCCCCCACGCCCCCACCCAAGACAGGGTTTCTCTGTGTAACAGCCCTGGCTGTCCTGTACACTCTGTAGCCCAGGCTGGCCTCGAACTCACAGAGACCCTCCTGCCTCTGCCTCCCGAGTGCTGGGATTAAAGGTGTGCCACCACCATCCCACAAGGTCGTTACTTCAATGTCCTCATGAGGAGCTCAGATGTCCAGCTGAGAAAGCACCTCCCTCAGTTCAATGCCTTCATTCACATAATCAGTAAAGCACCTATCATGTGTAAAGTGATATCACTCAATAGCTGTTTTAAAATAGATTTCTTTTAAATAAGCAAGACTTTTTAAACACCTTCAGATATGCATCATACATGTGTCTCAGAACACAATGCCCCTTTTACTTTCCAATAGAGAATTAAATACCCTGGGATATAGAGTTAATAAGCATGTGCTCTCCTGACATGACCGACCTCCCTCCCTCCCTCCTCTCTCTCTTTCCTCTCTCTCTCTCTCTCTTTCTCTCTCTTTCTCTCTCACCTTCTCTCCCTCCCTCCCTCTCTCCCTCCTCTCTCTCTCTCCTCTCTCTTTCTCTCTCTCACTCTCTCTCTCTCTTTCTCTCTCTCTCTCCCCTCTCCTCCTTTGCTTTCTAGGATGAACTTTCCTAAGTCCCTCATCACAAGGTTCAGAAAAGCCCATAAGGGTGTCCGGCTGGAAACCGGTCAGAGCCCTCCAGTCCTTTCTGATTTTGACTGTCAGTAGCATTCAGGAAAAGCAGATCCCCTTTCTGCTTCGTGTATTTTCCTTATTGGTTCATTTACGCAGCGCCGTTCCCCTGCGGCACTGAGTACATCTTTTTGTCATTCTGTTTTCCCCGCCATTAGTGCAGGCCGACACGCAGCTGCCTCACAAGAGTGGCCACAGCCCAGCCCATCACTTTCCCCCCACAGTCACCCCTTTGACGAATGCTCACCAACACTCATATATCATCCCCAAATTGGTCCAAATGAATTAAACACAGCTCTGCTTAACATTACGAGATTTAAATGGATTTTCTCTCTACAGGTCTGCCCCATAATTGGGTTTATCCATCTTGTTGAAGTACAGTTTACACTCGCTAACATCACGCCAATTCAAGCTACATTTTCTGCTCCAGTGACAGGAGCAGGGCAGATTTGTCATCGGATCATAACAGGTAATTCAAACAACAATTAGTTTGATGACCGCCCGTATGTCAATGTCTGCTCCCCGCAGCCTGGCTCACACCCGATGCTCTCTGCTCCTCAAGATGAATTGTCCTGGCAATTCTTCAATTTCAATCATCAGCAATGCTTACTGGATCAACTGAGAAACTATTGACACAGGGCAGTCTCTGCCAAAGCCCTAGTGGGAAGACTCTCCCAGTCCCACTAGGATGGACAAACACCATAGACATCCATTTTCAAGCCTTGGAAGTTGTCCAGCTTTCAACCAAGGCCATTTATGCTGGGGCTTCATTTCAACCTCAAAAATTTAGGGAGACACCAGGCTTTGAGAGCAGAAAGGACTGGCTTTGTTTAAGTGGCTTAGGCACCCACATGTGGCAAAGCCCTCTTCCGAGGATGATTGACAGCTGTCAAAGCCTAAAAGTGTGGCATGATCCCATAGACATCACTACTTATCATTTTAAAAGAACTAACCCAAAGAAAAAAGGCTAAGCAAGTTTTTAACAGCCAGCTAATCTCCACATTCTGAGAACCAGAAAGCAGTCAAACCAATGTAAACCAGCTTAGACATGGCTACTCACTGAAGCCATGGCACCCACAGCCATTAGGACAGCACGCATCAGCATGAATGATAGCTGAAGTCAGACTGAAAAACCAAGGAAAGAACATCAAGTTGACAGAGGGGTTGAATGCCCTGCTCAAATTATTCAGTAGAAGATGACAAACAAATTATTATTGACTTTCTATGCTATAAAGGGGCTATTACTTAAAAATCTGGAAAAGTACTCCGTTGCCATTTCTAATATACACTGACCTACCCCAGTCTCACTCATGTTATTTCCTTTCTGCTCAGCTGGATGTGGTTTGGTCCAATGGTTGATTAATTGGTTTGTTTGTCTGTCTGTGGCAGGATCTTAGGTAGTTCGTGTTGACCTTGAATACACTTGGTAGCCGAGGATGACCTCCACCTCTGAGTGTGGGGATTGCAGGCCATTCATTTGTACACGCAGTTTATCCTGGGCTGGGATTGAACCCATGCTCATGCACGCTGGGCAAGCACTCAAGCTCCTGTCCTCTTACTACATCTCCAACTACTGGGATGTGAATATGAGCAAAACACAATCCCAGCCCTCAGGAAGAGCCTGCATGCTTATCAAATGTCACAGAGTTGAGGCAGAATCTTTAAGTGACATAAGACAAATGCAAACAGCAACTAACAGGAGTCATAAATCTACGTTACCCAGTGAAGATGGCCAAGGCTATCAAATTCATCATGTGTGAGGCTCTTGACAGCAAATAAAAAATATACACTGCATGTCAGGATGAGCCATACCCCAGGCCTGCAAACAAGTGCCCCGTGGGTACAAGTGGCAAAGACAGCAGCTTGCATTCAGTGAGCACTCTCCTGTGCACCACTGCAACGCCCAGCCCATGCCAAACCCTGTCCCATCCAGTCTCTCAACAGCTTTTGGGAAACCACCTCAGGTGCCACCATTATCCCCACTGCACAAATCAGGAGAGGAAAGCTTGGCATGCCTGAGACTCAAACCCAGGCTATCTATGACACCCCCCCTCATTGTCCCCACTTCCTCTTCTGTTTCCCTTAAAATGCAAAGGCATTGGGGTGGGAGGCTACCACAGTATCAGTGGAAGGACACACAACACTAAACTTGTACACTAGGCCAGTGGTTCCCAGCCAGAGGTGGCTTTGACCCCCAAGGAGCACTGGATCATTTCTGGGAGTACTTTTAGTGACCGTTCTTCTGTTGAGAGCTCTGTTGAGGCCAGAAGCAGTAACATAGTTCCCTGCACCAAAGAACTACCTGGGTCAAAATATCATTGGTCCTGAGACTGAGAGACACTGAACTGTGCTGCCCCATCTAATCTGTCACTCCTCCCATCCCTAACCTCCAGTAGCAAACAACCAATGCAAAGACTGGACGGTTTGCAGTCCAGCCCTCAGCCTGCATGGAAACTGGCATAACCAAATGCTTTTCTAAGCACATGCCTCAAAACTAAGGTTTTATGACGATGCTTGAAAGAGCCCACACATCTTTGATTCTGATGTTTCTTTCTATAATAAGATACACAGTACATGTAGCTACTTTGAAACTTTCTTTTCCAATGTGATTAAGCGCTAAATTCACTCACTGCCAAGCAATGGTCAGGGTGGGAGCCTCCAGGATAAGACTGCTGCCAGCAATGGTAAGCTAGCAAAAAGAGAAAAAAAGAACAGCAGCCATTTATCTGCTTGATTAGGACTTGATACCGGCTGTCCCAACCAAACTCTAGAAACAAATGAAGTGTCAGGCCTGATAAAGCTCTAACCCATTTAGAAAGTTCAGTGCTCGGCTAAACAGCTCCCATGAAAGTCCCATTGTCAAGGACTTTTTATAAAAAAACATAAATGCCATAAAGCGAAACATAAACTTTCTCTCTTATACTGAGCAAACGTAGCCAGCTGACTGCCACAGACCAGGCCTCCACATGCACTCACTGTGGCCCATATGGGGACACTCGACAGCTGGCGGGACACTTGTTTTCACTTTCTGGTCAAAGACTAGAATTGTGCCTGCACCCTAACCCATCCTCTCAATAAACATACACACTGGTTTCCGAGTGAACCATCTCAACAGGTGCAAAGGCCATGTCACAAACAGAGCAAGCAGAAGTTGAAAGTCATGGGGGAGCAGAGCACAGTGAGGCCAGTTATTTCATCTGGCTAGTGTAGGGCAGCTGCTGCTGATTTAGAGTCAAGACACTAACTTGTACTTAAAAAGACAGGCGTAAGAGCTGGAGAGATGGTTGCTCTTGGAGAGGACCCAGGTTTAGTTCCCAGCACCCACACTGTGGCTCATAACCATCCGTACTCCAGCTGCAGGGGATCCAATGCCCCCTCTGAGCTCTATGGGCACCAGGCACATACATAGTGTATGTAATAAAACATTCAGGGGAGACACTCAAAAATAAAGCTGTACTAGACCCCTCAATTCTTGTCTTACCCCCTTCCCACCAAGGTGTAGGACCCTGGGCCAAGTGAAGCCTGTTTGCTTCTCTGTATCACTTACTTTCCTGACCTATCAAAACAGACTCTTCTTGCTCTATGGTCCAGGAGACAATATCAGCTTTGGCTAGTCTGGTATGCACATGCCCCAGCCCAGCTTCAGACCAACACAATCCAAACCTGTATTTTGGTATGACCTGCCAGTGTAAGAAACAGGAGGCTGCCAAGTGCCTCTGCTCCAGGTCTCCACTTCCCTGTCCATGATACTACCTCTTCCCACAGGTTCTAACCTAGGAGACAGTGGTCACCGCAGATTCCCTGTTCATAGAGTCTTCTGAAACCGAGTCCTACCATTCCACAGACCCCAACCATCTATAGAACTCTGAAGGCAGACACCTCTTTTCTCTATGCAGGAAGAGTCAAGTCCAAAGAAACAAGCCAGCCTCCCCCTAGCCCCTGGAAAGCTATTATCAAACAGAGATGCTAGACCAGGCAGACACCCAGAGGACGCTAATCAAGGTGTCTAGGTCAGGTGTCTGAGCCCTGTTCTCAACACTTCCCAGGCACCTGTGATGTGCAGCCAGAGTGAGGAACCACTGCCTTGGACCCATGGTTCTCCATTGACCCAGAGAAGGGCCCCAGCTTTACTCAGTAACACAGTGAAACGACCAACACAGGCGCCCGTACCAGACCTACAGAACATGAGTCTGGGACGGGATCCTAGTCTTCTTAAGCTCTCCAAGATGTTCCCAGGAGATAGTGGCTCAAATTCAGGACACACTAACCTAGTCCTACAGAACAGGAACCTCCAAGGAAGAGCACCCAGAACGTGCTTGCAGCACAGGTCCCATGGGCCATCTGTATACTCTAGGAACCTGGATGGTAGCTATGCCCTCAAAAACAGATAAGCCTTGTTTAGTCTTTTCAATGCTGGGAACCCAACCCAAGGCACACACTCCACTTCCGAGTCACATCCTTAGCCTTGAGCATGGCTTGAAGCAGACAGCTTAGCATGAAGCTATGCCAACAGCCTTGCTCCAATCACACTGGCCTGGGTTGGGGTCCTAATTGACCATGGGAAAAATAACATGTCAGGTGTCTACTTCTTCATTTGCAAAATGGGGGTGATGACAATAGTAACAGGAACTCTGCTGTCAGGTTTCCCTCCGTGCACTGATGAGAAATCAATGAATAACCCATAGAAAGCACTTACCGCTTGGCCCAGGGCACCAGAACTCAATAAGCAAGCTATTACCATTAACTGCTGCTGTTGTTGACTCTGACCCTCACACCAAGCACCTCATTGTCCCAGCTACTCTTTCAGAACCAAATGCCCTCTTCACAGAAGCCTAGGAGGCAAAGGCCCTGGCTGAAGCTTACTGAAATAGAAGGGCAGTCTGCTCTCACTCATAAGAGAAAACGCTATCCCATGGGAACATCTGCAGCCCTCAGTTTTGACTGGGCACCTGAAAAAGGTCAAAGCTTCCAATAAATAATCAATGGATTGATTTCAGAAGACTCTAAGGCTGTGCTTCTCAACCTTTAGTAGTTGAAAAATCTCGGTTCTGATTAGAGATGGAACTCCTGGTATGGGCGAGGCCCTAGGTTCCATCCCTTGAACCACAAGTAACAATGACCATGACGAAGACTACAACTCTAGGAGGAATCTCGGACTAAGCAGGAAGTCTATCAGAGCAGTGGTTCTCAACCTGTGGGTTGCAACCTTATGACCCTTTCACAGGGGTCGCCTAAGACCATTGGAAAACACAGACATTTACCTTACAATTCATAACAGTAGCAAAATTAGTTGTGAAGTAGCAATGAAAATAATTTTATCGTTGGGGGTCCCCATAACATGAGGAACTGTATTAAAGGGTCACAGAGTTAGGAAGGTTGAGAACCACTGCTTTAGAGTAAGGTATGGTGCTTAGAAACCAGCATCTGTCTGGTAAAATGGCTCAGCATGTAAAGGTAGTTGTCACTAGCAAACTAAGTTCATGTAAAGGTAGTTGTCACTAGCAAACCAAGTTCACGTAAAGGTAGTTGTCACTAGCAAACCAAGTTCCATCCCCAAAGCTACACACACACCAAAACACACACTGAATCAATGTAAAAAAAACAGAAAATTTTAACAGTATCTGAAACAGCAGAGATGGTGGCCAAGAGCAAGGGGATTTTGTCTGTTTTACTCACAAATCAATTCCCAGTGAATGAAGCTCCTAAATGAGTGAGCTAGCAACAGCCGCTTCAGTAAACCTCAAGTGAGTGATACTTCTCCAGCTCACTTCTGCGCAAGCACACAGGCTCCTCCTCTGTTTTCCATGGAAAGTGGATGTGTATTCTCACATCTAAAGCAAGTGCTTAGACCAAGCTCTGAGCCTGGAGGCCAGGCCTGGTGTCCTCAGGAAGTCAGGAGCTCAAGGGCAGCCTTGATTAGTAGTGAACTCTAGGCCAGCCTGAACTACATGAAACACTCTCAAAATTAAAAATAATAATAATAGGTTTTTTTTTAGCTCAAACAGACTGATTTTGGGTAATTTTTCCATACATCATGTGAAATAAAAGGCTAGGAAATAAAGTGGGTAAGAGAACAGATTAAGAACACAACAGAGGCCAGGCAGTGATGGCGCACGCCTTTCATCCCAGCACTTGGGAAGCAGAGGCAGGCAGATCTCTGTGAGTTCCAGGCCAGCCTGGTCTACAAAGTGAGTTCCAGGACAAGGGCCAAAACTACACAGAGAAACCCTGTCTCGAAAAACAAAAAAAAAAAAAAAAAAAAAAAAAAAGAAAGAAAGAAAAGAGAAAAAAAAACACAACAAAGACCAACATTAGAACCCCAAATTAGGTGAAAACCAGAAACCCTCACACACATTGCCACCTCATTCTTAAACTCTGAACAAATCTTCTCATACTGACCTCCAACCATCTCCATCATGTGGGTAGAACAGGGAGCCCCAGCCACAGCACCTCACATGTCTATGGGACCAGACATCCTTTCACAACGGGGTGCGTAGGCTTTCCATGCTTGCTTTGACTCCAGAAAGCCCCCGAGTTCTGGGCGGAGGTCCTGGGGTCCCCAGTGAACCCCGGTTGAAGAGGTGTAGGACCAAATGCTTTGGAAAACTCACACAAGATCTTGCAAGCTTAACAAGAGGGAAAGCAAAACTCACTGCAAAGTCTCCACAGCTCAGCTGTGCAAACAAATAAAAAGGTCCATTTCTTCTGGATCCTCTCCTAGTGTCTCCGACCACATGCACATGGACACATGCGAGGACGCATGCACACACAGAAACCACCACTTCACATCCCCAAAGAAAAACAACCACGAAAGGTCTACACAGTTTGTTTTGGTTGGGTGTAGTGCTTTTTCCCCTAAATCACATCTGACTTCGTATTAAAACATCAACCTTTGGCCAAAATACTCTTAAAACAAAGCTTAATTGGTTTTCAAGCAGCCCTTCAGAGAACCCAGGGAAAGGTCTTAGGTGGGTCTCCTCGGCCTTGATTACAGAACTTCTCTTGGAGGCTGCAATAATGACCCAAGTAGGAATGTTGGAAGAGGTCCCTCCAGGGAGGCTAACAGAGATGCCTAACTGTGTGCACAACCACCTGCAGGCCATCCCCAGAAGGTAGCACTGGTTTTGCACATCTGTGATTAGAGTTCATTCTCCTGAGTCAGCATGACTCCTCATCACCATTTAACAGAGGTGGTGGAGGAACTTGGTCCTAAAAGCTAGGACCAGAGGCCAAACTCCTGCGTGAGGGGGCAACCCAGAAGAGCATCTACAAGTAGCCTCCGGTTTTATCACCACCACCCCTCAAATATGCCACTCAGTCTCCTCACAACTAACGGCTATACATTTCAAAGATGATACTAAACATTCCCTGGGCAGGCTTCTACCTATAAAAGATTAATGCAAAGCCACATATACACCCCTCAACACCACCCCTAGGCACATTTGCTAGTGTAGGACAATATGCACAGACACCAACATTCCTTCAAAAAATGTCCAAAGCTACTAGTCCTGTATTTGGGATAGGGTAAACCTGGAAGCAACCAAGTATCCAACAACACAGAACAATATATACCGTAAGATTCCATCTACATTCCATTCCGCAGGCTAGGGAGAGAGGAAGCCACACACTGGGAAGAGGGAAGAACAAGGGAGACTTAGGAGTATTTCACCAGAGGGTAGGAAACTTCTGCCCAGGGTCCAAATCCAGCCAGGGTTTGTATTTATAAATCAGCTTTATTGGAACACAGCCATGCGTTTCCCTTCATGTTTATCTCAAGATGCTTTCAAACCAAAGTAACACTCAGTTAGCCAGACTGACGACACATCCTCAAAAGTTGGCAATAGGCACAAGCCCCCATCTGCACACTGATGTGGGTGAGGCCTCCTGGATGCTGTCACATTTGGAAGTCCATCCTCCTCCTTACTAAACACTTGCAGACTGTGCTGTGTTTCAGTGACACTTCTAAAAAGCCAATGGTCTGGATGTTGCTGGGGAACAAGCTCACACTTAGCATCCAGGAGTCCCTGTGTTCCATCATCAGCACACACACACACACACACACACACACACACACACAGCAACAGAATTAAATAACAATTTATTAACATTGCTAATAATAACCATACAGTACATATATTTATGTCCGTTTAATTTTCAGTCCAGTTATACTGTGTTCCCAGCCATTCCCACCACCCTGTCTTTTCAGAACCAAGGAGGGTGACATGGAACCAAAAGTGGGGAAGATCCCAGCACAGCATCTGACACCAGGGGACAGAGCAATGTGTCCACAGACTCACTCAGAGGCCATTCACACCCATGGTGAGCTTGGCTGAGTGCTGAGATGACAGAAGGGGTGGGGAGGGAGGGCGAGAGGAATGAACCTCATGTGATGCCCGGTGTCATAGTACCAGGTTATTTTAGGATGGGGCTTGGGAGCCAGCGGCAAGCTCAGCTCCTCCTGAAATACAGCATTTGTTAAGGTTCAGCCAGTTTTAAGTTTCCAGGGAAGAAACGGCTGCCCCAACATCACACTGGATTTAAGCTTAGGATGAGAGAAGGCCAGGTCTGTTTTTCTGTGCTCCAGGAGAGGCCACCCTCCCCAGCTGCTGTCTCTCCCCCACCCCCACCAACCCACCCAGGCTGCTGCTGAAATGCCCAGAGAATTCAGAGAACAATCTTATTCTGTCTGAGCATTGCCTTTTTTCCCCTCTGCTTCTTTTGTTTTGTTTTTGGCCATTTATCCTTTGATGATCACGCTAAAACTACAGCTAGCTGCCATTTGGCTTGGCCTTGTGCTGGTCTAGCAGACACTAAGGGAGAATGGACACTTTTGAAAGCACGCTGCTGGGCTCCAATAAAATGTCCCTCTGTTTGCCCACATGGGCATCAGGCCTTAGCAAATAGAAGCAGAGGAGAACAATACTACCTGTTCATGGAGGAACAGGGATGGTTTCAGTCCTCCAAACAATAAGCTCTGTAATTTACTCCATCTTCCTCCTGAGAAAGGGCTTCACATGGCCCGCACTGTGCCAGGTGGTTTGGAGAAAGACAAACTGCGCCTTCAGACAAGGGACACTTCAGGGCCGGGTGTAAAGATCCAACAGCTGGGCTGGGCTCGGGCTGGTCTCCCAGTGACATGGCCCCAGCCAGCCTTTCCACACCAAGATAAGGATCACTGTCCTATTCAGCCTCAACAATTCCCACACCCCAGGCAACAAGATTCTCCAGCCCTCCTGTGCTCGAGTAGGCCTCCCTAGGCCTGGGGACACTGTGTTTAGCCACCCATTCACCCAGAGCCGGGGTTTAGACTTGCTCTCTAACCAAGCCCTGAGTCTAAACTGTTTTGCAAAAGCAAGACTTACTGGGCCTTAAAAGGAAGCAACTTCCAACAGGAAGTGTGCCAGAAAGAATTGGAGCTTCATACTCACCACACACACTAGTTTTGAAAATATCTGGGTGTGGAGGGGTCAAAGTCAACAGGCATGCTTTTCTCCTGAAGTACACACAGAAAATCAGTACCTTACCCAAGCAGAGAGCTAACATAAATATTTTTAAGCCCAGCTACTATAGCCTTGAAATAAATACAAAAACTAGGAACCAACCACATTTTTGAAAGACCTGCTGACTCATGCCTCTCACTGGAGGGATAATTCCATTCACCTGGGGCAAACAGCTATTTCAAAGTAATAAGGAGGCTGAAGCAGATTTGAAATGGCAAAGAAGATGCAATACGGTGGGTGGGTGGGAAGTAGGAGTTCCAATAGACCACACAGGCACACACACACCCATGTACATACATGGTACACTCAAACATGTATACTTGTACACATGTGCATTTGCACACGTGTCCACACTCACCTGGACATAGGCATGCACGTCCACAAGTACAAACACACTCACACAACAACCTGCAAAGGCTTCCTACCAAAGAGCCAGCAAGGAGGTGGCATCCACCAAGCCAACAGCAACTTAGGAGGCCCTAAGACAGACCTCCACACTACAGCCAAAGCTCTCAAAAGCCTCCTTGCCAAGGGTTAACACAGAACACTCAAGATGTGGGGGCACAGTGAGGGACACCATGAGACATCCCTCATAGCAAGGCCAGGCCAAGAGACAAAGCGCATTAGTCTGCCTGACTCCACCACTGCTTTCTGCTGGCTTCTGTTCAGCCCCACGTCTGTATTAGTCTGTGATTTGTTTAGCCTTTGGATTTAAGAGAATGGAAGGGCTACNTGAGCAGGAAACAGGACACTCATCAGAAGCTGGGATCCGTCGCCTTTCCCTTCCAACACTTCTCATGTCATGTATCAAGAGGATCCCCAGAGGAATCAACATTTCAGGATCATCAGGTCAAACGTGGTACTCTTAGCACCATTGACCAGGATTTTGATCCACAGGAAACAACTCTCCCTGGCTGTCACAGGGCCTCCTTACCAGCTCCCTCTCTCAATTCTTCCTGTTCACAATTGGCCAACCTGTTTTACTCCCAGCTCAAGGCCCTTCCTTCAGTAAAAGGCAGTTAATCATAACCAACATGGGTTCTGAGCCCCACGATTACCCGATCAAGACAATCTTAAACACAGACTGATCTTTCTTTCCATATCTTTAAATCATTTTAGTGACATTTCTTCTGTTCTTCACTTCCCACCTCCCTCAATGATTCAAACCACCACCACCACCACCACCATCACCTCATCATCATAATGACATCACCATCATTATCATCATCACCACCATCATCACCGTCCTCATCATCATCATTACCATCATCATCACCATCATCACCACCATCATCGTCTGGGTGAGGGAGGCAGAGAATAAAAAGACACAAGAGACCTACACATTGGTAATTCAAGCTTCAGAATCTCTTGCGCCTCCTACCTGAATTGCAATCTGGTGTTCAATCGTTTTGTACGCAGAGTACTGAGTGCTGCCGGATTGAAAATGGAGCTGTAGGAAGAAACCAAATCAAAGCGTTCTGCTCATGTCACAAACTACAAGAAAACATCTTAAGCAGTTCATGAATAGCAGACAAACCTCCCTAGACTGAACTGCCGCCCTGGCATTCAGTCAAGACCTATGGACTTCCAATATTACGGATAAGATGATCACACTAATCTGAATTGTTGCTTTGGCTTTTGGTTTTTGGTTTTGGATTTTTTTTTTTTTAAGCACCCATTCAATAATCCAAAAGGGGAGGAGGAGGGGGAGGACTGAGAATCATGACACGGAAAGCAGAGACTGAAGCCCATAAAGACACAAAAGGAAGCCAGTGGGTGCTGAGCAGAAGGCTGAAGAAAACTTAACAGGGTGCTGCAAAAGTCAACAGTCTGCGCCACATAGGCAAGAGTAGACAGAGAGAGGGCTGTGAGAAGCTGCTAGCCTCCAAGGACAAGCCCCACCCCTGTATCTCTAACAACTGAACCCTGGCTCGAAGACACAAATCTATTTCTGGGAAAACAAATGTCTCTACGGAATTCAGGGGCCACCCAGCACCTTATACATTCTTTCACCATGACTAAGCCATTAGGTCTTAAAACATCTCCACAACCTGCTCTCTAGTAATCTACACTTCCCCCAAAGGGAGCCAGCCAAGCACTGCCCAAGAGCCCCAGGTAGGCGAAGGACCACTTCTCAATGACTCTCTCTCTGCCTTACTCCTAGGACCACAGCTCTCCACCCAGTCTTTCTCGCTGCATTCATACACATCCCCCCACTGTAGAAGTGAATGCCCCTATGAAAGTACCAAAACGGCTCCCCAAATCCTCTTCCTCTTCCCAAATGATACAAGTTAACCTTCCGATGCTACCCCATTGGGAAAAACAAGCACCATGGGTTGGGGCATTTTATAAACGACCCAATAATCACAGAGGGGGTTCTCAGCAGTTATCTGAAATGCATTACCATACTCACAGAGATGAGGAAGTATCAGATGACCCAGAGAAATTCCTGCCTCCCCCCCCTCCTGCAGCAGCCAAGTTAGGGGTACCTCCTCCAAAGACTTGGATCAACATCTACATAACATCTTTATCCTCACAGACTATAGCCACAACTGCTTCAGAACTAAGTTACCAGAAGCCTTCTGTGTTTCAAGCACCATTTGGGCTGCAGCAGACTTTTAAACTCAATTAATTTGTTATCTTGTTCCCAGGAAAGAAAATCATTCAAAAGGGTCTCTTTGCTCTTTTAAAAAGGAAAAAGATTCCCATAAATTCTGAACTAAAATGTAACAACACTGTAATAATGCAGTCTAAACTCACATTACTCAAAACATAAGATAATAAGTACCTATTTTTAGGATACAATGGACTTGAAGAGGATCTTAACAATCCTCCCAAAAAAAACTCTAAAAACTATGTATGTTTTATGTAAGAAAACATGTTAATCAAATCAAAAGAAGACAAACTAAAGTTGGGAAACAATAACAAAAATCTCTATACACGCCAAAGCTGAGCAATAAACCAGTCCCCTCATACAAATGAGTATGGACAAAGTAAACTACGTCTCCATGCGCACAGCCCCCACACATTCAAGGAGCCCATCAAAGTGATTGGCTGAAAAAGAAAGGTGCGTCTGAACCCTTTGTCCCCCAACCACCCACCCCAGTCAGTGGAGCTGGGATTTCACTCATTACTGTGACAATTTTCCATCATGTTAAAACAACTTTTGTGTGGGGGACAGGTCTCTTTGCGAGTTTGGAATTCCTGGCGAGAGAACAACTCTTGTCTGAGAGGAGGTCCTCTCTCCTCGGCAAAGCAGGCAACAGTAACAACTCGGTCCTTCCTTTCAAGGGTTTTATTCTCCTCTTTTCCAATTGCCCAATTCAGAGCTTAATGGAAACTTGTCCAAGCTTCTGTTCCCACAAGCCCTGCGGAGCCCCAGGCAATCTGTACTAGGGGTAACCACAGGAATCTTACATTGTCAATTAAAATTGAATGGACACCTGATAACTTCGGATATGCTCTGGAAAATAATTTCATGTAGTCATCGTCTTATGAATAAATTAATGAAACTGTGACTATGCCAAATGCAATTTTCACTTGTCCAGTTCCATTCTTAATCCTTGCATTCACCACCTTCCCATAAAGCTCCAATGAGCCTGGAGTGCATGCAGCAATTAAGATAGCAAAAATGTGCACACACACATACATATACACACACATACACACATACATATACGGAAGGAGCTAAAGACACTGGCAGAGAAACCTACATCAAGAATGGAGTCAATTTACCTCCAGTTAAGCCTGCCTGCACAGGATGCACATGTGGGCATACATTCATCCTCACACCATTTTAACACCTCCAAACAATGTAACTTCCTTGGTGTATCCAGCAATGCAGACACCCTCTTACCCTCTTACAGCCCCAGTCAGTGCAAAAGACTCCCTCGGAATCTAAGTAAGATTTCTCCCAACTACCAACCACTGTGTTCTAGAGAATTCAAAGCCTAGGCTACCTCCAGTGACAGCAAAGAATACCAAATGTTCTTCTTCTCCTTGGGGTTTCTACTCTCTCTTTTCCCAAAAATACTTTTTTTAAACACAGGCTTCAACAGCTTTTATGCCTTCCCTATAAAACATGAAGAGGCCTTGTTTGTTTACAGCCCAGTTTCTTAAAGATAAAATACAGATGCTCCGTAAGAACTTGGCACTCCCAAATGAACTGGTCTCTTGTTTGCCTGCCTCTGCCTCCCATCCCCCACTATAAGGAAGGAGAAAAACAAAACATGCTTAGGCCTCTGTGTTTTGAAAGGGTACATGAAGACAGAGGTCCAGGGCAAGACAGCTTATGCCTTAGCTGAAGAGCAAAAAGCAGGTGCCACACGTTTAACCCACTCTGGAAGGTCACCTGGAAGGCTCCAAGACACTTCCTCATTCCATCACTGTGGCTTCCCTATGTGGTGTGTCCGGTGCCTAGGATAAGTGCCTCTCCCCTTGGATAGTCCAGGGAGCCAGCAGACTCCAGGGTCCTTGGTTCATTTCTTCCCTGCTGGCACAGTCAAACACCCCTCCCTATTAGAGCACCCAAGCGACCAGGCCCCCATTTGTCTAGAAAGGAAAAGTTGGCCGTTTTAAGCAAATGCTTGCAACACTCTGCAACTAACTGCTTCCCTTATTACCCTATCTTGATTCCTCTGGCTTTATTTCTAATCATTACCACTGACTCTAAATTCGATGTTGCAGATACTGAAGATCAGAGATACTCAGGGATAGAAGAGGAACCAGCCTTTGTCAACCACAGGAATCTCAGGCTCCAAGCCACAAACAAAACAGCAGTTTTCAATGGGGAGAAGAGTAAATATTACACCAGTTCACGTCACTTAAGGGATGAGGTAGGGCATGGACTTTTCAGTTTTATGAATCACCTGGCTTTCTCATATCTAACTGTTTGTACACCCGTACAGGCACACAAGCGCGCACACACACACACACTCACGCACACACACACTCACACACTCACACTCACACACTCACACACACACATCAAATTCATTTCTTAAGCA
>LZPO01027410.1:140955-158844 GCA_001675575.1 Neotoma lepida | reverse complement strand
AAAAACCCCTAAAAACCAGATAAATAAAATAAAAATTAAAAATCGGTACTGGTGAAGAGAGACTTTTCTGAGGCCACCTATAGATAGATGGAACTCTATTTTCATATCCATGGGTGCTCAGGGAGAGAGGGAAAACAGTCATCAGTATCGGTGGCCTCAATCCAGTTATGGGCTCTCTCTTTTTTTTTAGACAGGGTCTTTCTACATAACCCAGGTTGTCCTGTAACTTACTACATAGACCAGGCTGGCCTTGAACTCAAAGAGATCTACCTGCCTCTGCCTCCTGAGGGCTGGGATTAAAGGCGTGCGCCACTACACCCAGCTAGGGATATTACCTTTAATTTCACCACAGTTCTGCAAGGGCAGAAAACTGAGGCTCAGCACTTTCAAGTAAATTGTTCAAACTTGCAGGCTATTAAGTGAAGGAGCCAGGATTCAAATCTCTCTGCTCTTCTACATTACCGTGGAAAGGATGGGTAAGGTTTCTGACAAAAAGTAGTGAGTTCATCTTCTCGCCTAGAGACCTCCATCTCCCTTATTTTCCGTTGGAGTCATTTTTTTTCCATCTGTCATAGGGGTCCAAATAGGAACAGAAGTCTGTTGATGCGAGTATATAATGTGCACTCTCAAGCCAGCCTGTGTATACTGAAACTTAATCATAAGGTATTAACTGTGAAATGCTATGACCATGAAACAGTGAGTGTTTGTAAATACCCCCTCCGCCCACTGACCACAGAGTGGGCATAGGCACTTCTACCTTTTCTCATCATGAGGTTTATATGGCGCCACTGCCAAGCGACACTGGCGGGGGGCATTTTGCTGCTGCCCTCTTTTTACCACCGAGAGGCCTGAAGTTTCTTGGGGTTAAATAATCAGCTATACAAGTTAGCAGCAAGGACTTGGAGCAGGTAGGTGAAGAGGGAAGGGAGCTTAGGCACTGTATGGACACATGGGGCTTAGTTCTTCAGGGAACTCGAGGAAGAATTATCATCCCAGCATCAGTATGTACCCCCAAACACTGAGGAAACCGAGATGCTCATCCACCAGCCACTGGCCCTCTTTGAGGGACCTCTCTCTGGCAGGTCAAATCCAGGACACTCGGGTGTCCTGGCTCAAGGACAGAGCAATCTCTCTTGGTACCAGGGAGAGCCTTTATGTCTTGAAATGAGAGAGCCCCTCTTTGCAGGACAGAAGTGAGCGTCTGCAGATACAAAGAACTCCAGGTGAGCTTGAAGGTGAGCCAAGGCAATACATATGGGAAAGCTTCTCCAAGGTCACATCATCTGCCCTAGGTCCTGTAAGAATAGGGGGAGCCTAAGTGGGATCCAAACATGTGTCTATTTCATGCCAACACCACTTTCTTCTTGGTGAAAAAGAGCAGGGGTCAAGGGTCAGCACCGAGCTGGGGCTTTGCTGTGATTGGACTTGGTGGCCAAAGCTCAGCCTTTGCTTCGAGAAGGAGAGCACCCCCAATGGCTGTGGTGACTTCATGCTTGCAGGTGTCATTTAGCTGTCCAAGGCACCTCCATTCTAGCCACATTCATTTCTTTTTAAAAATTCAGTCTCTTTATTTTAAAGCCTAAATCCAGAAGCTAGAACAATAAACCAGCAGAAGCAGCAAGTCCACAAAAGCCACATGGGAGGGAAATGAACTAAGAATACAGACCTTTCCCCTAGGCCACCCAAGCCTCTTTTGAAGTATGCAGAATAACAAAATATCCAAAACAAAACAAAACAAAACAAAAAAAACACATGCACAAAAACTAACAGAAGCCAGAGACTGTATTTCTCAGGGCTCCTTAGCCAATGATGTTGCTGGGTGGTTTAAATAGCACTGTTTGTTTAAGAGCTGAGCAGGTGCTCTTCTGTGTCATTCACAGGGAACAAAGCCCAGCCCTGGCCTAGGCCACGGGGACAGCCATTAGCAAGAGAGGAGGGAAGGAGTGTGGGCCAACCTTTCAATGTGGAAAAGGTCTTGTTTTGTCTCCTCCTTCTCGCCAAGCCATTTCTTCTTGGCAGAGCTGCTGGGTTGAAATATGACTAGACTCTATATCCAAATTTGGGAGGGAGGGAAGAATGAAGGGAGGAGGAGGGAGGGAGGGAGGGAGGGGGGACAAAGACAGAGACAGTGACAGAGAATTGAAACCTGGGGAAAGCAGTGAACAGATGTGGCAAGGCCCTTTGGCCCGTTCGCCCGCCTTGCCTTGATGACCCCTCTGTTGCTGTCCTCATCTGCCCTCTCATGTGATTGCAGGTTGGTCCTTTGAGCTCCTGGCTGGGGAAGCCTACCTGGAGCCTACCCCATCTCAGAATGAACCAGGGAACAGTCCCTTTGTCTTGTTGAATGAGCAGGTGACAGGCCCACAGAGCTCACCTGGAGGACTATGAAACTCTTAACCTGAGTAGACAGACACACAGACGCAAGAGCTGGTCCTCGCACCAGCTTCTAGTTCCAGGGAGGCCACTTTGTAATAGAGAACTAACATAAGTCCCAATATGAGCCTCAGCTTCCTCACTGTGACATAGACAGGACACTTTCTACCTCTTGGGCTGTGAGGGGTCCCAGAAGTCAGACTGTAGAAACAGCAGGGCTTAAGAGTTTTTTGATCTCAGGAACCTTTCTGCTTATAAGAATTGTGGAGTATACCAAAGACCTCAGAAAATTCTATAAAGTACATCTCATTGGCTACCAGATGGCATAGATCCTATGGAAAATTCCATTTTATACTTAGAATACAGGTAGAGTGCTTGCCTTGAATAAGGTCATGGGTTTAATTCATAGAGGGAAGGAAAGAGGAGAGAGAGAGAGAGAGAGAGCTCTGTAACATGAGGTACTTCGAAAATGTTTAACTCTGTAGACATACATACTCCCACCGGGACTTTGGGGAACCCTGTACTAGTGCATACGAAGGAAGCCTTCGCATAATGCCCTGCATGTGGTAGCTGTCAGCTCGTAGTACCAAGAGCCAGTGTTTAGTGTCCAGAGAGTCAGCTTTCTCTCTTTTTTTTAAAAAGAGATACTTTAAAATTTTTGTTTATGTGTATATGTTTACGTGTATCTTCTTTTCTATATGTGTACACATGTGTATAGGTGCTCTCAGAGGTCAGAAGAGGATATCCAATCTTCTGAAACTAAAGTTACAAGCAGTTGTAAGCCGCTTAGTGTGGGTGCTGGGAACTGAACCTGGATTGGTACTTCTGGCTGTGTCATGGGACTGGTGTATGGGCCTGGTGGTCTTAAAGCTAATAGATAAATGCTAGGAAGAGAGTGCCTGAGACAAGGATGCCAGCAGACAGGCTAGGCAGGGGTATCAGTGGGCAGGACGGGCTAGGCTCCTTTTCAAGTTCCTGTAGCTGCTTTGCACAGCGAGCCCTGCTGTTGGATGGCACAGGAGGCCAAGTGCAGGAGGGAAGAAAGACAGGAGGCCATCGGGTGTGGAGGGCTTCTGGGAGACTCCAGCTGCCTAGATCTGAGAACAGAAATGTTATCCCCAATTCCTGTGCAGAGAAAGGACAACTTGAACTCCAGAGTGGCTGCATGGATTGAGTGAGCTCTCTCCTCCTTGATGAGAGGGCAAAGCTGGCAACAGAGAGGACACTATCAGCCGGTGTAGTTTAATGAAAGGGGCTCCCTCTGCTTGCCAAATTCAACAGGTCACTTTTGCTGACTTTGGGAAACTCTACTGAGTCAGCGCACCCAGTACTGTATCCAAGAAGGCAGGAGGGGCAGGCTTTGAGTTTCTCTTACTCTTTCCTGGGAAGTGTCTGCTTTGTCCCCTGCACAGCCTCGATGACTGTAGTCTGGGGGAAGAGAAGAACTGGCTTCTCTCCTCACCATCCCTCATCCACAGACAAAGGCTGGCTCCAAGAAGAGCTGTCTGTGGTGAGCCGAGGCCATGGGTCTGCCTTCAGGCCTCCTCTGTTACCATTCACACCTCTGCCTTCTTCTTTCCCAACCTCAGTCAACATCTGTCAAGTGATTTGGTGGCCAACAAAGTCAGAGCCCACCTAGTCTCTCTTAACAAGGGTGAGACACTCCATCCTCAACAGCAAAGAGAGGGCTGGACCTGAAGTCATCACGGGAATTAGACTCTGCGTGGAGGCAGATCTCAACTCAGATCAATAATGAAGTCAACTAGCTTGGACAGGATAAGCCACTTGTGCGAGCTTATGTAGCAAATAGTGACCAACACAATGGAGGCCCTGGTGGATTGAATTCTAAAATAAATGTTACAGGTCCCAAGTTGCCTCAATGTCTAGATGTGTCTGAGAACACACTTGGTTCTAGGACACCCAGCAGAGCGGACCTTCAGCCCTCAGGATGAGACTTGAGGGTCCCATCTCCTTTCCTGGGACACCCCAGAAAAGCCAGATGCCATCAGCTGCTGCCACCTAGACTGTGTCTTACCAAAAGGGAGGTGGTCAAAACTGACTGACAGCTCCCACGCTGCCAGGATGACGGGGCGTGACAGGGTTTGGCCATCAGCTTCCTGGCGCCCAGTTAAACTTTTGACTTTCCAAATTAGAGAAGTTGAAAGTTCTTCTGGGTACTTTTTTTTTTTTTTAAAGAGAAACATGTTTTGTTGTTAATTATTTACCAGAAATGGCTTTCCTCTCTCCTGCCCAACCAGGTTATGTTCCCTTCAATTTCCCGCCTCCCAGGCATTTAACACTGTGTGCAGAACTGTCAGGGGTTTCTTCCTCTCAGACCAAGGAGGGGTGGGTGTGACTAGGGACAGGACTGGTGGCAAAGGCTGAGCTCTACAGAGTTGCTTTTTCTCAGCTGCCTCGAATCTGATCTATAATTTAGCCACCCAGTTCCTCCCGCTCAGTTCCTCTGTTATCTGAGGTATTTTATGGACTCTCTCACCACAGAGGCTACATGGGTGGGGTGGGGGTGGGGAAGACGCCTAATCCCATTGTCACCGAGGTTAAACATTAAGTTGAGCTTGCTTCTTTCCCACCCCTACCCTGTTGCCTTTAAATCCCCTTTTGGGCACACCTCCCAGCCAACGCAGGAGGTGCTAATGGCCCAATTCACACCTGTGTAAAGTCAAGAGCCGCTTCCTAGGACCCAAGACTAGGGAGCTGAGGCCACCACTGAGACCTACAGCAAGCCCCAGGACAGCGGCATCCCACACAACTCTATAGGAAACCCAGTAAACCCGCTAGCAATTCCCAGGCAGCAGAGAAGGAGTTAAGGCACCTCTCATGCAGCTCCCAGGGCACAGGGGCTTAGCCTCGGATCATGTATAATTGATACCATCAGCCTCATCTATACCCGTTCCCCCATGCCAGTAATGAGGGGACATCCCATCGGAGGTCAGAGCTCAGCATCCTAGGTTGAGTCATTCACTAAGCATCTCTTTCAGAATATGAGGACAAAAGGGTCCACTGCAGGAAACAGTAGTAGAAGGCAGGCAGCCATGGCTGTTCTGGGCAGTGACACCCAAACTGCTTTCCAGCAGACTGATGGGGGTCAGATTTCTTTTTCATAGTCTCTGCGGTGCTGTGTGACCTTGAGACAGTCACTCTACCTTTCTCAGCCCAGTTCCCAGCCTTACGCACCCCCCTTCCCCCCCCACACTGTATATGTGGGAGAGGGCTGTGACAGTCCCATCTCTTTTGGGGTATTAGGAAGATTGTGTGAGCTACTACATGAAGTACAAAGATATTTCAGTAAAATTTTTAATTAAAATATTTTCACTTGGGTAGGGATGCGGCTCAGTATGCAGCGTTCTTGCCTAGCACACAGAGAACTCTGGATCTGGGTCCTGTGTACCACATAAACGATGTGTGGTGGTGCACTCATAGAATTTCAGCACCTTGGGGTGGGGGCAGGAGCATCAGAAGTTGAAGTGGGGTGAGCCGGAGAGGTGGTTCAGTGGTTAAAAGCATTTACTGCTTTTGCAGAGGACCTGGGTTCCATTCCCAGAACCCACATGAAAGTTCACAACCAACTATAATTCCCATTTCAGGAGATCTAAAGCTCTCTTCTGACCGCTGTGGGTACCAGGCACTCACATGATGTACATACATACACTCAGGTAAACACTCATATACATATACATAATTAAGCTTCAGACACAGAAGGTCATCTTTGGCTTCATATAGTGTTTGAGACCAGACTGGGCTATGATAACTCTGTCTTAAAAATTAATTGACACACTATCATACATATTTATGGGTACAACGTGATATTTTGATACTTTCCACAATGTCATCCAAATATTTCTAAGGGGATGTCCTAAATAGAAATAAGAATGATAAGATCTCAGGGAGAAGAAAAATAAAACTGCAAATTAAAAAAAAAAAAATCCACACACAGCTCAACCAAGAGTCTAGAAGCCCCACCAGTGGTATGGCTAACCCTTGGATCAAGCTCTCCGAGTTCTTACTCCCCTGCCCTGAGGGCTGCAGGCAAGCTTCCTGAGGGCTGCAGAGTGAGGGAACTTTGGAACTCATAATCTCTTAATGTGAGGGCTAATTTCAGTTGTCAGCACCACAGGGCTAAGAGATGCCCGGATAGCTCTGGGTGTGTCGGAAGGTGTCTCCAGAGCAGACTAGCGTGAGTCAGAGGATGGGAATACGGTGTCTTCCAAGCTGCTGAGGGCCCGAGGTGAACAGCATGGGGGAAGGGCAGATCTGTTCCCTTCCCATGTGACGCCCATCTTCTCCTGGGTCTGAGATGGGATCTGTAGGCTCTCAGGCTTCCAAACTTAGACCAGGGCTTACGTATTAGTTCTCCGGTTCTCAGGTCTTGAATTCAGACTTGATGGTATGTTATGTTAGTCTTCCTGACTCTCCAGTTTGAGATGGACAGATGAGGAGATCTCCGGGCCCCTGTAATCACATGATGCAAGTTCACTCTGCTCCTTCTTATACCCAGCCTCTTTCTTCCCTCCCCATGTAAACAGCCCCTACTCCTTCCTTTGCCCAGAGCAGCCATTACATTCTACAAATGCAAGGGGTTGTTAAGGACATCATAGTAACCAGACCACCCCTCTTTTCTAACAGTAATGACCATAGTGATATTCGCTGTGTGATTCATAGTGATATTCTCTGTGTCACCATCGACACCTTCCCGAGGCCAGCACACAGGTATAGGACCTAGGGAATGGTTTATATCTGCATCAGAGCCAGGGTTAAGGTCATAGGCCAGAACCACCTCTCCACAGCCACATGGCAGGGCAGACAAAACCAAAAGCAGACCTGTGGCCCTACCAGAAAGGTCTGTTCTTCCTGGAACTATCTAGTGGCTCCTACCTCTGCTGAGGGTCTAGTGCCTTGTGTCTTCTCAATGGATGACAGTTGAATGAATGAATGAATGAATGAATGCCTATTTGCTGTTGCTAATTCAATTCCTTCAGAATTATCTGTTACCCATTGTTGCACTGTTATACAGCCTTTCTATTAGAGAAGAATTTTGTGGAGTTTTGTTTGCCATTGTAATGGTTTTTAAAAGACCGCTATTTTGATACTCCCTCTTTCTGAAGAGTGAATGACTGCCTTGACTCACAGGATATGATGTAAATGAAGCCCTTGACTCCACCCCTTTGCTCTCTTGTGCTCTCTTTTGGACTCTGCCCTCTGGGACCCAGACCCAGGCTGTGGGAAGGGTAAGGCCTCTAGGTTAGACACCTGCTGTGATCCATGCACACAGCCCCAGCCTGGCTGACTGCAGAGACATCTCTGTCTCTAAGGAAGGGAGGTAAACATTGGGATCTGGAATCTCCTTGGAGTGTCTCTCTGTTAAGATAATGAAACAGACCTGAAGTGATACACCCTTCTTGGGATGGGGGTGGAACAAATCACTGCTAAATTTGGAAGCAGATGGATACAGATGTGAAGGCCACCACTGTCCCTCATGAACTGTGGAGCCTTGGACAAGGGAGTTAGCTTCTCTAAGCCCACAGCAGTGACAGCATCCTACAGGCTTGGTTGAAAAGGATAGGAATGTGTGGTTGTAGTTGTTTTGGGTTTTTTTTTCACTCTTTTACTCTTTTCTCTTTTGGGGGGGCTGTCACCCCACTTTCAAATAAGTCACATGGAGGCTTAGTCTTACTTATGAATACCCGGCCTTAGCTTGGCTTGTTTCTAGCCAGCTTTTCTTAACTTAAATTATCCCATCTACCTTTTGCCTCTAGGCTTTCATCTTTCTCTATTCTATACACCTTCCTGTACTTCTTACTCTGTGGCTTGCTGTGTCCTCCTTCTTTTCTTGCTCACAATCCTGCTTCCAGATCTCTCCTCCTATTTATTCTCTCTGCCTGCCAGCCCCACCTATCCTTTCTCCTGCCTTGCCATTGGCCATTCAGTTCTTTATTAGACCAATCAGGTGTTTTAGACAGACAAAGGAACACAGCTTCACAGAGTTAAACAAATGCAACATAAAAGGATACAACACATCTTTACATCATTAAACATATATTCCACAGCATAAACAAATGTGATACATCTTTAATATTGTACGAAAGGGATGGCAAGGACTGGCATGTGAGTGGCCATTCAGGGTATGCCCCCAAAGGAGAGCTCTTTCAGAACCACATTTCAGAGGTTTGGGGAGTCATGCTTGGAAGACCTTGGTTTCCGCCAGTAGGAAGTTTGTATTTTTTTCTTAGTGGAGACTCAGTATAGGATAGTAGTTGGAGTCACAGGAATCAGAGACATCTAGGTGATAGTTAAAATCCCAGCCTCCAATCGGCAACTGATCATCTCTTTCCTGAAGTCAAATAAGCAGACTCCAGTCTCCTCATGCGAGTGAGAACCTTAAATCCCAGTACGAACAAAGCAGAGTTTAGTTCCTGACAGGATCCTGCAGGAGGTGGCCTTCCAAGTGGCTCCACAGTCCTCCAGGATCACTGGCTGGACCTTTCACACCTACAGCCACTGCTGGAGAAGGAAGCATCACAGAGAAGGTTTTTATAAGAATGTCTGGAAGTGGCAGATGCTATCTGCCTTTGTAGTCCTCTGGGCAGAAGCTAGTCACATGGTGACATCTGACTGCAAGAGCATCTGGGAAGTATGGTGCAGNTAGATGCTCAGGAGGATGGAGACGAGGCATGCAGTGTGTTATCAGCTAGACAAAGCACATCTTAGGTCCCACCCAAGAGGCTTCTGGGAGAGTTCAATAAGATAGTACATTCAGACTGTAGATCCTGCCCCAGGATCTGTGCTCCCAAGCCAACAGAGTATACCAGCACAGTGTGAAGGGCAGTTTCCTTGAGCTAGGACTCCCCAAAACTCAGACATTGAGTGGGGGTCCACAGGGCATGAAAATGAACAAGTGAGCCAGATATGGTGATACATGCCTATAAGCCAGGCCCCCAAAGAGGCAGAGGATTGCTGAATTTGAGACCTGCCTGATCTAAGTAGTGGGTTCCAGGCCAACCAGGGATACATGGTGAGACTCTGTCTCAGAAACCAAACAAAAGACTGGGGATGTAACTCAATTGATAGAGTGTGCTTGCCTAGCCTGCACAAAGCCCTAGGTCCAATCCTCAGCTCTGGTCTAGGTGGGGCCAGAGGGGCAGAAGCTCAAGGATGTTCTCAACTATGACTATGCTGGAATACATGATATCTCAAACACATACACACACACAAACACACAGAGACAGGGGGTGGGGGCAGAGAGGGAGAGAGAGAGCTTTGTTCATACCTAGCTTGATTTACCATCAGGAGTGGACTAGGTTCCAATGCTTCTACTACAAGTAAAATGTGATAAGTGGCCAGAAACAACTTTTGCTTTAAAGGACCAAGGAAACCATTTGGAGAATGTGACACCTGGCTTCACTATGTTGCTTCCAAAAGGTGAGGCACGAGGAAAAAACACTTCCAAGGAAGGAGCCAGCATGAGAGGGCAGGGCAGGGACAGATGGGAATGACAAATGGCTCGCAGGGAGCACTGAACAAAGTGTGTGGGGGGAACCAACAGGAACCAACAAGGGAGACTGTGTGCCAATGAGCAAGGCCGGCTTCATTCTGTGTGCACTGGGAGCCAGCACTGGCTTAGAGAGGGGCATGATTGTGGATACCAGACAGACACACCTGTCATTTCATCCTGATCAC
This sequence comes from Neotoma lepida, assembly GCA_001675575.1. Taxonomy (NCBI): domain Eukaryota; kingdom Metazoa; phylum Chordata; class Mammalia; order Rodentia; family Cricetidae; genus Neotoma; species Neotoma lepida. The sequence goes on along the minus strand of LZPO01027410.1, from coordinate 148,776 downwards.
ATCCCGCAGAGCTGGGGGAGGCAGCTTCTGTGTTTCTGTTTCACAGATGGCAGAAGTAAGAGCGGAAACGCTCACAGACGACTGTTTGTCTCTGTGTCACAGACTAGATAATTCCTTCTGCAACATCAGTTGGAAGAGCTGGACGCTCTTTAGAGTCTGCTCTGAATCAACCAGCTCTTCTTCAACAGGAACAAGTGTCCCCTCACAGCCAGGGGTGAGCAACATGGGTGTGGCTTTTGTTTTTTTAAGGTGAAGTCTCACTCTGTAACTCAGGCTAGTTTGGAGCTCACTATGTAACTAACACAGGTTGGCTTCCTCCTGCCTGGGAAATACAGGTGTAGTGAAGGCATCTCTGTTGCAGGAGATGGTCTGACTTGGTGGGTTGTTCTTGGGGCTGCTGGGTCAAGTCCTTACCATTTTCACGATTACTTTGCAGACATGTATGCACCCCCCAAACACACACATACTTGTCCAGGAGTATAGTGTGGGCTCCTGAGCCAACCGAAACAGATGCATTAATTGAGATTATGCGTCACCTCAGCCCAGTATCTCACGTCGGTCCCAACTGCATCGAAGAGACCGTGAGTTCTGCTGCCTGAAACACTCAGCTGCTGCCTTCCTTTGGAAATCAAAAGGCAAATTGCTTTCCTTTTATTAATCATCTCTTTCCTTACAAGATCTCACCTTTTGTTTTTCTGCGCTTTACAAGGAAAAGGTGTGTTTTTATGCCTTGTATGGAGTTGGCAGTAAAGGAACCCTTTGATTTTTAAGTAAGGAGGCAAGTCCTGTGTGTGCAGAGGAGGCTCCGGTAGGCTAGGGACAGTACCTTTAGGTTCAAGCCTTCCCTGAGCGCTTGGATCGGAAGGATTGGACTGAAACTTTAAACATTTTGAGCAATACCTAGAATATGTATAATTTATAAGCCACACACCGTTGGCTGTCAAATCGGCGATTGATCTGACTCGGGTCTTGTTAATTATCTTCCACATACATTACTCCTTAACAGATCTTCAGTATACTGCGTATCAATATTAATAAGATTATAAAACACTATTGATAATTAGGAACAGAAAGAGCCCCAGCCTTTGATTCCGGCTGTTACAAATGCCCCCACTCTCCCCAGATTAGAAAGCGGCCACTTTCATTTAGTAATATCAGATCAGAACGTCTGTGTCCTAAAGTGGGTTATTAGGAGACAGCTAAGACTCTCACCGTGTGCACGAGGCTGCTTCAAAATGAACATGGCAGCGCTCCTGATGGGGAGAAACCTGCCTCTCTTGTCCACAGGAGGCCTAATGGGGTGGGTGAGGCTCAAGGGGGAGCCGAGCTCACTTTGATCAGCCAAATTCTTCATTTTCTTTGTCCAGACTAATCAGAGTGGTTTGGTTTTGTGGGATATTCACCAGACTGGCATTTTATCTTGATTTCTTCCATTGGATGAAAGGGGGCCCCGTTGGGAAGCCAGAGAAAGGGGGCTGGTGAGATTCAAGGCAGATCTCAAGCCCAGCCCGTCTCGATGGCACTTTATTTTCTATTTTCCGTCTTTGCAAGAGCCTCCTCTTTTATGTTTTTGTTGGGTTCACAAACTCATTAACATCAAACAGGCAGATCTGCCACTAACTAGGAGAATGCAAGCGATTTCACATATAAATAGGACGCACAGAAGCCAGGTGCTAGGGCCAGGCTTCCTCCCTGAGGTCTCACCTGGCTGGGGGAGCAGAAGGGAGGCTCTGGGACCTCCTGGGACCAGGCTTCCCCCCAAGAGAGCAGACACTAGTGGCTGGATGTGCACAGGAGGTGCTGGGGTGTTAGGAGACCACAGAGTGCCCCGTTTGTGAGGCGTCTTTCTACTTATAACTCGACCCAGACTGTTTAACAAGATCGGCTCCTGCAACAGTCCAGGAGACAGCCTGACTTGCTATGAAGTAAGACACAGCCCAGGCATTTCCACCTCTTGGTTGCATCTTCTCTCAGAATGACTCTCCAAATGGCAAGATGGCTGCCAGGGTGCCCATCAGTGGGGAAAAGAGAGGCAGCATCTCCTTCAGAACTTAGATGGAAGGCAGAGCTGGCAGTCATGCCTTTTTGGCCCTACATTTGTTACCCTGAACCTATACTGGATGGGGCAAGTGACAATAGGGTGAAAGACAGAGAGGTCCCCAGGGAGGGCAGATGCTGTGGAAAAGACCCAAAAAGCCACGTCACACTCATGGCTGTGAGGCCAGTGGTGTTAACCTTTTCTGGGATCTCTCACTCACTTCCATGTTTGGGGGGGTGTCTCTTTCTTAGTAAATTGCCTCTATTTCCACCGGGGGTGTCTCTTTCTTAGTAAATTGCCTCTATTTCCACCACTACCCATGAATCCCTGCTCCAGCTCTTTGTTCCAGGACACAGGAGCCTAGACATCTCACAGAAGGGGCCTCCTGGACTTGATCTGTGCCTACAACATGGAAATAGATAAAGTGTTACAGGTGGAGTTGGGAGACGAGGGGGGCATTTCTAAATTACTAGAAGGAGAAAATGTCCTGCAGTTTAAGGCACAAGACTTTAGCACCCAGTCTTTGTAAGGGCATTGACCTGCCCCATAGCTGCCCTTTTAGTTGTCTTTCTGGGAGTCCCTGCTTGAGTACTGCGGTCTGGTTGCTCGAATTATTAGCTCCTGTGATCTTCAAACAATGCCCTGGAATAAGCCATCTGGGATCCCATCATCTATCTATCTATCTGTCTGTCTGTCTGTCTGTCTGTCCGTCCGTCCGTCCGTCCATCCATCCATCCATCCATCCATCCATCCATCCATCCATCTATCTATCTATCTATCTATCTATCTATCTATCTATCTATCTATCATAATTTCTTTATTGAATCTTTGGGAATTTCACATCATGCACCCTGATCCCACTCACCTCCCAGTCCCCCCATACCCTCCTTTCCTCTCTGCAGTACCCCCTCAAATGAAAATTAAAAAAAAAATAAACAAAACAGAAATAAGCAAACAAATAAAAACAAAAACCAAAAGAACAAAAATAAGACAAAACAATAACAAAAATCTCCTCACTCCTCCATCTTTCCAACACCTCTTCATTCGTCCTGGTGGCACTGGGAGTGGCTATGTGTCACACAGTATACCCTTTTGTCTAATCAGCTTTGCTTGCAAATGTTCATTGCAATGAGTCACTGGTCTGGTTCAAGGCCTCTGGTTCCTGGTACACCATCCTCACTGGATCCCCACCAGAACTCCTCTTGGATATCCCATGGCCACCCTGAGTCACGGAGATCCTGCAGTTATCTTGCCATAGGACCAGTCCCTTCATGAGCTCCAGCAGATGGGGTAGATGTTAGGGTGGGCCAACCCAAGGCCTGGCTGAGGGCCTGAGTGGTAGCTGAGTTGGTCAGCCCAGACCACCGGGCACCCCCACTCAGGCAAGGGGTCGAGCCAGCTCCCCTACGCCCATGTCTCAGTTTTCTCCTCTGAGAAATGGGTTTGGTATCCAAGGAACTTATAGTGGCATAAATAAATAAATATGCAAATTAAGAGGGAGAAGAGGCAAGGTCTTCCTTACAGTAGAATTCTAATTATTGATCTTGGTGGAGAAGTGGAATAGGGTTAGTGTTTGGCAAACACCACATAGCAATTGTTGTCATCTTCAATTGATGTTAGAATTAGTAGGCAGAGGCCGACAAAGTGCTTGCCAGCACGCATGAAGCCCTGGGTTCCATGCCACACTGTGTAAACAGTGTGGTGGTGCACACCTGCAGTTCCAGCACTTAGAAAGTAAGAGCAGGAGAGTCAGAAGTTCTAGGTCACTCTTGCCTAAGTTCTAGGTCACCCTTGCCCAAGTTCTAGGTCACCCTTGCCTACATAAATGAGTTCAAGGGTAGCCTGGGCTACAGGACACTCTGTCTCAAATAAAGAAGTAAAAGAAGAATAAAGAATTACAGAGTAAAAGTGTGATGAGAAGCAGCTGCTTACCCAGGCTGGAGACTTTTCCTACCAGTTACTCATTTATCTGTTGCAAAGGGAAGGACAACGGCTTTGCAGAGAAGAGAGCTGGCAAACACCACTGGCATCAAATAATCAGAGTTGACATTCCAAGGAATGACATAAATTGACATCATGTACCACTCAATCTATGCTCTGAAAAGGGCATGGTGATAGTCTTGCCGGAAATGTGTAACCTGAACCTAATCTTGAGGGAACATCGGACAAAGCCAAGTGGAAGCTTATCCTGTGAATTGTGGCCANTACTCCCTCTTCAAATTGTCTCATAGGAAACTGAAGATGTTGTCTAGGCCAAACTAAAGATCCCCCTGTCTCTGCCTTCAGAGTTCTGAGATCACAGATGTGTGCCACTGTGCCTTCTGGCTTAGCTCTTTTTTCTCTAGGTTAACTAAGTACTGTCCCAGTGTTAATTAGTTAACTAATTGATATATTGTTGAGACCAGGTCTCATGTATCCCAGGCTGGCCTTGAACTCTCTACAGAGCCAAGGATACCCTTGAACTCCTGATCCCACCACCTCCACCTCCCAAGTGCCAGGCTTATAGGCATGAGCTGCCATACCCTTTTCTCATGATGTTGGGGCTCAAACCCAGAGTCATGTGCATGCCAGCTGAGCTACATCTTCAGTCCAATATTTTTTGGTTTTGGCTACGTTGTATTGTGTAAAATGTTAGTGTTTAGGTTGTGGCTGGTTGAAGGATAGAAGAGGATTATTTTGCAAATTTTCTGGAGCTTGGAAGCCAGGGTAGCCACTGGAGCTTATGGGAGGAGAGATTGGAGGGTTTCAGTGACAAGCAAAGCTGAGAGGTGAGCCATTTCTTGAAGAGAGTGCTGGGGCTCCTGGAGTTACTGGCAGGGAGTGATAGTTACTTTAGTGGGTTGGCATCCTTTATTTACTGGAAGAGACCCCAGTTAAGGAAACCTGAACCACTAGATGGAATGTTTGTGCAGCGCCCTACCTAGTCTTCAATGTGAAGCCCACTTCTTACATTCTCTTTCTTAGACAGCGTGTACACAAGGTTTTTTTCAAGTTTATTTGGGGGGGTGTGCAGTGCATGTGCTATAGCACCCACATGGAGGTCAGAGGACAACCTGTAGGAGTCAGTTCTCTCTTTCCACCCTGTGGGTTCTGGGGATTGAATTAGGATCATTAGTGGCAAGTTCCTTTAGCTGCTGAGCCTAGAATGTGTAGGATTTTGTTTGTGTGCTTGATTGTTTCAGTATTGGGAAGCTGAACTCAGAACCTTGTCTGTCAAGCTACTGTAGAGCCCAATGCACACTTTGCATCTCTTCCCCAAGGACTGTGTGTCCCACTGGCCCACCTCACTTAAGCAGGGATCATTCCAGTAAGCAACAGTGCCTTTGAGAGAAAACAGCCAAATCTTAATCCGACTGGCCACCTATGATGGAAATTTAGTTTATTCTAACCTACTCCAATTGTTCCTTCTGCAGAGAAACCTGTGGGCTGGCAGAGAACCCACACAGGTAAAGGATCTGCAGTAGGGTGTGCTTTGGTGGCCAGTGGGACAATGAGTATTTAGAATTTTCCAGAATCCCAGCTCTCTGTGAGGACAGATCTTAGAGTGCCCTGAAGCATAGTCAAGGATTCATGTCTTTTTTTAAATTATTAATTAAATTATTTATTTTATATACCAACCACAGTTTCTCCGCCCTCAAGGATTCATGTCTTAAGGGGATCTTCTACCCACTTAGTCATTCAGTAGAAGCAGGTTCTCCCTGCTCCCAGGCCCACACCACTAATACTGACTTTGCCTAGGTCTCAGTAGCCTCCATGTTATTAAACACAATGGATGCCTCTGGTCCTCTTCAGCCTGACTTCTTTTCTCTTGCATATTGGTTAGAGTGATTCATTGGAACAATAGAGAGCTCAGCTCTAGCTGGTCTAAACACCAGTGGGAATCCATTGGCTTGTGCTTTAATCAAAAGGCCAGTGGTTGATAATCTTGGGTTCTACAGTTTGCCTTCCTTGGTCCCTAGATGGGATTGGCTCTGTCTACACTCTGGGTTCCCAAATTGGTAAAAAGCTAGGAAGATGCTATCTGTAGCAAAAAATGTTATTTTTTAAAATGTCAGATTGGGATAGGTGGGTGGAGAAAGGGTCTTTGATCTTTGCTCTACTTGAGCCATCCTAAACCAACTTATTCCTTCAACTATAAACTCACAGGCTACCAAGTCCCCATCCTAAACCAACTACAGTGATCAGAGCAAAGCCACAGGCAGATTGTCTTAGAATTGTACCATGTCAGGCCATTGATATGAAAGGAAAAGATGGTCATGATGCCACACAACTCTTTTTCTTTCTCTTTCTCTTCGACTTCTTATCAGTCCTTCAACTAGTTTTCCAAATACTTAACCTGTGATGAGCCTTTCCACTGTGTTTGAGTTCCTTGTTTTTCCTCTATCAAATTACTCACCATGCTTTATTAGAATTGTCAAATGGTAACTCTCTTCTTCCTTAGTCTAAGGTCCATGAGGGCAAAGTACTCAAGTTTACTGTTCAGCCTGCTCTGGATCAGAAAGACTGTGCTGTCTTCAGGATTCAGGAAACAGCCTTGCTGTGTTGACCAATAGCCTACTAAAATGTATGTGACTGTGTTACCAACACTGGTAACAGCCTCCTGTTCGTTCATTACGTATGAGCAAGTGGAGGCTCTGAGAAGTTGAAATATTGTGAAGGACCAAAGCTGATGTTTGAAGCACCGTTCTCACTCTAGGAAGTGTGTTCTGCTACTATTGCCCTGTCCACAGAGAACAAAAGACCTGCAAAGACTGAGGGTATGACACCGTCCCTGGTAGAGGCTGGTTGCAGTGATGGGAACCCGAGGTCTTCATCATCATGGGAAAGTGCTTCTTTTTGTTAACTCTCCTAACTCACATTATTCCCATCTTACAGCATAAGATGGCATGCTATAGGGTGTCAGAGGACAAAGGGTTTGGGAGGTGACACTGGCAGTTTAGGAATGATAGCACTGTGAAACCAGCCTTTTCCTTTTTTCTTTCTTCTTTTTCCTCTCTCTCTCCCACCTTCCCTCCCTCCTTCCCTCTCTCCCTCCCTCCCTTCCCTCCCCCCCTCCGCTCTTTCTTTTTTGTTTTGTTTTTTTTTGAGACGTTTTCTCTGAGTAGCCCTGGCTGTCCTGGAACTCTCTCTGTAGATCAGACTGGCCTCACATTCACAGAGACCCACCTGCCTTTGCCTCCCAAGTGCTGGAATTAAAGGTATGTGCCAGCAGCGACTGGAAAACCAGCCTTTTCTATAGAAAGGTGTGGTTCATTCAGTCTCCATGACAACCCAAGAGATAGAGAGCACGTTTTCCTTTTGAAGAAGGTGAGGATTGGAAAGACTAACTACTTTATCTCGGACACAGAGTTTTTAAATGTCAAAATACTGACTTGAATGCAGGTGGCCTCAACTTAGAGTCCATGGTCTCTGTCAAAAAGCCATAATTCAGCTGGGTGTGGCCTTGCACACCTGTGATCCCAGTACTCAGGAGGCTGAGGCAGGAGGATTTGGAGTTGAAGTTATAACACATTTCAAAAACAAAAATGAAAAAAAAGAACGAGGAAGGGGAGGCAGCAGCTGCCGCCATCACTCACCCAGGCCTGGNGATGAACATCTATAGGCTTAGCCAATCAAAACGTGAGTTTGGGGTCAGACTGGGCAACCCAGTGAAACTTCATCTCAAGATGGAGCTAAAAGTCGAAGGATGCAACACAGTACTGGAGTTCTGACTTAGCATGGGAGAGGCCCTGTGTTCACTCCCTAGTACTTCACCAAGAAATGGGGGGAAGGTGGTGTATGTG
>LZPO01027410.1:90956-101409 GCA_001675575.1 Neotoma lepida | reverse complement strand
TCTCTCTCTCTCTCAGTTTTTAGAGACAGGGTTTCACTGTGTAGCCCTGGCTGTCCTGGAACTCACTATGTATACCAGGCTGGCCTCAAACTCAGAGATTCGCCTGCCTCTGCCTCCTGAGTGCTGGGATTAAAGGTGTGTGGCATCACTGCCTGGATGTTCTTGGTCTTTTAAATTCCTTTATTTATGCATGCTCTATGACTTACGATGGTGTCACATGGGATAAACCCATCAGAAGTTGACAATATCTTAGTAGCACTTAACACTGAGCACACCTAACGGTGCAAATACCCCTACTTGACAGCACGACACAGTGGCAAGGGTGTCTAACCTTCTGACACTGTGACATGATGTTCTCACCTACAGATATACTTAGCTTCATACATAGCTCTCAGGGGCTGATGCAGCCCACAGGCCTCAGGCTGGACCCACTTGCTTAGACTGTCCTCAGNATACCNTCATGGTCCTACACCATGGTGGTGCATAGTGTGGCTGATTAGGAGCTGTGGCTTCCTGTCATTGCTTAGCACTGTATTATACTTTGTGTGTGTGCGTGTGTAGGGTTTTGCTATGTTGTCCCCAAATTCTTGGGTTCAAACAATTCCCCTGCCTCAGCCTCCCAGGGAGCTCTGCCTTCCAGCCCATGCCTCTANGCCCAGATTTTCTGCTATATATTGTCACCTTGAGAAAGGCCAAAATGCAAAATTCAGAATGTATCATGTTCATGGCATTGTCAAGCTGAAAGCTGATGAAGTTGGTCATTACTTGTTTCTATAGGAGCAGAGCCCCCCCCTTCATTCCAGCTGTGTCTTAGGCAACAGCACACACAGTCTAATGCAGATGAGTCTTGGCTTCCTCTAACCTTCCTTGGCCTGGGCTCCCGGGGGCTTCTGGGTACCCAGCCTGCAAACCACAGTTCTAACCCAACTCCTAGTGTACCATTGAGGAAAGTGAGACTGGAAAGGAAGTACAGTGTCTCCTCCCAATTCTGGATTTCCTTCTGAGGTCAAGGCTTATGGGACTAATTTCACATGTGGATGGTTACAATGTACACATTGGTCTCAGATGTGAGAACAGATACATGTGGATGGTTACAATGTACACATTGGTCTCAGATGTGAGAACAGATGCAAACAGCAGCCTCTGTAGAAAGCTGNCCAATCATCAGCTTGGAGCATCAGAGCAAATTTGTTGCATACCGTTCTCCACTTTCCTTCTTTATCCAAGACAGGCATTGCTAATCAATCTGCTAATCAATTGTGGCACTTTTTCCTGCTGAGCCTAGCTACGACCTCAAAATTATCGACAATGTAGTGCTCCAGGCAGCCATTATCAGTTCATCGAGAGCTGGTTCTCAAAATGAACTCTCTTGTTCTTCCTGGTTCTGACTGTTGTTCCTTGGCACCAGGACCACGTACCTCTACAGTCCTGTCTCTTATACACATCTAGATGTGTATAAGAGACAGATCCAAGACAGGCATTGCTAATCAATCTGCTAATCAATTGTGGCACTTTTTCCTGCTGAGCCTAGCTACGACCTCAAAATTATCGACAATGTAGTGCTCCAGGCAGCCATTATCAGTTCATCGAGAGCTGGTTCTCAAAATGAACTCTCTTGTTCTTCCTGGTTCTGACTGTTGTTCCTTGGCAGCAGGACCACGTACCTCTACAGTCTGTACCTCAGAGGAGAGGTCTCTCCCTGTGCAGCTTCAAGCAGGAGGCCATTAGTGAGAGGCACTGCCAAGAGAACTTGGAAGTGGATGAGGAGAACCGATTTCGTGATAGCTGTGACTATAGCTCAGAGCTGGGGCAAAGCTTGGGCTCCTGAGGATGTATGCTGTGGTGCTTCAGTCTGTGAGGCAGAAGGCTTCGGTAGCCATTGGAATTGCTGAGTCATTTGCAGTATTCAGTAAAGATGCTGTACTGCCCTTCCTATCCGGCACCTTAGAACAGCTTTCATTTTCATGACTCACTCTCTTCACAGTTGTCTTCCAGTGGTACTTTGAGAACAGGAAACAGCCTTGGCAGCAAGGCAGACATTCCCCACCTTACTAACTGTCTTTGCTCTTCCTGTTTTCATATTACTTCAATGGTCCATCTCCACAGCTGTCTCTTATACACATCTAGATGCGTATAAGAGCAGGTCTCTCAACAGCATGAGCTATGGAAGCCGTATTGCCCAGTTCTGACCCTGCAATAGAAACCCCATCACTTCTCCATGTGGAAACAGACCCCTGGTCTTCAACATTTGTTTTTATATCCAGTTGTTGAAAAAAAAAGTCACAGAATTAAAACTAACATTGTCACTTTCTTTTCTTTTTCTAAGTGTCCTCTTGTCTCCACAGTATTGAAGTTGGATGCTGCAGCTGCTCAGAGTCCCNGTGGCAAGCCACTGATGCAAAAGAGACTCACAGAAAGGATACAGGGAACAATAGGACTGCCGGGGAGGGAGAAGAACCAACTTTAGAAGCTATAGATGCTGGCCAGGCTGCTGACATACCTGAGGACTGACTCACGTTGTCCCGTTGCTGGATGCTGAGCCTCTGATTGCAAAGTCCTGTCTAGCTCACCTTCAGCAGAGTCTGCTGTCCTGAGAGCCAGGTCACTTTTATGGTCCTGTGCTCAGCTGACCTTTCAGGGGCCAATTTTCTTCAACAGTGGGAAGAAGGCAGGGGATCTCTCCATAGGAAGGGAAGAGAAGGACACAATCTTACTAAGCACAGATTAGCTGCTAAGGCCCCTGGGAGCTAGCCATCCTGGCACTGCGGAAATAATGAGGACTGACCAGCAAACACAAGCAAGTCTATTTATCCTGAGCTGGCTGGAGTCAGCCGTCACCTGTGTTCCGCAGAGATTCAAAGGCAGGAGAAAGCTTTTCCATGGGGTTTCAGATGTCTCTTGACCAGAGGCCATTGGAGCCTTGGGATGCTAGTTACCAGTAGCACCCATGGGATCCGGTATGCACTGGTTGTCCTAAACTGGAATTATTGACAAAAGTTAGGAAAACTGGGTGATTAATCAAAGTCTGGGTATATGGGCCATTCTCATGGAGGTTTTTGTTTGGCTTCCTGTATTGTCACTAGAGATAGCTATCTGGCCTCCTGTGGGTCCCATTTCCTAGGTCGATTATTGTAGATAAGAGATTGCTGCAGGTTGTGAGTCAGAACCTGTTTTGAAGTGAGGTGCATAGGGACGAGGCTCACCTCAAATCCTCACTTGTGAGGAGCCCAGTAGGAGCTGCACACATCAACTGCCTGCAGCACACAGTACCTCTGTAACACCCAGTGCACACATGCCAGTGGCCAGTGAGTTCCCAGAGCTGAGGCCCACTCTACTCTGTGTCTCCTGCCCCCAGCACTACTGTGTGCTCTCCATTCCTGCTCTGAACGCCGCCCTGTGCCCACAGGTCAGTAGCTACAATGGAGAGTCTCTGGGTCCCCAACTCCCTTCCTTCCCTTGTTATTACGGGAGTGCCTAGGCTCCAGGGTGGTCTCAACCTAATTTTTGACACAGTACATTGAAATGAGTCATGGATGAAAACTCTGGATTCAGGGTCATTCTCAATGGTAATTTTTTTTCAGTGTCATGAGTACGTTCTTAATGATCTGTTTTTAGACAATTGCATACGTTGTGCAGTGCACAGCGCTCACTCTTGCTCTGCACCTCCATGCCGTCCTCCCCACAAATCTCTCTCCCAGGTTCATGGCTATTTATTCTGTTTTGTGACCCACTGAGATTAACCAGAGCTGTCTGTGTGCAGGTGAGTTGGGGCTAGCTGTTGAAGCCTGGTGGGCTCTGCAGTGGGAACACAACTAAAGACAGTAGGCTGTTAATAGACGATAGCTCAGAGGTAAANGATGTGGCCCGGTGAGCCTCTCCCCCTTCCTTGACTTATTGGTGAGGGTCTCTTGTGTGGGCCTAGTTCAGGTAACCAGAACTGTTTGAGCTGATACTTAGAAGTGTTGTATTGAGTATAGACACTAGCATGGCACCGCTGGCCTCAAGCCTGGAGCCTGAGCTCCATCTCTCAAGTGTTGAGGTTGCAGGCCACCAGGATTGTTTATTTGTCTAATACAGGGTTTTTCTATGGAGCCCTTGCCAACTGCAAACTTGACATTCTCCTGCCTCAGCCTCCTAAGTGCTCGGCTTATAGGTGTGTGTTTCCAGGCGTGGCACACCGCAGTTCCTTGGAAATGTGTCCTGGAAGTTGTCTACTCTATTGTGCAGAAGGCTCTACCCTCAGGTCCCTAAGACTTCCCAGCAGCCATCAGAAGGACCACAGGTCCTTCAGGGCTTTTCTTGGTGTCCGCTCCCCCTATGCTGCCTGCTTTGTGAGTAGAATAGGAAGGCACAGAGGGGTCTGGTTGTGTGACTTTGCCCTGGACTTCTTGGGGATCTGTCTTTACTCTGGGCCAGGGCTGAGGGTAGCTGAAGCATGCAGAAGGAGTGCCTCAGGGGCACTGCCAGGACATGAGAGGTGTGCTTAGCAAGTACTTCAGTGTCTCTGCTTGAGATCTCTACTTGAGATCTGAGGCAAGAACTCAGATCCTTATGACTGTAATGAGTCTTAGGATCCTGGCCTCAATTTTCCTGAGAACAGGGCACTGGGTGCCCCACTTGGAGGATAAATAGGGGTCTGACTCGGACTTCTGGTCCTGACCTGGATGGACCTCCCTCACAACTCCCATCCTCCACCAGCAACAGGTGATCACTCTTCTCCTTCTCTATCTCCAGCCTCAGATGGCTGCAATTTATCAGGGCTGAGGCAACCCAAATGCAGATGGTTGATCCACCTCTGCTGTTTTAAAGACCTCTAAGGCAGGAGAATGATGAGTTCAAGGCCAGCCTGGGCTCCATACTAAGCCCCTGCTTTTAAAAAGACTGGAGTGTGGAGATGGCCCAGGCAGTAAAATGCTTGCTATCTAAGCAGAAAACCCCAGCTCAATCCCCAGAACTGATATTAAAAAAGCCAAGCACAGTGGTGCTTGTATTCCTGGTATGGGGGAGACAGACAGGCAGACCCCTGGGGCTAGATGGCAGGCAGCAGACCTAGCTGAATTGGTGACTCCAGGTCAGTGAGAGATCTTGTCTTAAAATTCAAGGTGGAGGCTGGAGAGACAGCTCAGCCATTAAGAACACTTGTTGCTCTTGCAGAGGACCCCAGCTTCAGAATCCAGCCCCCACACAGTGGTTCACAATCACCCATAACTTCAGTTCCAAGGGATCTTCGGACCTCCGTGGGCACCAGGCACACATGTGGTACATAGCATGCATGCAGGTAAAACAGTCACACGGAAATAAAACAAACACACATAAAAGAAAAACCACACAAAGTGGCGAGTGATTCAAGAAGACAGCCAATGTTGACCTCTGGCCTCTATGGGCATGTGCACACTCGTGTACCTGTACACAAACAAACACACACATATGTACAACACACACACATACAAACACAAAATGCAAATATATGCAGAGTTCCCAATTCCCCATGTTTGGCTTCAGCATTATCTGTGGCTGGGAACTATCTACTTGTTCCCAAGGACAAAGCTGAGACAACACTGCTTGCCCTGTGTCCCCAATACTCAGCAACTACTCCCCTGGCAAGCCATGCTGACTGCNGCTTTCTAAGACAAGGTCTCCCATTTTTCACACCAGCAAACTGAGGCTCAGAGAGGAAAGTCACTTAAGTACTTGATGGCAGGTGACTGAGACAGAACTGGAATCCAAAGCCCAGATTCCGAAGGCGAGGGTGCCCCCTTTAGGTATCTGTGGTTCTGGTTCACATGAGAAGAGCCCACCCAGCCCACCTGGGAATCAGGTAGCTGAGGACCACTCAGGACTATCTGAGTGAGACAGGATGAAGGTATCACCTTGTCTGTAGACCTTCCTTCCTTCGCAGGTTCTTGATGACTTCCATCCTGTAGCAACTTTTCTGTAAGGTTTATTCAACTGGAGATGCCAACAACTGAGAACACCCTGGATTCAAGGAATTATCTGAGCATGGTGGCATCCACACAGCAGTCTGATACCATGGGTCCCCTACCCACTTTAATGTCCCATCTCTCCAGAGTCAACTGTATTTCCTCTGTGTGTGTGTGTGTGTGTGTGTGCATGTGGCTGTGGGTGCACATGACAGCAAGCTCAGGGATCCGCTTGTCTCTGCCTCCCTCACACTGGGATTACTGTGTGTCACCACACGGCTTTTTTGTTTCACTTTGTTTTACTCTGGGGACTGAAGTCCATCCTAATGATGGCACAGCAGACTTTTTACTGAGGAGCCATGTCCCCAACCTCCTCATTTCATTTTGCAGTTGAAATCTGACTCCCGTTTCCGGTTCCTAGAGGGAGAGACACATCTAGTCTTACAGGCTACCCACGGCCTGATTCCAATCCTGAACCTGTGCTTATGTCACNAACTGAGATGGGACACACTGTCACAACAGGGAGCTGAGAGCATGGGGGGGGGACTGCCCCAATTCTGTTGTAGCACAGCGGGGAGGGAAGGGCCTGAGGCACGAGACCAAGAGAGAAAGAGTCAGGAGATTGCCTTTCTATTCTCGGTTCTGCAGTGAGCTCGCTGTGTGCCCTTGGGCAGATCAGTTCCTCTCTCTAACCCTCAGTTTCCTCATTTGCTCCAACCAAATGCAGAATCTTGAAGGCTTTCCCTTTCAATTCGAAAGAGGCCACAGCTCTAGCTGGGATGCGGGCTGTGTGTGAAGAAATCAGAGGCGTCTTGGTTTCATTTCGTAACTTGGGCCCCTCAGCACTTCCCAGCTTGGGCTGGGAACGGGACCAACATTCATTGACAAATGAAGGTGAGTTTCAGGGAGGTGGCTGGCAGCCTGGGCTGTCACAAACCTCTGACAGAAGGACAGTGCTGGGGAAACCCCTGTTTCCCTACCTGGGCTCTGATTGGTGCACAGCATTTGAGCTTCCTTCAGACTGAGGCCTCTAGCCTTGCCCGGCTCCTATGCCATCAGCTGCTGGTTTTGACCAATGGCAGGAGCATAAGCAACAAATAAGAAGTCCATTTACTGGTAATTTCAGTTGTTTGTGACATTTAATTAGCATAATTGACCCAAACTGGAACTTTTCCTTCCACCTGAATTTAAAAATATATCCCCACTGACCCCCAGTACATCCGAGAAATATTCTTTTTTTAAAATTGAGGTTTTAACTAAAGCCCAATATCAAAACACCATATAATACTTTTATCTCATCGAAGACATTTGATGCTTATTAAAATATTACTGCTTTAAGGCTTATTTTGATTTTTTTTTTTTTGCCCAAGAGTGTGTGCAGAGCCTCAATACTCAGATAATAACAAAGAAACCTTAAACATGAAAAAAACACATGAAAGGTAATATGTTCCCCATTAGTCCCAGTATCATTTCCCCAGGATTACTGCTTTCCAAATATAGCATTAGCTTAAAAATAAAAGGCCGTTTACCGTAATGGGACACTCGGTACTACTTTGGAGCACGTGGGCTCTCCCAGGGCCTTGTACAACGGCTTCATTAAGTGGGAACTGCGGGGGAGAAAAGGCTGCCTTAAAAAAATCCCAGCATGCCTCCTCAAAGGCCCCCCAGATAGGCCACCTACCCTGACCCAAGGCCCGTGTCTAACAAGCTCTTAATTCCGCTTTCAGAACTGCTCTTTCACGCGTTGTTTCTTCCAGAGATGAAAACATTTTCGAAGCTGACAAGCCATCAGTTGGGTACCACCCGGGAAGAGCAGCCTTGGTCCNGAGCTCTGCATTCTGGCCTCACAGGCAGGAGAACATGGCACTGCCATCCATACCNAATGGGTCGTCCTGGGTTTGAGTTTGAGTTCTTTTTATCCTGAGAGCCAGCACGCTTCAGAGAGGTTAGGAGAGCGGAGAGACTCGAGGGCCATGCCTACCAGCTTGTCTTAGTGGACGTGGACCAGCGACTGCTTTGCTTGTTGGGGATGGTTGAAGCCTGTTATACAGTTGGATGAGCTAATTTATCAAATCATGGACACAGAAGGGCCCTCTCTAGTGGCAGCTAGGGCCACTCTAATTTTCTTCCATGGGCTGGCCTGTGGCAAGCCCCCGCTGGAAACTGCCAGTTGCTGAGGGCGCCTGAAGACACATTGTCTGTTTGCTGTTTTGGTCCAATAGTGCAGGCCCCTTCTGATTTGGGGAGTCAGCCTCCTAAACGCCCAGTTTTGAGATGCTCCAGAGTGAGGGAGCAAGTGTCTAGCCCAAAGGGAGAGATGTACTCCCCCTGGTTTCAAATCCCCAACTGGATGCCAGCCATACCTCAGTTGTCAGCAGGGAGGAGGAAGATCCGGAGGGCATGTGGAGGGGAACAGCATATACTTATTCCTCGTGCACTGGGTGGGGGTCACTTCACTAGGCCAGCCTTTGTCCCAGGGGGCACTTCCTTGGTTGGGATGGGGGTGGTGTCATTATGGCTGTTTGAGGAAGCAACTCACCAGGCTGTTAACAGCTTTGGACTTCACTGGCTGTGTTCAGTTACTGTTCAGCACTCCTGTCCTTGAAGCCACGAATGGCTAATTTCTCATGTTCCTGGTTCTGTAGCTGGCACCAAGCCCGCACATCTCCCTTGAGGTGAGAGAAGAAGTTAACTGATCCCATGTACGGACTATTCCCTGCTGTTCAGGGTCTGGCCAGGCATTGCATGGATTTATTCTCTCATCAGTCCCTCACAGGATCATTGGATCATGGCATCTGTGTGTGAGTGACTTACAGAGAAGAGAGTTTGAGTGATGAGAGGTTGAGCCACCTGCAGAGGCTTCATCAGCTAAGCGAGTAGATGGCAGGTAGTGGGTGTGCCAGGGCCCCTGCCCTGAGTGCTGGACCTCATCATTTGTTAGAACTCACAGTTCTGTGGTGTCAACAGCAGCCAAGTGTCTCATAAGGTGGAAGACAGAGCTGGCCCTTGGTCACAATGCTTGACCCAGAACCATTGCTTTTTATGGGTTACTACTTCCTTGAGAGGTGAAGATTGACATTCTGGGGACCACTCATGGCACAGGTTGGGGCTGAGTCCTCTGCACTAGAGAATCTACGGTACACAGCCCCAGGCGGGATTTCTGTCCTCCAGGGCTCACAGAGTTTAAACGATTTGGAGTGGGAAAATTGCAAAAGGAATTTGCACCTACAGAAGAGGAATGAGAGGCTANGAGGGAAAGCTATGCCCAAGGCTCAGACACAGGGCTGCGGCCCTGAGTTTAGAACGACTCTACACCCTGGCCTCATTCCTCATAGCCCTACCAGTTGTTAAGTACGCAGATTAGATTTTTTTTTTTTTTTGTCAACTTGACACAGCTAGAAAAAGGAAGTGTCAGTTGAGAAAAGGCCTCCATCAGATTGGCCTGTAGGCAAGTTCATGGGTATTTTCTTGATTAATGATTGATGTGAGATGGATCCTGGGTGGGTGGCCCTGGGCTGCACAAGAAAGGCTGAGCAAGCCATGACAAGCAAGCCAGTAAGCAGCAGTCTTCTGTAGTCTTTGCTCCAGTTCCTGCCCTGAGTTCCTGCATTGAGTTCCTGCCTTGGCTTCCCCAATCGATGTACTCTAAGCCAAATAAACACTTCTCTACACAAATTGCTTTGGGTCACAATGTTTATCACAGCAGTAAAAAGCTGTGATAAGGAGNAAAGTGAACCCCAGAGGAATGTGGGAGCCTGTGAGCTGGAACTAGAGTGGCAGTGAAGGAGCAGAAACAGCTCTNGGAAAGAGGGGGAGGAATCTGTGGGGGATGAGGATCAGCCAGTAGATGGTGGAGGGAACAAGTCAGATGGGAAAAGTGGACAGCATCTCCAAGCTGTTTTCCCCAGGAGGAGAGGTTGTGGAGGACTCAGGGTGGAAGAGGCTTGTGAGGAGGTAAGAGAGCCAGGCTTGATGACTGATGTCTGTTAGGAGCACAGGGAGAGAGAGGTGGCTTCCTGCCACATGCTTGTCATTGCTGGCATAACGTGTGCTTACAGGACGGCGACATGTTACCTCTGCTACTCCTGTTACACCTGGACACGCCTGCTCACGCAGACTCACCTGTTGCTGATACTGTAGAGTTTGGCATCTGTTCTATGGGACCCATCAACTGTCAAGGCATCACTGACATTGAGAGGGGAGGGCTGGCCTGGCTAAGTCACCATGGGGCCAGACCAGACACAACAGAATGGCGAAGATCCTGACCTCTGTCATTTCAAATAGCTCCCCAGTACACTACTGAAGACACTACATTCTGTTTAAGTCATGCTAATTCCAATTGTGCAGGAATCTAACCATGCTGAATGGAGGTGGGGCAGGGGGGACTAAGACAGTAAAAACCAGAAGCTATGACTTTAGATGGGAGCACTGGTTNTGAAATATTTCTAAAGCCTCGTGGAACCAACATGGCTCAGTATGGTCCTCCATTCTAACAAGCAGAGAAGCTGAGCCCGCCCTTGCTGGTCCTCTGG
>LZPO01027410.1:56527-70842 GCA_001675575.1 Neotoma lepida | reverse complement strand
CACATTGTTGCTCCCATGAGGAAGCAGTTGACTTTCAGCGTTCCATCCTCTAGTGGGACAGACTCCTGTCTCGATTTCTCAATGTACAGCCTGAATGTTCCAGAGAGGGCAGTGACAGGACACAGGACCTGCACCTCAGGCTATCACCTGGAGGATCACTGCCCTGTGGCCTCTCCTGGGGCCACAGGGGACTTGTTCTGAGGTGATGAGGTCTGGGGATTGCTTGTTACTTCAGCATAACTACTGCCCTTCTCAGTCAAGGGAAGGGCCACTAAGAACAGTGAGGCTTGGAGTGCACACACCCCGGAAGTCAGGGTTTGANGACAGCTCGTAATTCCTTCCTTCAAGATTAATTTTGGTCTCTTTATCTTCAAAAGTTGTTTTTTTTTTTCAATAAAATTTAAAATTACATTTATCTATCTATTTGTGTGTGTATGCTAAGGGGTCCCTGTGGGGGTCAGAGGACAACTTAGAGGAGTGGTTCTTTCCTTGCACCATGTGCAGCCTGGGATAGAACTCAATTTAGCAGCGTTGGCAGCAAGCACCTTTACCCGCTCAGTCATCTTGCCAGGCCAAAGCTGGGCTCTTTCTGCATTCAGAAATCTTCTCACCGAAAACCAGGAGCTTCTTCAGCTGGGCCCCAGGCTGCTGTGTGCTCACGAGCATTGGTGCCCATATGAGCTCTCAGCAAGCTGCCCAGGCCACTCTCCATCCTGAGAGTCACAGGTAAGGGCTGGCTGCAACACCTCACGCCACCTCTGGCTCCACAGGTAGAACCGTGACCTAAGCAATGACGGGCAGTGTTCCATTTCCCTGGCTACAGGAACTTGAGCCAGCCCAGCAGAGGGAAGCCCCACCATTGTTGTGAAAGCTCTGTCACCCAGGCAGCTTGGGATGACTATGTTATTAGGCCTCAATCTGTGGCAGCCATTTTATTTTCACGAGGAAGTCAGCCTAAGGAACAAAAGCTGGCCCATGGAAGGGCAGACAACTAGGACCCCACCCTGAGGGCATGATAAACTTCTATAGCAAGCCACCCTTCCTTTGAACTTTGATTAATATGAGAAAATAAATTAACTTCGTTTGATTTGGGTTTTCTATTATTTGTAACCAAAAGGCACTTTCGGTTGAGTCACTGTCTTCCACGCCGAGACTTTGATCTATGGCACCCTCTAATAAGGGCTTCCGGACCGTGCTGTCTCAAGCTTGGATTTCCCTACGCTTTGCTTCCCACTACGCTAGCCACACAGGTGTCTGCTTTTCTGTTTCTGTGAAGTTTTCTCTGGTAAAAAGTGGCCCTTCCACAGCCTGAATCTCTTTCATCTTTTGTATCCCTCTGACACAGAGCTTGGCAGAGATGTTTTTAAAAAAAAAAAAAAAAAAAAAAAGAGCTTGTGCAGGGTGTGGCAATATCGGTACTCAAAGTTCTAGCTCCTTGTGAAGCTGAGGCAGGGGGATCACGAGAGCCTAGAAGACTGAGGTTAGAGTCCACCTGGGAGACATACTGTGACCCCAAAGGGCTTTTTGTACACAAGCACAGTGTAAGGATTAGCTGCTGGCCACTGTCAGGTAAGAATGCCCGCAGTGCCCTTACTTGCTGGGGTGCATGGGAGTTGGCACACCCAGCACCATCCTGGGCCTGCATTGGGTGGGCTTCATCTTGGCTCCATAGGCAAGCCTTACCAATTATAACCCTCCATTTCTTTCACAAACATGTGTTCAAAAACTGGTCCGACTCCCACACCACACAGTCTGCTGGGGATTTCCCTAGAGAACCAAGAGAGAAGTATAGTCCTCCCCTTTGCTGGGTCTGATTGTAGGGCCAATGGTAGCCTAGAGCTACTGAAGACAATTCCAATCATGGTGCTAAAGAGAAGCACAGGGCCAAGGGACAAAGAAAAAGAGACGAAATCCTCAAGACATCATGTCCATCCCTGGATCTGTCTGTGAGCCTGATACCTGAAGGGTCACATTTAAACCTCTCAGTTATAGACAAGCAACGGCCTTTTGATGCAGGCAACTTCAGTTGGAAATTTTCAACCATACTGACTCTACTGGATTGGAGAGTGTCCCCCCTTATCCCCCAAAGGCAGCCCACCTGGAAGCTCATAAGGTGACCTCATTTGGAAGAGGGATCTTTGTTAAGAATCTTGAAAAGAAATAATCGGGTTTTAAGGTGGTCATGTGTCCTTGTATCAATAGAGTACACAGGGAGACGTGAGCAGTAAGGCCATGGAAGAGTAGAGAGAAACTGGAGCTATGCTACCACAAGCCGAGGAACAGGGTAACACCAGAAACCAGGAGAGCATGGCCCAGTAAACTTCTTGGCTTCAGATTCCAAGGCTCTGAAACTATTCAAGAAACCATTTCTGATGCTTGAAGCCACTTAGTGTAAGGCCCGTTGACTGGTAGCCCTGGAAATTATCAAGCTGGCATGTGGACCTGGGATCTCGTTTTGGGCATCATGATGGTTTGTCATGGCACCATTGCCTTCGCCATTGCTTCCCTGAAGCCTACAATGTATTTATCTCACATTCTTCCCTAAAGGACAAGGCAGTCCTGAGGGCATTCTCTGGAAGCTTTGTATGCAGCCAGAGCACCCAGGGACTCCAGGAACTATGTACTCTTCCAGCTCTGAATGAGAATTTCTACTCATGAGCAGAGTGAGCAGCTTCCCAAAGCCACCGAGAGGTGGGAGCTGAGGGTGCATGATCTAGAAGCCAACTCATCCCAGCCATTGCTGGCCTACGATGCCTGATACAGCTAAGCTGGGCCAACCTTTTAAGCCATCACCAGCAGTTAACAGTTCACATTTGTTGACATCACTTTTGAGCCCCGAGGAGGGACACCAGAAGAACAGGTTTTGACAGATGGAGACACAGGCAAACTCTCTAGCAAGGAATCCAAGAACCAGGAGCTAGGACCTGAGTCCTGGCACAACTGGGCTCAGATCCCATTCCCAAATTCTATGAAGCTTAATGGGGACCTGCAGGCTTGTTCTGTGAAGGGCCAGACAGTAATCAGAGTAATTTGATGGAGCTGCCATACGATAAAATTCCTCAGACTTTCTAGAAATCTTTATCTTGCAGTTCTGGAGGTTGTAAACCCAGAGTCAGGGTGTTCTCAGTGCTGCCTCCTGAGGTCTCCAGGGAGACCATTCCCACTGCACTCTTCTCTTCCGGTGGCTTGTTATCAATCTTTGAGTATCCTTGGTTTACAGTTACACCTTCTGTTCCCCACACTTCTCCTCCCGTGGTGTTCTTTGTGTGTGCAAACCCATAGACAAAACCTTTATCTTTCATAACAACAGTTATACTGGATTAGGGGAACACCCTATTCTCGCATGGCCTCATCTTAGCAAATGTTACGAGGAAGGTTCAAGGAAGGTCACACTCTGAGGTACTGGAAGTTAGAAGCTCCACATGTGAACTTAGATGCTCTCAGCCATGTGGATAATACAGTCTCTGTCTCAATTATTCAACTTTGCTCCTGTAGAGAGTAGTTATGACATAATTGAAAATAGACTGCGTTACAGTAGAACTTTAGGAATATGTGAATTCCATATGATCGTCCAAGAAACAAAAATTAATCATTTTTTTCAATCATATAAAAATGTAAAACCATATCAGCTTGTGGGACAGAGAAATGGGCAGTGGGCTGGATATGCAACGTTGCTTCAAAGCTACAAGCTACTGAGACATGCCCCCTCTCAGCTAGAGAACAAGATCATTCCTGGATGTCACAGAAGCCACACTGAAAGCTATGGCAAAGTGTGACCAAGTACCTCTGAAGAAGACAGGGAACCCAGAGTTCCTACCACATGTGAGCTTTGGGCACTGCAATGAGCAATCTGTGACAGAGGGCTGACAACAAAGGCAGTAATTAGAGCCATGCCAGGGCTAGGGCAGTTTGTCATGCCCACAATCCTGGCTTTGCCTGGAGTGACCTGGAGCAAGCTACTCCATGACACTTGACTTTCAGTTTCTTCCCAAACAATGTCAATCAACTCATCAGCCATCGGGGATAAGAGGATCAGCTCATTAAAGACGCGAAAGCACTTTGAGGGGTAAAGCCCTTCAGTGCNTGTGCAGTTGGCAATATTCTGTAAGAGGAGGTGCCATTTCAGGGCAACGAGAGACTGGAAAGCTGCCTGGGGAACTTCTAGGGGCTGATGTGGAAGCAGGGACAGGTGAGGAATTTGTTGCCCGCTCAGCTCACCAGGCTGTTGTTCCCACAGGTTGCTATCTATTGGGGCCTCCTTGTGTTGACAGTCTCCCCAGCAGGGCTGAGCCTTGTTTCCAAGGTGGGAGCATCAACATCAAAAGGGAAGGGAGGCTGTCCCATTGGCTGGCTCCCGGATCCCTCCCCAGCCCGGGAAAGCAGCCAACAAGTACCTGTCAGACACACTGATAAGTCCAAGGGGTTTTGATCAGTGATGTGTAGCTACATCAAGCTCTGCATTGCCAAATGTGTACATCAGATTGCAGCCTGGGTGCCACGGCCACTGCCATTCTTAAATCTGGACTTGGTGACAGCAGGAGGCCTGGAGAGCAGCTTTGCTGGCTACCAATTTCACATAGGATCAAGGCAGCTTGCTTCCATCAAAGGATTTGGAAAGGCCTTGAAGAGAATTAAATAATGACCCTCCAGAAAGGCAAGGTGTGTGCAATCCCTTCCAGGCTTGCAGGCTGCTGGAGTTGGCAAAGGTCTTTGGGCCCAGGCCTAGATTCTTCATGTTAGAGGAGAGAACAGTGAAGCCCTGAGAGGTCTGAGGACGTGTCTAAGGTGAACTCCTTAGCGCCCAGGACCAGTCTTGTTTAATGGGGACATGCCTCCTCACCAGAGTGGCTGGTGCCACTCACCCTGCATATTAGTTACTTATGGAAGAGTTCATCTGGCCTTCAGTTCCAGAGGGTTGGAGTTTACGAAGGCAGAGCAGAGGCAGAGGCGTGGCGGCTGGACCAGCAGCTAAGAGCTCACACTGTGAACCACAAGCAAGCAGCAGAGACAGTGAGTGGGGAATGGTGAAAGGTTTTGAAACCTCAAAGCCCCAGATATACTTCCTCCAGCAAGGCTACATATCCCAGACCTCCCTACACAGTGCCCCCAACTGAGAAGCAAGTGTCCAAACGCCAGAGCCTATGGGGACACTCCCATTTGAACCACCACAGGCGTGTCTACAGATAATGGCAACCTGACTCTTGTCAGCAGGCTCCACCTCCACATACTGTGAAGAGCACCATGGGGTGCCTGGGAACGGTTGTCTCACACTCCAGGCTGGGGTTGGGAGAGAAAAGCAGAGGAACACAGAAGGTACCTTTTTCATGAAACACAGACTGTTCAGTTTCTAAGACATCCTGTCTCTGAGATAGGTCCTCCATGCAGACCAGGCTGGTCTTGAACTCACAGAGCTCTGCCTGCCTCTGTTCCCCAAGTGCTGGAATTAAAGGTGTGTGTCACCACACCAGGCAGTCTTATGTTCTTTCTCAATNTGGTCTCCCCTTTAGTTCTTTAAAGGGTGAGTCCTGAGGTCTCNGTCTCATCATTTCTGCTGAAGTATCCTTACATGACATGCTTGCAGCAAGAAGATTTTGGAATATTTAAACAGATCTTGCCAGTTGAATATCTTTAATATGAAAATCTGAAATGTTCTGGAATCTGAGCCTTTCTGAGTATTGACATTTAAGTTTCAGATAGAAGATTTTGGATCATGGACTCTGAGCCTATAACACACACACTATGACCATTAACCAAAGTCAACCAGCTCTCTCCTCAGTGTCTGATGCAAATACACAGTACGCTAAGATGACCATCAATGGCCTGTGTTGATTCCACAGTGTGTCCTGACAGGTTTTATTTATTCATTTATTTATTTTTTCACTCATCAGCACACTGGTGTGTCCTTTGAGCCTTTTAAGGAATGTCACTCATCTATCCAGGTTTAGGCATGGTCACCTGAGAGGTGAGGATGGAGGGAGTGGTAGTCATCCTCTGGGGCAGCTCACTGATGTCTTCTCACAAGGGTCTGCATTGGCCTTGGACCATAGGCTGTTTAAAATGACCTCTGCCCTTACTTTTATAGGTGAGCAGCCATGTCACAGGAAGGCTTCAGGTCTGCTGAAGATGTAATTCAGTGTGACCGCTGGAACTAGAGTGAGAAGAAACCAGTTGGGGGAACAGGTTATCCTCACTTGTGACCATGGGGAAGGATGGAAGAGCCAGTGGAAAGGACTCTGGTGTCTTCAGATAGTGTCCTCAAGAAAGCCTCTTCTAATTTGGGATGCTGANGCACCCACGATGTCATTTCATTTTCCCAATGACTCTCATTTATTAGGACCCCCATTGGATGGCTAGGGCTCACCAAGGGAGAAGGTGACACCCACTCTTGGGGTGGCCCTGGCAAGGCTGTCAGCCTAGAGCAGACTGTCACCAGTGTCTGAGCCAGCCTGAGTTCCCCCACACCTACAGGTTTGGNGTTTCTCAGCCTCCTAGATCCTGTTGAGTGTCCTGCAAGAGAGTTCCTGAGGGCTGGCCCACTCACACTTGGTCCTTGAAAAGCAACCTTCCTGCCCTCCTGGCTAGCAACCCTTAGCTCCTGGCTTGAGGGCCCCCAGACTTCTCAGACTCCCGAGAAGCCATGACTACATCTGTTTGGAGGGTAAGCATTGCTCTTACCTTGGGAGCCAGATTACCTAATCTACAAAATCTCACATTTTAAATATGGGCAACTAAGTCGACACTTTCTTAAAGTGGGTGGCCAAAACAAAGCACCCCTGTGGGGCAGACAGAATGTGCGGGCCTTGTCTGAGACTCTTAATGATGACTGAGAACAAACTGTATAGCAGCCCAGCCTTTCCCTCTTGGAGCCTGGAAGCCCAGCCCTCCTGACCCTGTGGCTCTCAGAAGCCAGAGGGTCAGCTGTGTGTGAGCATCAGTAACCTGGTCCTGACTGAAAGTTTCCAAACTTAGCCCATAACCAGTTTTGAACTACCATGCCAAAGGTCAGGGAGAGGTCTACAGTACTCACAAATCAGCCTGTTATCCTTTGCAGATACTCACAAGGTCACCAGAAGCCCAGGCGGAGGTCAGAGGTCAGGCCCAGACTGCACATCAGCAGCCCCTTTGACCTTCACATCGTCTTGGCTTGGAGAAAGCCAGCTGGTGGTCTCTAACAGCAGGCTGTTCATCTTCTATGAAATGTGTTGAAAGGGGTCTCTACTGACGCTGAGTGGCAAAGAAAGTTTGCAGGATTGCCTCTACCCATAGTCGTTGAGAAATCTGTGTCCCTGTTTCTCTACCTCTAAAGAAACAGAAAATATAACAAAGAGACCCAGGCATCTTTGAGGACTGGCACCTAGGACCGAGACTTGATACCACTGAAGAAACGAAGCTGACAGGAGCCCAGCTGTTTCTGGACACTCTGTGGCCCCGTATTTGCTGCATCAAGTCCTACACCAGTGATAAATTGGAAGGACGTTCTGTGGGGCTGAGTTGAAGGCAGCCTGCTGGTTGCAAAAGCCAACCCTTCGCTGTTATTCTTTGGGGACTCTGCCCTCCAGCTCCCTAGCTTTCATTTTCACAATGGAGGGTGAAATCTGAACCCCTACTGGCCAGTAGATGTCAAGATGGGCTCTAAGAAACACTGGCAGACTTGTCGAAGGTCCAGCTGACAGAAAGGGCTTGCTGAGAAGCCTGAGGACCGGAGTGAGGGATGTGTGTGTTGGGCGGGAGTCCATCTTGCCTCTTGGAAACACTAGAGTCTCCTTGGGAGCACACAAGCCAGTTCTGGATATTTATGTCAGCTCATACATGGGCCCTCATCTTGCTTGGTAGAGCCAAAAGCAGGAAGAAGCTACCAGTGGGACTCAGGGTGTGTCCTCTAAGGACACTCGAGGACACCATTTATTACCCAGCTCGGCATGTGTGCTAACGCAAAGTCTCAGAGAAAATTGTTCTCTCTAGTTGTGGAAGGAGAAAGATCTGGACTTTATCTTACAGATATTGATTCAAGTAGCTGAACTCATCTCTCTTTGTGAGTTAGTTGCCTGTTGCCTGGGGATAAATTTGTGGTCCATTACTTACACATGCACAATGCAGGCTCTGGCCTCAGTTCTGGCTTCATTTTCTATATTCATGCTTTCATTATGTATACATACACACACACACACACATATACATAGGCAAATAGCTATAAATTCTTTTGGAACCAAGATACTACAAAGATAAGAAAATGGAAAGAATTCCCATCATTGTAGGCTGTCTGCTTTAATGCATCAGGCCTCAGTTTCTCTCACATCCCCAACAGTTCTGCACCACAGGCTACATGGAAAGCCAGCATTCACGCTCACCAAGACAGTAAGCTCTGCCTACTTTTTCCTTGAAAATCCTTCAGAGGTCAGCATGCGGCAATTTCTAGAACATACCTAAAACCTGGGACTATTGGGTAGAGGTGGGAGGCCCTGGGTTCACGTCACAGCCGACTGTAGCAGATGTGGAGTCCCCTTTGCTTGGGGGTGTTTACAGCAGTTGTCTTAACAGTATGGATCCCTTTAGTGAAAGCTGAAGGCATTCCTAGCCAATGCTGGCTGCAAACACACTACCTGAAATGTTAGTGCGTTTCCGGCCCTTCCTTGAACAATCTAAAGTGTGTGTCTCTCTGTCTATACACTTTTGTGGATGCTTTAAAACCTGTGAAACAATCAAGCTGAGGCCATCTCTGAGATGCCTCTGAAAGAGCCCACTCGGAGACAGATAAAAATAATGAGAATCTTTCTGTCAGGACAGATTTAGAAAATATCATGGGCGTTATTAAAATTTAATTTTTTACTCGGCTTTTTGGTTCCCCTTTCCAGTGATAATGAGCAGGATGGCACACCTCCGCCTCGCTAGGACTTGTTTTCTGCAATAAATTCAGCCTTGCAGTCTGAAGACATTTCAGACAACAGTTTTGACTGCTACAGGCTTAGTTTTCACCCTGTGCTGTGCTTTGAGTCTTCCCATAAAAACCAGTTCAGGAGATAATTTTCCACAAGGCTGGTGAACTAATAAAAATCAATTTTGCCCATCTGGTTCAGAGAAATCTTGGGTCTAGCTGAGGCAGGACTGAAAAGTGGGGAGGAAAACAAAAAAAGATCAGTGTATTCACTGACAGTTTAGCCGATAGAGAACTATCAAATTAGCTAGTGAGAGGCGCTAGGCTGTAGAAATGTCCCCCTTAGCCCCAAAGGGACATCTTTTAAGGGTCCAGGAGCACCATTTTCCTTCGGTGGTGGGAGGCACTCAGAGTAACAATTTTCCAAGGAGTTGCCCATGCCTGGGCAGCAGAGGGACCTGTGTCCTGGCAGCAAGGATGATTTTGTAAAAGGCGGGGCTGGGTTTTACTTGAAGTGTTCCCAGGTCACATGAATTCATTTAATTTTTATAATGACTCTGATAAAAGCATCACTGTTCCTATTTTTAGATTGGAAAACTGAGGTTTAGGGAGCTAACATGTCCATTGCCACTCAGCCAGTCAGTGGCAAAGTTGCTACACTTCTAAAACCAGATTGGATTACACAGGCCACATCCTGCTCTCGGCTCCAAGTGGCTGTCATAGCAGACGGGTCACTTTGCATTTATGAATAAAGTCCTGAATAACAATGTCTGTCCTTTCCCCCCACCTCACGGCTTCTGAGGATGTCTGGATGAGAATATACGTGCAGGAACAGAGCAAATGCAACTGCTGCTCAAAGAGATATGGTAAGAACAATGATGTAATATCAGTGCCTTGAGAATCGCTGCAAATGCCACTTAGGTACTGCTGATTGTCAAAGAAAAAAGTGTGCAAGTCCACTGTACAAACTGAAAACTCATTCTTGATGATTCTGAGAGTGTACAGGGTTTATAGCCCAGTCACAAAGCAAAGAGGTAAGGTTGCACTTGTTAGCATGTATTTTAAGACCCCAATTTCAGCAAAGGAAAACACAAGCATAAATGTGAACCATTAGTTGGAAAGACATACTTGAAATGTGAGATGATTATGTCTAGGTGATAGGAGCTTATAGATTTCTACAGTTCATTGTAGTTTGTAATTGAAAAAAAAGTGTTTGCCTGCTATGCAAGAAGGCAGGCCCCAGGGCTGCCAGTAAAGAAACAAATAAGTAAATACATAAAAAATAAATAAAAATAAAAACATTNCAAAATAGATTCTGACTGGAGTTGTTTGAAATCTAGGAAAATAAAACTTAATTTCAAATACATTTTAGGTCTTAAAAAAATAAAGAATGACAATATCAGGTCTTCTTGGCAGAGTTTGGCAGGGTCTGCTCAGGGCTTTCACCCCACATTACTCGACTGCAAAGAGCAGAGGTCAAGAAGCATGAAAGAGTAGAGTGGACTTGGCGGCCTGTGGCCAGTTGTAGAGGGCACTGATGATCTGGTCACTGGCACAGAGGTCTCAGAAGCAAAGTCGTGCCTCCTGTTGGAGAACTATAGCTCAGCAGAGAAGTAAGTGTCACTCTGTCCATGAAAACAAGGTTGGGTGCAGATTTCAAGTGGTGCAACCAAGGGCGAGATTTCTAGGTATCTGATTATATTTGCAGTACTTGGCATTTTGCATGCTTCATTTTTATGACTTCTGCATGACGCAGGTTCCCCATGACAAACAAAAAAGGGAGATTAAGTATGGTGTGTTGGAATCATATTGAATACCCCAGGCACAGAAACATCCTAATATGCCCTAGAGATTATTCCAGGGCCATGGAAAAACACTGTCCAATGTATAGTGAGTGCCTGAGAATGGAGAGCAGTCAGCAGGAAGGGCAAGGATTTACTTCATTTACGAGGCTGTACACAGCCTCAGATGCTAACACGCGCTGATAGGAAATGCCAACATTTCAACTTAAATCAAGACTGCAGCCCATAACACGGACACTTCGCCTTTCAGCTGAAGATCATAAACAGCACAAACCCGGGTCTCTTCTCCTAATTGGGGAGCTTTTCTCATTTGCTTATGATAGCTGCCTCNTGTCGAACTAATCTTCCTCGGGTTACCTCCTAACGCTGTCGGAAGTAATCTGCTTACCCCTGCTCTGTCTGCAGCACTTTGTATCAAACCGAACTCCCTTCTTTAACACAGCCACAGNGATCCTGCGGCCACAGCTTGGCCGGGACTCCTGCATCACNGAGAGTGTGCCGACTACATATTCGCTAGCCGGAAACCAAGCAAGGAAAGGATGCCACACGGCTCAAATGCTGAGATGTATGGTAGACAGCATGGACTCTGAACTGAAGGCCTTGTGTAGTAACCATTTTGAATAGATAAACCCAGGTTAGCATTGTACCCACTACTTTAACACCCAAGTTCATTCCAGGGACACCTTTCTGTCTAGATAGAGGCCCCTCCTCCAGTTTTAGAGACTCATAGATACATTCCTGAGTTAGCCAGGAGGCTTAATTGGTACCCATGGGCAACACCATCTTAGTAGTAATCACTGATGTATTCTGATTCAGTTTTAATGTGTTGGATTTTTACAGAGTTTTAGAAACACAAATGTTACAGTTTTCAGGAACAGCCAGGAATTCCAATTCTCATAAAATATGCTATGAGTGTCATGAGGGTGTGTATGTGTATGTGTATGTGTATGTGTATGTGTGTGAGTGTGTGATACCAACAAACAAAACCAATGCTAATTGCAAAGTGAGAGGTACTCTGGTACCCAGATGAGATCCAGGCTTTGGTCCCAGGAGGGCTCCGGTGTGTGTCTGTGACCTTGGGGAGAATGCCTTTTGTTCCCTGGCCCCTAATTCCTTCTGTGTGACAATGCTGGGGTTTGCATGGATTAAGGCACGCTAGGGTTCACTGTACTGAGAAGAGCCTTCTCGCTAACAGAGAGTTCACACTCCTTTTTATGCATGTGTTTATTCTAAACAAGCAGGCACTGCACCGACTTCCCCTTCTCTGCCTCCTCAGTTTCAGAGGTGACTGAAGNGGAAGAAAGTTATATTGTTTAATCCTACTTTATAAGAGTTTGCTCTTTTATTGGAGAACAGGCTCAGAAGAGTGATCAGTGAGGTTTACGTACCCAAAGTGTATACGGAGGACTTAGGGGGAAGGAAAAAAGAGTCTGCCTTCAAATGCCTCGTGGAAATATAGAAAACAAGCAGCNAGATCGTCCTTTGCCAAACACTGTCATAAATTTTTTATTTGGCAGCTAACATTCTCACTAGTTTTCTTGGCAGCAATTGGGACCTTTAGCAAGAAAGGTGCAGAAGAAAAATACCTTGTTTAGAGATGTTTTCAGCACTTTCTGGGATTTTTCAGAACTTCTGCCTGAAGCACATTTTTACAACTAGAGTCTCCAATCACCTGATGAGTGGGTGGTGGGGTTTAAACTTTTTTCTCTTCATATATATATATATATATATATGGAGAAAACGAATAAGCAGTACTAACCCCTCTGGCTTTCCATCAAGCACAACTTTCTTGTTTTTCATGATAGGTAGTTTTGATAGCCAAGCACTTAGTCTTCTCTGTCTAGACAAAAATCTGAAAATAATATCAGAATGCACCTTTTGTTGGGCCTGATCCCATCTATTATGTATTCCCAGATGATACCCAGGTAAAGGGAAGGTAAGCAAGCTGCTGACTGGGCCTTTTTTTCTTAAAGAATTCTGCTCAAATTAGGTCCTGTCTGTTGCTGCTGGGTGAGCCTCACTGGTAAGGTGTGGGCCTGGACTGGAAGCTGGAGGGTGCAGACGGATACAGGACAATAGCAGGCAAACTCCTGATGGTGGAAGAACGGACTAAGGGCTGTGCAGTAGGCCATTACTCATGGGGCACCTCAGAAATTTCTTGAGCTGAAGAGTGAGGGGTTGTCTTGGAAGTCTGGAAAACAAGGACCCCAGATCCGTAAGGAGTCAAGGATGAGGTCTTTCATGACAGGCATGTCCTAAACACTTTATACAAATACTGTCTACACACTGGCAAGAATCTCTCTACCAAGGAGACTTTCAGTTACGACTGAAGAGGCAGGTTGGCAAGCGCTCCCCTTATAACAAACATGAACTGGCCACTTGTTCAGATCACTCTTTCAGGTCTCTGGAGAATGACTGAAGGTGAAAACCACGCTGAAAACGGAAGAGTGCATACCCAGAAGCCCAAGTTGGCAGCACTTTGGGTGACAACACCCCCATCTTGTGCTCCAGCTGAGTGGGCTAGCATGATGGCTGTCTGGGATGGAGCTTCCAGGGCAGATCTGAGGAGGAGCACAGGGAAAAGCCCACAGCCCTGCTGGCCTGAGGCGGCAGTGTTCGCTGCTGTGGGTGACAGACCAACCAACACCAATGGGAGATGCTGGAGATGAGAGCCTGCACAAGTGCCAAGGAGGTTCTCCATACGTCCAATGACAAGGAAATACGATGCATGTGGGGAGACCAGAGAAAGGCCAGTGAGAAGCCACAGCCACAGCAGGCTTGGGAACTGGCTGAACTTTACATGTGCTCCTCAGCCCACACGAAGGTCATTTGGCAGAGGGTAGGAGCCTTACCAGGCAGATTTTGAGCATGACTTTTGCCTAATCATTGGCTAACCACTAACCTATGTACACAAAGGAGGTAACCCCTAGGAAGACAGGCTCAAAAATAAAGAATGAAAACAAGGGCTGGAGAGACGGCTCAGTGGCCATGNTTGCTGCTCTTGCAGAAAACCAGGGTTCAGTTCCCAGGACTCACACCGCAGCCCACACCACTAGTGATTCCAGCTCCACAGGGATTCAACACCCTCTTCTGGCCTCCTTGGGAACGTGCACCCATGTGGTGAGCTTATATGTGGTAAACTTGCATACTGGTAGACAAAACATTTATACATATAAAAAATAAATCTTTAAGAATGGAAAGAAACACCTCTATCGCCCTTGCCCCCAAAAGGGTACCATTTGAGAAGACTGTAGGAGAGAGAGAGAAAGAAAGAGAGAGAGAGAGAGAGAGAGAGAGAGAGACAGAGACAGAGACAGAGACAGAGAGACAGACAGAGATTCTGTAAATGATGCTTGGGGAAGTTACTTAACAGTATAAGAGTCCAGAGAAACATGAAAGGCTGTGGAGGGATCTCCAAAGCTGGATACAGTAGTACATGTCTATAACTTGGAACCAGTGAAGAAGAAAAAGATTGGTACCTGGGGCTCACTGGCAGCTAAGGTTTAACCAAATTGATGAGCTCCAGGATCCATGAAAGACGCTGTCTCAAAAAACAAGTTGGAGCAATAGAGGCACCCAGTGACAACTTCTGGCCTACACACACACACACACACACACACACACACACACACACACACAGT
>LZPO01027410.1:44522-56227 GCA_001675575.1 Neotoma lepida | reverse complement strand
ACACACACACACAGACACACATACAAACACATACACACAGACACACACATACAAACACACACATACACACACACACATACAAACACATACATACACAGACACACACACACACACACATACACAACATGTTTAAGAAGGAGAAAGTAGAAAAGGAGAAACAAAAGAAACAAGAAAGACATGAGGCATATGGAAAACAAATAGCGGAACAGCCATCTTAACCCTAACAACAACAACAAAAATATCACACTAAGTGTTAATGTGTTAAATACTGAAACCAAACAGTAGAGGACTGGGGGTGTGGCTTAGTGTCAGAGTGTTTGCNCAGCTTACCTGGGGCAGGACTAGCTATCTGCAGCCCTGTAAAAATAGTAACAACAAACCATAACCCAATAAAGTGCATCTAACAAGTGGCTCATGGCTACCAGTAATTCTAGCTCCAGGGGATCTGATCCACTCTTCTGGTCTTCATGGGCACTCATGTGCACATACACATAAACTTAAAAAGTGAAAATGAATCTTCAAAAGAAAAAAAACACATGGGCTTTAAGATAAGAAATAATCTTAGAAACAGAAAGCACATTAAAGTGTGTGTGTGTGTGTGTGTGTGTGTGTATGTGTGTCAGTGCATATCAGGAAGGCATGACAACTATGAACATACACACATCTAACAACCAAGTCTCAACACTTATACGTCAAAAACTGCCAGATGAAAAGAGAAATAAAATTTAACAATTACACTCACAGGTTTCATTATCTTATTCTCAATAACTGACTTAATAACTAGGCAGAAACCTAGCAACAGAGCTACAGACATGCTCAACCCTCTCAGCTGACCTGAATTAACTAATATCTGTAGAACAGGTCCCCACTGGAAGCAGAGTACAGGAGCACATCCTCAGTACAGACTACTTATAGAACAGAAAAGACAATCAATAAATAAAAAGACAGAAAAAAATATAAATATGTATGTATGTTTTCTAATCACAATAGGGCTAAATTAGAAAACAATATTATAGAGAAATTAGAAAAATCACCAAATATTAGAAATGCAAGTAATCTATTTCTAAAGAACCCATTATCTTAAAAATTCACAACACAAATCAGGAAAATATTTTGAAATGTATGAAAATGAAATCATAATTATAAATATTTCTAGGATACAAGAGGAGAGCATAGAGGAAAATTTACTGGCTAATTAGTAAGTTTCAAATCAGTAATTTAGACTGTCACATTAAATTAGAAAAAGAGAAAACTAACCCACATGGAAGTGGGGAAAAATAGAAAGAGTAAACATTAAAGCAGAAATCAATTACACGGAAAACAGAAGGCAACAAAGGGAAAAACCGTAATGAAGCTAGAAGTGGGTTTGTGGAAAAGATCAAGAAAATTTATGAAGTTTTGGCTGGAATAAAAAAAAAAAGGCAGATGATGGGGTGACTGACTTCAGGAGTGATAGGAACAACTGTGCTGATTTAAACATTGAAGTTACTCGGGAGTATTCTGAACAACTTCATGAAAAGAAAAATCAGGAAACTTCGGTGAAAAGAACTAACTCCTAAAATATACACATTACCAAAACTTACTCAAGTAACAAAAAATTTGAACAGACTTATAAAATAAGCAAATAAGTCAGCTTAGCAACTGAACCCACAAAGAAAAGGCGAGGATCATGTGGAGTGAACACAGAATCCCATCGTGCATCTAAAGAACGAAACCCACAGGGTCAGCTAAGCTGGTGCTGGCACACCTCTAATCCCAGCACTCGGGAGGCAAAGGCAGGAGGGTCTCTGAGTTCAAGACCAGCCTGGGCTACAGAGTGAGTCCCAGGACAGCCAGGGCTACACAGAGAAACCCTGTCTCAAAAAACAAAACAAAACCAACCGAACAATCAAACAAAACAAAAAACCCACAGGCTCATCTCATTAGACACAGAAAGAAGGTACAAACTTGGAATAAGTGGGAACCTAACTAACAAAGGCCATCTATGAAAAATGTGTATATAGAGCTGAGGACATAGCTTAGAGGTACAGTGGTTGGTTCCCTTGTATGTGAATGCCCTCTGGTTTAATTTCTCCAGCCCTTCCAAACAAACCAACAACCCCACATCACACTTAATGGTGAAAGCCTAGAAGATTTCTCTCAGGAATTATTGAAGAATGCGTGGTATTCTGCTTCTAGCAACACTACTTGAGGTTCTAGCCAACACAATGTGGCATGAAAACGAAAAGGCACTGAATCTGAAAAGTAGGAAACAGAATTGTCATCATTCCGGCATGACAGAATCCTGTGTATATAAAGTCCTAAAGCTCCTGGAACTAATCAGTTAATTTAAGTCACAAGATTCAAGAACATATAGAAATCAATTGCATTTTTGTATATTAGCAACAACTAACCTGTAAATTAATATAAAAACAATTCACAGTAGCAACACAAAAGAATTAGAACTTAGGAATGACTTTAACAAAGTAAGTATAAGGCCTAAATGCTTAAATCTGATACATTTCTTGGAAAAGTTAAAGATTCAAACAAGTAAAAAGAAATTCTATGTCCATGGATTGAAGGATTCAATATTGTAAGGATGGCAACTAAATGCAATCCTCATTAAAATCTCAGGAAGCTATTTTAAAAGTGGGAATTGAAAAGTGAATCCATAAATTAGTACGTAAATGCCAAGAATATTAGCAAGACCAAGTTTTGAAAAGTAACACTGTTGGAAGACCTATGCTGCTGTATTGGTGCCATGACAGAGATAAAGATACATAGAGCAGGATATTTATAGTCAATACTGTTTGACACAGAATCTAGGTAATTCAGTGATTCANTAACAGCTGAATACCNATGTTCTTAAAAACAAACATACTGCAGTAGCACACTACAAAATTCAACTTATTGCAGGGATCCAAATGTAAAAGTAACACCGTGATATTTCTAGAAGGAAATCCTTCAGACTCAGAAAATTTTAAAAATTTAATTTATTTAATTTTATTTTATGTGCATTTGTGTGAAGGTGTCAGATCACCTGGAATGGGAGTTACAGACAGTTGTGAGCTGCCATGTGGGTGCTGGGAATTGAACCCGGGTCCTTTAGAAGAGCAGCCAATGCTCCTAACCTCTGAGTCATCTCTTCAGCCACAGGCAAAGATTTCTTATGTAAGATACTAAGCATAATTCATAAAGTAAGAAATAAGTTGACTTCATTAAAATAAAAAACTTACATTTTCAAACTTTATCATTGAGAAAATAAAGACAAGCCCCAAACAGGAAAAAAGAAAAAAAAAAATCAGATATTCAAGAAAAGATTTGTAGTCAGAGGTATAAAAGTCAAAACTCTCATCACCTAGTATTAAGAACACAAACAACCCAATTAAATATTAGAAAACCAGAAAAGAGAGGAACAGGCACTTCCTTAAAGACTATATAGAAATGGCCAACAGACACATGGAACACTCACCAGCCTCATTTAGTCATCAGGAAGCTGTGGTGATTGTATTGTGTCCCCCAATATATTGTGCACCCTAATAAAGTTTATCTGAGGATCAGAGGAAAAAGCCAGCCACTATAGTAAACATAGAGGTCAGGTAACTGTAGCCCATACCTTTAATCCTATCACTTGGGAGGCAGAGATCCATCTGGATCTCTGTGAGTTCAAGGCCACACTGGGAACAGAGCCAGGCGTGGTGGCACATGCCTTAAATTCCAACACTAGTTAACCATAAAGGTCTGGCAGTCTGTACAGACAGACAGGAAGTGACAGAGCTGGGCAGGAGGAGGAAGTGATGTAGCTGGGTGGAGAGAGGAAATGAGATGGCAGAACAGAAAGGCTTATAGGTGTGGGTATACAGGAAGTAGGTCTCTTTGGAGATTGAGGTGTCGGTNAGGTGAGGTTGTGTAGTGACCAATTGTATGCTGTAAATATGCGGCTAGCTCAATTATTTTAATTTTATCAAAATAGCTTTATTTACAAGCAACTTACAAACTAGGGCGAACAAGAACGGACACGAAAGCGATCCAGCGATGAACTCTCTGCCTTCTAAGGTCGCAGCAGCGAGGATTTAGACGGCGAGAGGTGAACCCGGAACGCTCTCAGTCAAAAGGCAGGNGAAAGGGACAAGAGAGGGAAGTCACGTAGCTGCCTCGATTTTTTCAAGGGGCTCAGGTGTTTTGCCACGCCCTTAAAAGGGGAGGTGCTGGCCACGTAGCTGAAGCCCAAATACCTATCCACTACAAGGTTGTCTGTGACTTGTCCTATTCCTCTGATCTCTTAGTTTTTCATCCCAATATCTGACTGCAGGTNTTTTATTAATAAGACCATTTAGCAATTCATCTTATAGGAAGTTGCACATTGAAATGGGAAAGCATGGCTGCAATTAGAGGCTGGTAATTCCTGCTCAGGGAAGACCCACACATTACAACAGGAGANAGTACAGCTGCTTGGCAGGTCTTCAAATAGTTAAATATATATTCACACACATATACAGGGAGGGGTGTGTGTGTGTGTATTATATACACACTACATGAATCAACAATTCTACCCTAGGCAGAAGTTGGTAGATAAGAGAACTGAGAACATTTGTCTCTGTAACAGCGACATATTTATAACAGTTCCAATTAGAAACAATCCAAGCATCCATCAACTACTGAACAAATAAATAAGATGTNGTACACTCTTACAAGAGAATACTACTAAGCAACAGAAAGTAATATGTGCTGCAAAATGGGTGAATCCCAAAAACTATTACCATAAGCAAAAGAAGGAAGGCACAAAAGATTGCAAAGTGCAGAAAGGAGCATTTTGGGGCGACGAAACTATTTTAAAATTAGATCACGGTGACAGGTGCATCACTATAAGTTCAGTCATTAAACTGCATAGTTACAACGAGTAAATTTTATGATGTATAAATATTTCCATCCAGCTGTTCAACAAGAAGCCAATAGTCACTAACTGGCCTCCAAAAGATGCTTGGGTCCTTCAACTTGAAGTGGTCCACTCCTGTTTCTCCCCATGTGGTAACAGTGCCTGTTTATTTCCTTCAATCTGTAAACGTTTTAACTTGTTTCCTTGTCTGCTTTTCTATGAAATGGAATTGTGTAAGAGGAAGGTTCAAGTCCATCCTGGTCTCTGTTGCATCCTAGTGCTTGGAACATTAGAGTTGTTAAAAAACAAAACAACAACAACAAAAAACAACTTGAATGATATAAAGAAATGAATAACATAAAGAAAAAAGAAGACATATATGTATATATATAAATTTTTATTAGAAACTAATATACTCTGATACTATGATTACCTATAAATATCTTTACTCTGAATAGAGATATTTGGCTTCAGAGCAGGAGAAGTCATCAACCGTGTGCCAGGTGTCATGTGCCTAACAGAGAGCATGTGACTAACATGGAAATGACACTGTTCTCTGCCATCTCAGATGCAGGGACTCTAGAAGGAAGGAGGTAGAGATTTGGGAGCCTGGGAGCTTGACAGGCCAGGAGCTGCTGCTGAGCACAGTTACCGACCAGCAGCCACAACACCTGTGTGCTGCCTAAGGACTTGGTCCTTGTTCACGAAGATCACCTTGTACAGCATCCATACCTCAAGGCACTGTTCTCAAAATGAAGCCCAGCTTATGGGGCCTTCCAAGGCACTTTCAGATGACCCTTAAAGTAAAAGGATTTCTGTGAGAAGACTGAGACANCCTCTGTCTTTGCCATCCCCTTCTTTCAGGAACCTTTGGTGGCATTTTTCAGGGGCACCTTGATCTGTGACTTCACAATCCATTAATATAGAAGCAGGAACGAGGGTTTGGCTGTAGGATGTGCAGTTGAGAGTGGTGTCTCTTGACTGATTTCGTTTTGGAAAATGTAAGATTTTATTTTTATCTATTTAAATTTTATTTTCTGAGGATTTTTATTTGAGCACTGTATCTACATCACTCTCATCCCTCCTTCAAACCACTCCTTCTATTTCCCCATCAAATTCATAGTCTGTTCTTTCATTATTATTGGTGTGTGTGTGTGTGTGTGTGTGTGTCCAGGGCTGAACACTTGAATGGGACTAGGCAGGAAGCTTGTCCCTGGAGCAAACTAATTCTCCCTGTCTTAGCAGCCATTGACCACCTGTCACTCTTCATCTAGAGGTGGGACCATGTGGAATTTTTCCAGTCCACATTGACATATCAACCATGGTTTTATTCAGGCAACCATATTGTTGAGATTTCACGGGTACATTTTTTCTGTCATGCCGAGGGGACACCAGCAACAGGCATCCTGGTGTCTGGCTGCAAGCATTTTTTTAAATGATGAAGTTTGTTAATGTAGACTAGATCTATTTTTATAATTTTTAAAGGACTTAATAAATGCTTACGTTTTGTGTTTGTTTCTAATATGATAAATACCGACAGGCGTAATCTCCACAGACAAGAGCTTTTGGGGTTCTCCATAGCCTCCCTTTCTCCCTGACCTCTTTCCTTCCTGTTCTGTCTTTTCTGTTGTCTAGGGATGAAGCCTCCTGCATACTAAGCAGATGTGTGACCATCGGTAATTTGTAAGAGTTGGATGGAGGAGGGCTCCTGAGGTCCCACCCCTCCCTTAGGCAGTGAAGTTGCTGGGGGAGGGGGAGTCATATTCCCTAGTTGTATAGCCACTGTTAAGTTGCCTGTACTCGAGAAAATAACCCAGACCCACGTTCCTGCAAGTAGCACTAATTAAATGCAGACAAACACATATGTGCACACACACCCCTCCCCCCCAAATAAGACAGGACCTTCTTGGGAACAAGGGGAGTGGGAGAGGGCTAAGACTACAATGGGGGAGGGGGATGAATACGATTGAATTATTTTGTATGTAAGTATGAAGTTGTGATATAATAACAACAAAGAGCTCAAAATTACTTTGAGATGTAAAACTGTGATATTTGCCTATTGTTCTAGAGGGAGGCAGAGGGTGGGCTTTAGAGCATTTTGTCAGTGGAACTCAAGATGCTGGAGGATATTGACTCAGAATAACCAAGCAGCTCCCAGGTCCACAGACACAATCACAGGCACTAGGATGAGTCGAGTGGGAGACTCTAAGACCTAAGGATGNTCGGATCTCACCATGCAGCAGGTGTGATGTGGGAAAATGCCAGTTGAGCTGTCTACTGACCCCAAGGACTGCAGTTGCACCACAAACTGTAGGTACAACTGCTTTGGCAATTTATGAGCAAAACAGATGGGAAGAACGCTGAGTTTCTTGAAGTCAGTAGTTACTAAGAAACTCTTATACCCATTGCTGAGTTCATGATAATAGAATGGACTGTGACAAGAAAAAGAATTCAGATTAGGTTACAGTAAGAGCCAAGAGTGGATGCTGCTTAGATATGGACCATGACCTAGCATTAGGGTTCAGAGCACGAGTCTTGTTTGAAGGCTCACAACTAGAGACAGGCAGAGCTAGGACTGAACCTACCTTCATAATCTTGGGCAAACTGCAACCTCTCTCNGCCTCAGATAATGACATTACCTATCTTGGGTGAGGGGGGAATGAGATGAAACCTTAAGCAGCCATTGGCACTGCAGGAGGAAATGCCATGTTGGGCTAGAATCATCCCTTGCCAGGCTCTGAAGCAGGGGTCTCTGGTTCTACAGCTGCCTTTGTAGGGAAGGAGCCTCTTTGGGCCTCAGCCATGCTAGTGACTGCCTCTGGGAAAGAATCCAGGGAGTTCCTTATCCTCACCTACTGCCCCGGGGGTCCTTTGCCCTTCTCCCTTCCTTGCCCCTTGCTTAGTCACAGTGCAGGCATTTGTGGGGAAACATGACTGGTTGTGCTTACATTCAGGGGCACAGAGGGCTTTTTCTGTATAAGTTTACAGGAGAGAACAATGAAAGGACTGAAGGCCAAAGCCAGCAGGGGCCAAGGGAGCTGCCTACTTGTTGGGCTTTGCCATGACGTGTAAACACATGGTTTCAGAGTGTAACATGAGCAGCCCTGAGCTCTCTCCAGGGTGGAATCTAGGTTTTCAGCTATGCAGAAATACTTACCATGGACCTTTAAAAAAGTCAGTGGGAGGGTGTGTTAAATGCAAACCAAGATAACCTCTCTTAGGCATTCTTTCCCCATACACTCTCCAACTTTTGTGTCGATGAGGGCGAGAGCTGAAGAAATGCCTGAGAACAGGGGAAGTGTCTATTTTTCTGCAGCCTCACTTGAGCTGGGCACTCTGGGGATGAAGGGGAGGCCTGCCATTTGTAGACAAGAATGAAGCCTTTTGTGAACAGTTTAAGCACACTACCAACTCCCTTTAAAAGTGTGAAAGCTATTTTTAGAGAACATTTGGTTGGCTGCCACATGGACAGACACAGCCCGATAGCACTAAAATTCACAACTTACAAGGAAGACTACCTTGTTTACTCTAAATGAGTTTGTCAACACATTCAAATATATCCACGTGATGATAGTAAAAGCAAGAAATAGAAGTAGTTGGGAGTGGCTCCTCAGCGGAAGGCCAGCCACATAGGCTGACAACTGAGCTGCCCCACCGTATAGCAGCTCCCATCCCCAAACCTGCTCTTGTTGAAGCTGGGCTTGTGTATAAGGCATTTATTCTCATGTGCAAACCAGGAATGGTTTTACGGCTTCAGAGTAAAAGTAGGATGAGGAACTCACTGGCAGATTTGCTACGAATGTGGTCTCTGACACGTACGCGTGGGGAATCGGCTATTAATCACGTTAAGACTGGGGTATTATAAAGCACAAGGCAGACAAGCCTTAAGTTCAAGGTCTGAACTGATAAAAATGAGTAGAAAAACATTTTTTTTTTTTTTTTTTGCCTTGTGTGCCTACGTCTGCCATTGTGTCTCAATGCTTTGCTTTAAGATACCACTGATCCTTTTCCCGGCTTCGCCCCATTTTTTTTCAAGGTTGGTCAGCCTTTTGTTTGGTCCCTTCACCGTGACAGAGATGACAGCTCTCGGGGGGAAGGGCGGCCCTTGGGCTCTGCTGGCTTACTGGACTAGGACAGGAATGTGCTTGTTCGGCATTTGTGGCATTTGTTCAAGAGCACCCAGACTCGGGGGACCCCGGGGACCAGGGGAGCAAGGGGTGCAGGCTGGAAGCGCACTGCACCTAGGCCCTGCAGGCCTTTGTCAGCGCCTGCCTGGAGGGTTGAGGCAGCCACGGTAATTATGCCAAGGCCATGCATTACTCTGACAAAGTAATCCATCAAATTATTTCTCACAATTTCAATTCGTCCCTTGAATTTCCCTTACTTCCAGAGCCAGCTGGATATTATATTACCAGAGCTGTTGAAAAGGTAGAACACTAGCCATGAAGCCAAAGGCCACGGCAACTATGCAAAGCATCAATTTTTATTGTTTGCTTAGTAGTGAAATCTCATTAGGGTCCATAACTCCTCTGTGCACTGTGGACACTTACATCTGCTGATCTGAGAACCTAGGAAGGAATGTACACCTTTGGATGTTTTCAGAGGAGATTGTGTGGTTGTGTGTATGTGTGTACAAGTGCACATATACTCATATGTTTTTAGCCCTTGAACAGCTGTGGTTTAACTATCCCTTACACAAGCCAATTTCCAACCTGAGTTTAAATACCCCAAAGTTGTTTTCGTTTGGCAGTTTTCAGACAAAGACCTACTTCTCTTCGAGTCCGGCTTAATCAATGTTGGAAAATTCCACTCATTGCGTGTTGGCCTTAATGCAGCTCGGCTCTGCTAATTACATCAGAATTATCTCAGAGATTACACGCCTTTCATTCAACCTATATATGGTTTTGTCTTCCCTTAATTACGGCTTTGGAATCTGCTGGAGAGAGGAAATGCAGCCGTGACTGCCTCTCCATCGTTCAGTTTGTTGTCTCTGTGTCTCTCTGCTTCTGTCTATTTTTGTCTCTGTCTCTGTGCGTGTGCATTTTATCTTCATTCCCAGTATGTTCTGCCCTTTTGACCCTTGGTAGCATCGTAATTTACAGGACTTTTAGCCATTTTGTGAATGCTGTATTTTGAGGGTGACAAGCAGGGAGTCACAGAAGTAGAGGAGCCTTAGGGGAGCATCTAGCAGTACCCGTTCCAAGCAGAAGTCCCCCTAACAGCAGCCCCTGACGAGTGGCCCTTCAGGAATGAACTACGGCGGCAGCTGAAAGGCCCTTTGCAAACACTTGCTAGCAGCTCGGGAAGAGATGAAGAGAACTGTATCCGATGAGGGGTCCAGAGGGAATTTAGGTAGACCAAATGTAATTACCCCACTGGCATCTGGCTGGGGCAGAGGCTCTAACAGTCCTGCCATAATTCTGGCTGATAGCAGTGACATCTGCTGATGAGAGTGTTGTCAACTCTAAGCTGCTCTTCAACGGGACTCAGCTACCACACTGCGACGGGAACACCACACACAGATGTTTTCACTCAGAAGCCTTGGATATGGTGAAGAGCTGTCTGCCTCTCAAGGAGAAAGGGCATGCAAAAGGGCATGCAGTCCTGTGCAGGAAAAGGACGCCACAGGCCCTTCACACAGGCCATCTCATCTGAGTGTCATCACAATAACTTTCTGAGCCGGTCCTCCACATTCACGTGGCTTCAGTGCTGAATTCACAATGTAGCTCTGAAGATGTCAGCAAGTGGTGAGAGCCAGCAACGTGGCCCTGGACCCACGGGGTCAAGAAAGCCTCAGAGCTGGGCTGGGAGGGAAATGATTTGGTTATAATCAAGAACACAGTGATAGGCAGGATCAGATGGGCTCCTGCCATCATGGAACTTTCAGACCTCAGGAAAAGTCGGCTGCATGCACAACACAGTGGAGATCAACCTCTCAAGAGTCCAGAAGAGACCCTGGAAGACCAGGCCTCGTACTTCAAGGGGCTATACTTGGTAGAGCCC
Organism: Neotoma lepida; assembly: GCA_001675575.1. Taxonomy (NCBI): domain Eukaryota; kingdom Metazoa; phylum Chordata; class Mammalia; order Rodentia; family Cricetidae; genus Neotoma; species Neotoma lepida. Next base: position 45,369 of record LZPO01027410.1, on the reverse strand, counting down.
CGACAGGGCTTCCGAGGGTGCTGGTGTTGATCTGAGAACTGACGTGTGCCCAGAGTTATCAAGGAGATGGTCGACTAGGTAGGTNGCCCAGCANGCAAGGCCCCTGTCTGGAGTGACATGGGTAGAAAGAAGAGAAAGGTGATGCACTTAGAAAAATGATGGGGGTCAGGGCAGGGGAGCAAGGGGCAGAGGAAGTGGAGATCAGGTGGTCCAGCCTCGTGGACCACTGTAGTGATTTTGTTTTCTACTTATCAGCCATGAGGCTTTGAGTAAATCATCCACTTTACTGATATTTACCTTCCCAATCTATAAAATGGGAGTCACAATGCATGTCTGATAAGGTCAGTGCAGGGACTAAGTGGGACAAGCCCACATGGAGCTATCACCCTGCCACCCGGGAGGTCAGCAGCACTGGGAGATGGCCAGGTTTCACGCCTCCANGGGTATATGATGCCTCCAGAAGGCCAAAGGAGGGAAGGGGGAAAGGCAAAGGAGAAGAATGGGCTGACTTAAATTTTGCTTTCAAACCCTCACAAGTTGGATTCGGACATAATGCAACCATTTAAGGAAGCTACATACAAAATTGCTAAGCTCCTTTCCCAAGAGCACGACACTGCCCAAACACCCAATTATCAACATTCCAGGATCCAGGTAAGTGTAGAATTAAACAGTTAACACGGACAACTCAGAACTGAGTGGTAATAAGTAGCTTGTAACAAAAAGCCGGTCTACAAGGAATCTAGAGATCAGGACAACAGNGGCGACAACAGAAGACTGTAGGAGAGGAGTGCGGCCTACTGAGTGAGCAGCAGGGCTCTTGCACACCAGCAATGCTGAGTTGGAGACA
>LZPO01027410.1:26747-42528 GCA_001675575.1 Neotoma lepida | reverse complement strand
AGTCACTGATTAGTCCTGCTGAGCTTATCTGTGTGTCCAAATCTACTCTCCATAGAAAAGATAATTCTGGTGGCCACTGTTTTACAAGCTCCAATGCCACGTCATTTGACTTTCAGTACCTGGTAAACAAGGCTATTCTTTTCCACCGCTTATGCCCTTGTTTACCCCACTGAAAGGATTCTGACCCTCATAGGATTGCATAATGGACAAAGAGCTGGCCCCACTTCGGACACCTCTGGAAGAGCAACTGGGGTTGTCTGTCTTGGTGCTGTTGTTTCTTTAGTCTGGTTATGACNAACACAAGTGAGGGTCCCAGAGCCACTAAATGAACGTCTTCTTTGCAAACTGGGTTGTGCTCCACGCTGGACTGGGATGGTTATTTTTTATTTATTTATTTTTTGAGATGATTATTAATGGATTTTTTTAGGGAAATGTACCACTCACTTCCTGAACTTTTCTTTCAGGGTTCTGCCTTCTGCCAAAGCTTGCTCATCTTGATATGTCACAGAATGGTTAGACCACAGAGATGAACTATAGCAGACCAGACAGGAATTTCTTCATTCAAACAAAACAACAAACAAACAAACAAACAAAACCCCCAAAAGCCAGAAACAAAAATATGACAGGAAGATGCTACTGTCTCCCAGCAGCAGCCCACTGGACTCAAATGTTGGATGACAGAGCCGTCTAAGTTATTTTTTACTTAAAAATTTAATTACATGTATTGTGTGTGTGTGTGCATGCACGCGTGTGTACATTCTTTGGCATGCATGGAGAGGTCAGACAATAACTTGTGGGAGTTGGTTCTTTATTTCTGCCACGCGGGTCTTAGGGACTAACTCAGGTTGTCTTGGTGGCAGGCACCTTCACCCACCCAGCCATCTTGCTGGCCCAGCATTCTTAGGGACAGTCAGCATGTTCTCCTTTCCTGGAGCACAGATACCTGGGAGAAAGGCACAATGCTCCTGGACCTGTCATTAACACGACTCATGCCGCAATTTCGAAAAAGCTTCTCAGGTTTCACATTCTGCCATAAATTTCCAACTGATTCATTAAAGTAGGGGAGGGTGGGAAAAATCATCAATCTGCACAGAATAATTTTTTTTTTTTAAATATAAAGTCTTGTGAGAGATTTGTATTCAGTCTACATTGGTCACTGGAGAGTCTGGTTATCTGTGGGTAACTGGCTCACGTGTTCACATTTGGGTCTTCACTGTGGTAATGTCACTCATCAGGAAGACACGCAAGACAGACAACAGCTGTGAGGCATTTTCTCTGCTCACAACCATTTTGGTTCAGGGACACACAGCAGAGCACAGCATCTAGTGCTCAGGCGCAAGAGCCTGCCCTCCCTCACACCAGCCCTGCTCCTAAACTCCCCGAGGTTGCAGCAGATGTTAAAACCTAAAGTTGAAACCTTTAAGCTGTAATGCAGGAGTTCACAGGGTTCGTAATCCCAGTACCCCACCCCGATCCTCCAGCGATCCCGCTGAAAGCTTTCAAACGGTCCTCGGCACTAACACGGCGCAGCGCGTGTTGAACACACTGATCTGCCCATGATTACCCTCGGCTGCTGTAAAACAATCTCACTCCTCCAGCGAGTGTGGGCTGCAGCAACAATGCGGTTATTGACTTGTTGCTCCAGCTCTATTTAGTTATTACCCTCGGGGCCACAATCAATAGACTTTGCACCAAGTCCGCCTAATAAATCCCAGGCTCTCACTGGAGGTTTGCCAAGGAATGGCAAGAAAAATCTATGGCAGGGAAACGCTTAGAGAGCGGAGACAGAGAGAGCCACACTGACAGCTGTATAAATTAATTAACAAGGCACTGTTTATTCTCCTAGAAGATCACATGGCACATTTGCCACCAGTGAAGAAGGCACGGATAGACTCACAGAGTTCTCNGGTGATATTTAAAACCCATGAATTGAGATGCATGAACAAGACCTGTGCTCTCTGTTATTGCTTCTGCCTTTATCGTTCTTTAATTACTCACTGTTCAAATTTGCCTCCTTTGCACTAGTTCTGACCAGCCTATTGTTCCCAGTTTATCTGGACTAACGTGGTTTGCCTTGATAACTCCCTAAGCTTGGGGCTGAAACAGTCAACATGGTGAAAATACAATGTTGATCATTAACATCGCTAGGCTCCAAAAGCCCCCGCTCCCCATCTTAGGTTGAATCCTGCTTATAGTACAGCGATGGAGAGAAACGATTTGCAGAAAGAGGGGTCCTANAGGGTTGCTGAAAGAATGCCAGGTCATTTGAGATCATTGCAAGTATGCTAGGGCAGTTCCTTATTGAAGCAAATGGTAAATAGACTTGGTGGCAAGGGGCCCAGGATCCTACTGTCTTAGGTCGTCACCTTAAACTAAGCTTGGGTAGCCCACAGACAAACCAGTTTCTCATCTGGAAAGTGATCAAGAGGACCCTCAGAGCCCATTTGCTACAGCAGGGTACCATCTAGACTCTTCCCGCAAAAATCTTCCTTTATTCCAACACTCCCCATGATAGCTCACGGTCTACAGCTTGATGAAAATATGTTCTTTGTAAATGCTAAGACATTTAGTTTTTATGTTTCAGGTTGGAGCAGATAAGGTGGCTGGTGCCTATAATCCCAACACTCAGAGGCCAAGAGGCAAGAGGATTACCATGAGTTTGTTGACTGCCTAGACTAAAAATCGGGTTCCAGGTCAGCCTGGACTATATAATGAGATTCTGTCTCAACNTTTTATTGTGAAATCCGAAAATTTCTGAGGTATGGACCAATTTTTAAAATAACACTGTGGGAGCTGAAGAGATGGCTCTGCAGTTAGGAGTGCTAGCTGCCCTTGCAGATAAATTGAGTTTGGTTCCCAACACCCACATCCCGCAGCTCAGAACAGCCAGTAACTCCAGTTCTAGGGATCCAACACCCTCTTCCGGCCCTTGCAGGTACCTGAATATGTGCTCAAACACACACACACACACACACACACACACACACACACACAAATAAAAAAAATAAAATTGAAGGTAGTGATGTTAGGAAAAAAATCTTCAGATAAAATTGCAGGACCCCCTCCATACCATTCAGCCAGATGACTAGCATTTGCTGAGTGCCTGTTGGGGGCAAAACAATCAGTCCTGGCTGAATGACACAGTCAGCATCGTTCCCAGTCGTAAAAACTCATTTCCTTGTTTCGGTCTAGCCTGGGATATGTCAATCTTGTTGCATGCTAACACACTCCTGGGAACACAGAAGGGCACCACAATCCCCTTAAACACATAACTCTTCTATTTGATGGGTCCTCTGGGCCGGCAGGGGTAGGGGTATCCTACACACAACACACAAAACTCATTTGCTTGTGGGACTTCTAATTGTGTTGTTCCAATAATTTATTACCTCTTATAAATGGTTTCCAGGCAATAAGAGTTAATTGACTCAAGACACTTTCATCCATTGTCGTGACCTCTTAATAGTCTTCACTAGGCCCAGGTACTCCTTANGGATCAGGTCAAATGTGTCACCTCAAACATGGNAGAGCTTAGCATGATTACCCCAAACTTATTTCTAAATGTGCTCACTGCAAGTGCTTACCCTCAGATGGACCTGAGCTNGCAGGCACGTGTTGGCAGCCGTGTCAACCACAGGACTTGACCTTTCCTGTCTCCTCTACTTCTCTCTCCTGGGGGCTGGAACAACTTGGCAGATGTCACCAGGCCCTGTCTTGGTCTTCTGCAACCAAGTNAATTCTCTCTTCTACCCACTTCTGCCCAAAGGCCAGGAGATGGCAGGGAGGTCAGGGACAGGTGAGTTAGAACTGCACTGCCCATGGTTGTCAGTTTATCTACTGAACACATTTGGAGATGTAGAATCCCATGCTGGGAGCTCCCAACACGTGGAAATGATCAGTGCTGGAAGAGATGCAGTGCATATTACCCTGAATTCATCATTACACACTGCACACATGTAACGAACGAGCACACCACACCCCATCGAGATGCTCACATGTTATGCCTCAGCTGAGATAAAGTAGTTCACTACATGGATTACAGCTGGGAACCTTTGTGATCATGGGACCCAGTCGGTTCTGCTCTTACCACTCTTGAGCTCCTGAGGGACACGGTGCACGAGGTAGACGATGGCCACATCAACCCACAGTTCTCTTTCTTCCTTCAAAACAATGGCTTTACAAGTAGGTATCTGTATGAACTCTTACCTCACACCANATCCAAGCACTAACTCTGAATGTACCAAAGGCAGGCAAGAAGGACTCACAAGTCTAAACCTCAGGAGAAACAAAGGAACAGATTTTTGTGACACTGGTTTTAGTATTGGGTCCTCCGACAGGACACTCCAAAGCAGAAGCGTCTAGAGAAAATTTCTCTTTGCCAAGAGAAAATGCTTCATGCTTCAAAGCATACTATCACCAAGAAAAGAAGAAAGATGCAGCATGGGAGAGTATGAGCCAACCATACATACATCTGACACATCTAGATTATACAGCTGAATTAATTCTCCAGAGCCATAGAGCTGAGAAGTGGCAGTGCCTGTATTTGACCTGGAGACCCCCTGAACCCAGAGTCTGGACAGGTGAGCACTTTCTTGTATGTGCCACCTTGTGGGATGTGGGACNTCCTGCCTCCGGGTCCTGGTTTCCTGGTAGAACCACACATGTTCAGAGAAAGAATCTAGAAACTTCTCTATAGCCATGTCCCATCTGTTTAATTTCTGAAACTAATCATTTAAAACTGGGAGTGGGCAGTGGCCCCCACCCCCATCCCCAGCTGACACTCTGAAGCCCACTGAAGACAATTTGTGATTAGATGGTGACTTTTAAAATGTGGCAGAAATCAGATGCTAATGATAGTTAACTATGCAATTTCATTTCTCTTAAAATTATGTTTCGGGCTAATTCTTCCTGTTGAGAAAACTGCCATCTTTTAGCCAAATTTGTTTATTTGTCAAACAAAACACTAGCTGAGGCTGATATTTTTCTTTTAAAGTACTACTTTTTATTTACGTGTTCATGTGTATGTCTGTGTGTGGGTATGTGCACATGCATGTTGTAGCTGAAGAAGACAGAAGAGGGTGTTGGATCCTTAAAAGTGGAGTAACAGGGAGTTGTGAGTCACCATGTGGGTGCTGGGAACTGAACCAGAGTCCTCTGCAAGAGCAGAAAGTGCTCTTAACCACTGAGCCATCTCTCTAACCCCCTGGGGTAGATATTTTGATGTAGTTAATATATAGGTTTTAATTGCTGTGCAATTTTAGGCCAGCCCTTGCCCTCTCTGGGTGCCAGCACCTTACTGAAAGTCAGTACTGTTTATAGAATAAAATTGCCAACTGCATAACATGAGTCGGTTGGGTCAGAACAGAAGTTGCCAGCTGGCAATCCACTGCCAGATATTGCCTATAGATATACATTGCTTTGGCCTGCTCAGTTTTAAATAATAATAAAAATTTGCCAGCGTTTGTAATCAGGGAGACTTGTAACACAATACAGGCATTCTGTAAAACCTGGAAGACCTGACCTTATCAGGCCCACGGTACCCATGGTAACAATGGGGCGGCTTCTGAGAAACGGCTTCATGAAGCTCGAATGCCCTCCTCTTTCCTTCTCATTTCGGGGCTCTTTCACTCACTGTGGTTCCTCCCTGGTTCCCATGTGAGAATGCTGCCCACACAGGTCTTTGCCCAGATACCCAGCTGTGCCCCAGGACTGTGTGCTCTACCAGGAAGGCCAAAGAGAGACATCTGGGTCTGGCCATGTACTGTAAAGCACATTCTGCCCCTTGCATCCGATGTACGGACTGTCACTGCCCTGCCCTGCCCCTGTCAGTGCCTTCACCACTCGCGCCCTCAGCATTAGTGCACAACCACGGCTCCACCTGCAGCATCATGCCATCTGCATTACACAGAAATCAGGAGGTGCAGGGACGNGGCACCAACCCCAGCCCCACAGTTCCATGGCTCTCACTGTTCCACGCTACCATCCCCCTGTTCCAGGGCCACAAACTACATGTCATTTTCTACTTTGGTATCTCCTCAGTGCCTTTGACTGAAACCCAAACTAATCTGTAAAGATGCTTTAGGACCATCAGGAGAAGCAGAAGCAGAAACATGGGAGGAGAGGGCAGTGTGGTGGACATGGCCATCGAGACACCAAACGCTCCTGGGCTCTGCAGTCGCTCTAGGCATTGACGACTGTGGAGCTGGCATTCTACTTTGGTCTGGTGCTTTCTTCAGAGCCTTGCTTCTGTCTTCTCCAAGCCAGGGCAGCAGAGCTTTGTGGAGCCCTGATTACATCTCCAGGGTGACAGACCTGCTTCCCTAGCTGGAAGTCATTCTACTATTCCCTAACAATGGGTTGTCACACTGGGCAAGCAATTTGTTTTAATTATGTAAATCACTTCATTCTCTTTGCAAATATCTATGAGGGAGCTTCAAGGCATTACAGGTCAAAATAGAATATAGACTATGTCTGAGCTATGACAGAGCCTCTCNGAGAGGGTTGGCCTGTCCTTGANGGGGAGGGATGAAGGAAGACACTGGGGCACAGAAGTCCTTTGAAGGGGGAGGACTACAAGAAGGAAGTCATTTAGAGTCCAGATGCTGTGACACAAATGTCCTCATCATACGGCACAAAGCCGAGAGCAATGCTGGGGCTAGCACACCGCCAGAAGCGACCATGTCCTCTTTGTACTTTACCTCTGCAGAGACCCCAAAGCCACCCCACCTCTGCAAGTCACCTCTATGAAGTCATCTTGTCTGTGACAGGACAGGCCTTATAAGGTGCTAGGGAAGCAGAACATCATCTCAACAGACCACAAGTGGGATTTGTGTTTTAGATCAAGTGGTTAGAGACCCTAAGTTTTAAAATGACCACTGTTTTCATCGGTCCCACGGAGCAATCTTCCCCTCCATTGCGCTGCATGAGCCACACTGTGGTATTAGTCAATACTGCCATGTCTTAAGGACAAGATAATACACTAGATTAGTCTCTCTACTTGTGCTCTCCCCATCTTTTTTGGGGGATGCTTGGGATAGAACTCGGGCCTTGCACATGCTAGGCTAGCCGCCTACTGCTGCGATGTGTGTCTACAGTTTTTTTGAGGTAGGTTCTTACTAGGTAACCCAGGCTGACCTTGAACTCACAATCCTCTTGGCTCCTGCGTGTTGGGATTACAAGTGTTTCACCATGGCCAGGCCTGCTTGTGTTTCCAATCTCTCAGACTTTACTTCATTTTAAGCACTGAACAGGCCATTAATTTCTTTTATGTATTAAGCTTGCAATTACCTGCTGCCCCCAGGGGAAAAAGGGACCCTCAGGAAGCAAAATGGCCAGTTGATTAAGGTAAGGATTAAAAAAAGGCAATAAAAGGCTTAGAGCCCAGCACTAAGGAAATGCTAGCTACCTACAGCTGCTCTTGTTATTACTTCAGCAAAGGCTGAAAAGTCAAGTTTGAGCCAGGACTGGAAAGTTGATGGACATCATTCCCTGTTGGGAAGATTTCATGGCTAAGAAATCAGTAGCTTTTAAACTCCACTTGGGAGAGTATTTAAAATATATGGGGCAAGACTAAAGACCACGTATTTGAATGCAATATTGTTACATCTTCCTCACCAAAATGCCGCTGTGAGGATCTGNCTTCTCCCATTCCTTCCATGCTTTAAAGAAGTGTGTCCCTGGCTTCCATCTCATCCAATTCACCTGCCACTAAACCAACCACACAGCTTCCTACAANACCGACACAGTCAGTGTGTGTGCATATCCGTATGTGTAAACATTGGCATATAAGTGCGTATACTGGTTTGTGTATATATCCCTATGTGTGAATGTGAGGGACCCCCCTTTAGGTGAGGGTCCAAGGAGCAGGTAAGCATCAGATTCCAAGTTCTTACAGCAACAGCTTTGTTCAAAATTGTATTTGAGCCTGTTTGTGGCATTTAGTGAAGTTTATAAACAGACATTTAAAGTTGTGTTGTCATAACTGTCTTTATCAAAGCCATGGCTGCCACCTGTGGGGTCTTTCATTATTCATGTGCAGTCCCCACACTCCAGGCATCATTTATAAGCAGCCAATTTTAAATCTCTGCTCTTGTTTCTTTCTACAAAAGATTTTCTTCATTGCCTAGCGTTTCCTTCATGCTTGGCCTTCGTAAAATGCCTCAGCTCAGCACATCACAGCCACCCCCAGCTCTGCCCCTCACCTCACACATACTCTTCTTTCTCTCACTTCTCCAGTGCTGTCTCTTGCCCTCATGCACACGCCCTCCTACCACGGACTCTCAATCAAACTCTTTGCCAGGATGTCTTCAACCTCAGCCAAAGCAACCCTGTCTCTCCCACTGGGTTGAGGTCAGAAATCACAGTGCTTCCCCTACACCATGTCCTCAGCACCATGAAGAGTGAGTCACGCAGTAAATACTCAATAAACAGTTTTCTCAAGAAGTTAAAACTAAATAATTATAACATTTCACAGGACATGTAAGAGAATAACAAACAGGGTAAAGCAGGGCTGGCAATCAGAGAGAGCTAGCTACTGAAGAGGTATTTTGACAAGCTCAGCCTCAGCTAGAGGATAACAACACAGAGACACATGCACACGCACGTGTTCATACATGCAAACATATGTTCCAGCTATAATAAGGTGATGTGATTTCCTTCTCACCGTCAGGTTAGTGAAGATGAAAGTGAATTCTAACGCCCAGTGAGCACACGGGAATAACCTCTGGGTAGGAATAAGGCAAGTGCAGTTTTTCTGGAATACAATTTGGCATTAGTTTGAAAATTTAAAATGACCCAGTAAATGCCAACCAAAGAAGTAAGGATTATGTGAACACAAGAATGTACAGTACACTGTCATGAGCTACAATCTCAAAATAATGCAAATATTAATCATAAAGCNAATTGTGTACAAAAACACTGAGTNCTACATAGCCAACCAAAAATAATGTCAAGGTGAGTTAGCAGATGTGGCACAATAATTACAGTATTTAATAATGTAAAAAAATCAGCTTAATTAAAATTATACATATGTAAGTCCACAGAAAGATGTTTTTATATACATTCAGCCCAAGGACTAGTGTTCCAATTTCTTATACACTAGTCTGTGTAATATAAAAAACTGAAATAACATTTTAAACATTGAGTTCAGCAGAACACAAGTAGGAAGGCAAAGCACTTTTGTAAAAACAAGATCAACTGATGATAATTCTCAGAATATGAGCCTTGCATTATTCACTGTTTTGGACGAGCTGTGCTCTAAGTCACCTCCATTCCCAGACAATCAAGAATTGCCCGCAGCTGGCTCCGGCAACAACACATCAAGTACTACAGGCACTGATTGGGATTAAGTAGCTGGCTCCTGAGAGCACATCTAAGAATTCCAGAGGGTGCCCTACGGGTGGATGAGAGGCAGCCTCCCCAGGGTGTGTGGGCTGGTGTCCTGTGGAGAACCTCTCAATCACTCCTGGGAATGCTGGGACACTGCCACTGCACATACAGTCATGACCCTTCCACTACTTTTCCCTCCCTCTGAAGCCCTCCGTGGGGGTGTCAAAGAAGACTGCNGTGGCACAAAGCAAATGGATAAACTTACAGAGATTAGGTGATGGCTGCACAGGCCAAGGCACTAGCATCTGATTGGTACCCAGGTCATCACTTGGTCTTGGGGTCACATGGCAGTAGGCAATAAAAGGGTGAGGCTAAAGGTCATAGTGCTTTAATGACCTTTGTGGTATATCTGAACAAAACAATATCTGGGAGCTAAATTGTGATAAGGTATAAACCTAAAGTAGATTCTAAACAAAGGGGATTAAAATCAGGAAATTAATGATAATAATAAAAAATCCCAACACTCGTGAACACAAGGCTGTAAAACCTTCCAACTGGAAGAAGCAGGTCTCAGCGTTAAAGCAGGGCTGCACGCTCTCAGCAAACTTGGCTGAGCACCTCTGCATGGTGGAGCGCAAAGTTATGTCTGGCATGAGGCTTGTGACAAAGGCCAGTGGCATATTCTCAGTTTACCAAGAGGCTTCATGCTCGGTCATTTACTCTTTGTTCACCAAAGTGGCACTGCTAATGGGCTTCTGAGCTCGGTGCCAAGTTAGGGAGCTGTGGCCGTGCGAAACCACCCTCTAGCTAAGACTCAGTATTATCATTTTAAATTCTGTGTAGGTGTGTGTGTGTGGGTCTGTGCACNTGAGTGTGGGTGCCAATGGGAGCTAGAGGATCCGGGGTGAGACTTACTTACAGACGGCTGTAACATGGATGTGGACGCTAGGAATCAAACTCAGGTCCTCTGGAAGAACAAGTGCTCTTAACTCTGTGTAAAGTGAATCTTAAAAGGTCTTATAATAGAAAACACCAGGCCAGGTATTGGGGTGAATGCTGAAAGATCAGAGAAACAGAACAAGCCACAGCCAACCTCACCTTGCCAACTCCTCAGCTGATCTTGTTTCCTCAGACTGCAGGCTTCTGAGTCCTCTCCCGAATGAATCTCAGCTCAACTGCTGCTCAAAGCCTGAAAGCCTAAGAGGCCTCTAGTTTCTGGTTCTCACACCTTATATACCTTTCTGCTTCCTGCCATCACTTTCTGGGATTAAAGGCATGTGTCTTTCCCAAACAAGACATGAGATCTCAAGTCCTGGGATTAAAGGTGTGTGCCACCAGGCCTGGCTGTTTCCAGTGTGGCCTTGAACTCAGAGATCTGGATGGCTCTCTGCCTCCGGAATGCTAGGATTAAAGGTGTGTGTGCCACCATTTTCTCTATGTCTATCTAGTGGCTGTTCTGTTCTCTGACCCCAGATAAGTTTTATTAGGGTACACAATATTTTGGGGGACACAATATAATCACCACAACTCTGAGTCATCTCTCCAGCTCATGGTTATTATTACTATCATGATCATCACAGATCTTTCAGTGGAGCTGGGTTGGATCATTGGGATTTAAATGCTTTGATTCCTCACACATGGGGGAAGACATACATGGTCCTGACACCTAAGGGAACTGCTGTCGGGGCCCAGCACGTATCTCAATTCTGGAGGCAGCAAGGAGGGAATACAAGCTTCAATTTCAAGTAAAAAAAAAAAAACAAAAAAACAAAAAAAACCCACCCCAAACCATTCATTTTCAGGCAATGGTGACAGACTCCCTTCATGCACTCTCTTCTGGGTAGATATTAATGAGAACTTGGAATGCTGAAGCTAATGACTATGTGTCCCTTGCATAATTACAATGACCTGCAGTCCTTTCTAAATGCCAAATTAGCTGATTAAAATGAATCCTGTTGAAGTTATAATATCCTAATTCAAATCTCCTGCCCACTGGTACTTGCAGAAACTAACTGCATTTAAAGTGAGATATGGCAAACTCAAAGAGCACTCAGTTCCCAGTGCACAGAAAGTAATTTCAGATTTGCNGTAAGCCTTAACTACACTTTAATTCCAACTGTAGGGACTCCACATTAGCTTCCTGTTTCTGGATTGTTCTGTTTTCCATTCAAGAAAAAACAATCAAACAAGTGCTCTGCCTAGTGTCATCCACCTTCCCCTCAGGAGTTTCTGTCCTTGAGCCCTGTGGCTGTGGAGCTGCATGTGGACCACTAGAGCCAGCAGCTCTGAGAGCAGCCACAAACATATGGCTATGACCTCCGAAGCTGNAGCAGCCTCAGGACCAGGGCTGTCACTGCTCACCTTGAATGCACTTACCCACCAGCACAGAAACCTTCCAACCCACTTTATTTAATAGACTTTAAATAAAATTTAGGAAGTAGGAAGAGATGGCTCAGTGGGTGACACTTGCCACCAAGTCTGAAGACCTGAATTCAATCTCTGGGACACACAGGGTAGAAGGAGAGAGCCAACTCTTGCAAGTTGTCCTCTGACTCCAAATGCATGTCTTAGCAATCCCCTTCCCCTGTAAATAATGAAATATAATAAATCTGAAATCTAGGAAATAACATTATAAACATGCCTAGTGCAACAGCTATTGAAGAAACACCAGTGGTCTTCTCTGAAGAGGAAGGAAGGAGACAGTATAATTCTGTCAGGCTGTCAAGAATATATCATGGTGCTCACTGTGAGACTACTGCAGTCACAGGGAGATGTTCAGAAAATAAAGAAAACCCTTACAGCAACAAACCTGTACATGTATATAGATACATATAGTTATCCTTCATTCCCATCCATCCATCCATCCATCCATCCATCCATCCATCCATCCATCCATCCATCTTCCTTCTATCTACCTGCCTGACTACCATATGTCTATTTACCTATCTAGTATCTGTCTATCTCTACCCAGGTGAAGGAGAAACACAATTGAGTTGGAAACTCAGTTGTGTAGGATTGAACTGACTTGTCTAGCTTGTAGGATTAAAAACGTGTTTCAACTCAGAGGCAGTGCATTGCACTGACAGTAAGAATGTCAGGCTGTGTAAATATTGTTTTAAGAGAAAATGAGGCATTATTAGTGAGAGCGAGACATAACTGTTAGGTTTAAGAAAGAAAGCCTTTATTTGTTCCCCACACAATCATAACTCAATCAACCAAACAGCCTCCCCCCTCAGCCACCATTATAATGGGAGTTCTGTGTAAAGCTCCTTGTTTGTACAAAAGCCTGGTGATAGAGTCTTGAAGGGTAATCCTAAAGCTGTTAGACTGAAATTAAAACACATCTTACCAGCAGATCTGTGTTTTTAAGACAGCTCTGTGTANGAGGGCCAAGCTGATCACCCCAGGAGATAAGCCCCACACAATCTCAGGGCGCTCACTTTGGCAAACGTGGCCATCATGTTGTAATTTTCTAGCTTTTTACCTCACAGAAAAGCAAAGATCTCACAATCACTCTGTTAAAATGCAGCAGATTCATCAATTCTGACAACTATGGCATGCATGGGCCCAAAGAAGTGGTAGACTTTATTTTCTTTAACATAAAATTTAAAAGCAAAGCCCCAATGTTCACACGCACAATTGGCTCAGTTATCACTAAAATAGAACAGGGTTGATGTCTTAATTTTTGTATTTATACATAAAATATAAGCTTAATATCATGAATCAACATATGTCTGGACTGTTTTCAACATTTGGTTTTTCTTAAAATAAAACCTTATCTCTGGCCCTGCTCTAACACACACACACACACACACACACACACACACACACACACACACACACAGAGGCAAATCATCGTACCACAAACATAATCCTGTGTGTTGTCTCAACGCTGTCCTTTAAAAGTTTACAGCAGCACAGGATAGACTGAAAGTGTTCAAACACTTATTTTCATCTCCTTAAGGCAGCGATTGCCTTCTTTCCCTTCCCTTCCCTTCCTTCCTTCCTTTTCTGCCTTCTCTCCCTTTCTTCCTCCCTTCCTTCCTTCTTCTTGAGATAGGGCCAAACACAGCACAGACTGGCGTTAGACTTGCCATGTAGCAAAGTGGCCTTGGACTCCTGATCTTGCCTCTGTCAACCAAGTGCTGGGACAACAGACAAGCACTACTCCAGGTAAATTCTATTTCTTCATATGGACTCCTGTGTATTTTCTAGTTTATGTTTTTTCTCCACCCCTCTTTGTCTACAGCTTTTTCTGTGACCTGGGATGAGGTGGTTCCAGCTTGGCTATGTTGTTTTCGGTATCCAAAGCTTCCTGGCTTGTCAAGTTTCAGAGTTTTGTTTGTTTGTCTGTTTGTCTGTATTATTGGCTGCAGTCAGTCACTCAGGACTCTGAGAATTCTGAAGTTGGTTAGACCATGTGTGTCTGTTTGTTTGTTTGTTTGTCTGTCTGTCTGCCTGTCTGTTTGGCTGTATTACTGGCTGCAGTCAGTCACTCAGGACTCTGAGAATTCTGAAGTTGGTTAGACTATGTGTATCTGTTTGTTTGTTTGTTTGTTTGTNTGTNTGTNTGTCTGTCTGTCTGTTTGGCTGTATTATTGGCTGCAGTCAGTCACTCAGGACTCTGGGAATTCTGAAGTTGGTTAGATCATGTGCACTCTCAGTTCTGATGTAGAAATNCTGTCAGTGAAGGGACAGTGGGGACACTGAGGAGACTACAATTTGCGTCCTGGGGGTCTGGGGGGCTTGGAGTGGGNAGGGACAGATGGGAGCAGGGGGGTGGGATGGGGTTGAGAAGCACACAATTCCTTTGAGTCTGCTTCCTGAACCAATTAAACACAATTCTTCCACACTTTCAGTGGGTGATCTGGTTGACTGGGAGGATCCCTTGATCCTCATGCAGAGGGCTCATTGCAAACCTGAGACAGACAAGAAATGAAAGCCTTGGGAAGTGTTTTGCAGCTGAACTGTCTGTTGTGTATTTCTAACAAAACTAGTTTCTATACAGTGCCACTAAGCATTGGCTCAGTATTGTCTGTGAACAGACTTAACTCACTAGGGGAATAAGAAATGGATTTGACGAAGTTTTGGAGTAATAAGTGAAACCTAAAACGGACATTTCCATCTGAAGATCTTTGGGGTCCATTTTTACACGACCTTGATCAAACCAGGAATGCAAGTTCAAGCGGCTTCCTTCAGCCCTCAGGGTCCTGGACTTTCTCCAGCCCCACTCTCCACATCAGCCTGACTCTTCCCTTCTAGTTTATCTTAAGTTGACTTCCAACCAAGGACACATTTCTACCAAGGAGATGCTAACCCTGAAGCTTCCCTCTGGTAGCCAGCTAAGACCAGGAACAAGGAGGCACCATGGAGGAGACCCCTCTCAGAGGCCACTTCAAAGCAGACTCTCACTGGTGAGCTCAGCTGCAGCTCAGATGACAGGCTATGGTGACACTGCTCCATGCTCTGGTGTTATGGAGAAAAATGACAAGTGTGAGTGGTAGAATAACTGTCCTAAACACTAATAGAAACCAACACCTTGTTCCACCCTCACAACCACTCTGGAAAGTTCTTCTACTATCGTCCGTTAGAGGAAGCAGTGCCCTGCTGTANACCACCACAATCTCATCATCAAGGCTGAGGCCAGTGTCTTCCTGCCATGCTAGCTTTGCACTTCTTGCCCTGGAATTGCCTTGAGGTGTGCCTTTAAAATGCAGAGTGCTGGGTTCCATCCCACAGGTTCTGACTGAGTGAGTCTGGGCCAGGGGCCAGGAGCCTGTCTTTTCAATCTGCATGCAGGTGAAACCTCTGTGGGTCACTGAACTTGAACTTGAGATGTACAGTAGAAAGGAGTGATGGAGGGTGCAGGGGCTGAGCTGCTGCAGGAATAGTGGCTCCTAACAGANACATACTCAGGGGAAGGGGCAAGCTGGAGGTCTGGGACAATCAACAGTAACATATACCTAAAGACTGGACCACTTGGCTCATGTCCTGCCTCATCTGTGACACTTGCACTCTGCTAGTTCCCAGGGAAGTACTTAATCTCCAGATTTGTTCAACTACAATATGGTGATCCAGTTATATTCTGCCCTGAACCAGGCATTTTTTCTTTTGTTTTACAGGTAGATACCACAGACACACTATTTGCAAATAACTTAGGGGAATGAAATAAGTGACCATTCTTGTACACACAGGTGCTNAAGGCCATATTACTCTTACTGGTGAAAACTGTAAACAGGCAAGGTACCCNGCAGTCAAAGATTAAACCCAGGCTGGTGGTGTAGCTCAGTGGCAGGGCACATGCCTGAGCACGTGTGGAGCCCTAGGCGTCCATTCTCAGTGCCANAAAATGACGATTGGTTAAACTGTGCAGACATTCCAAACAATGGTTTGAAGTGTATTTAATGATATGGAAATGTTCACATTATAGGAACAAGTAAACAGTAATCTATTTATA
>LZPO01027410.1:14986-26551 GCA_001675575.1 Neotoma lepida | reverse complement strand
AAAAATCCCAAGGAGTGGGGAAGAAAGAGCAGAAATTTAAAGTAAAAGTGAAGGCCACAGGGAGACAATGCTTCCCCTCCATGAGCAGGCTGGAAATGGGGCACACTATGCTNAACTTTCTCCTCCCTATGCATCTTGACCTCCCTGGAGAGCACTCAGGATGGAGCAGTCCTGCAACAGTGAAAGCATGCCTGACCAAGGTCTCCCCGCTAGATGGTTTCAGTGGAGGCTGCGTCTCCACTGGCCACCCCTGTCCCCACAGTACCTAGTAGGACACCTACACTTGGGATGTCTCTTAGGAAACATTTGTGGGGCTGGAAAGGTAGCTAAGGCAGTCAAAGGCTTGCTATGCAAGCATGAGGACCTGAGTTTGGATTCCCAGGACTCAAAGAAAAAACCAGACATGGAGGTATAGTAACCTCAGTACGGTGTAGACAGAGTCAGGAGGATCGTTGGGCCATGTTAGCCAGTTAGTCTCACTGAATTTCTGAGTTTAGGGTCAGTGCATGAACCTTTCTCCAAAAACAAGGTGGAGACACATGGAAGAAGACGCCCATACTGACTTCTGGCTTCCACATGTACATACACACATACAAGAACACACACACACACACACATACACACACACACATACATTTGCTTAGCTGAGAATTAATGTCCAGGTCCCACCTCCTCAGCTGAGCTAACGGTGTGGAGCAGGCTGGATTCATGCTATTTAGAGAGAGGATTTCAGACTTTCCTTGGACACCTGTGTTGAGCAGATCTGGGGTGTTCTATAAATGCCTGCTGTTTTGGTGGGGATCCCATCAAAAGGAAGTGTGCGCACAGAGCAGAGCTAGGCTCCCGGATGCTTNTCTTTGAGTTCAGGCATGCCTCTCTTCTTCGTCAGTGCCAGCCTGCCTAACTGTAAATGCTGTGTGGAACTGAATGGCTGATTTTGTTTGCTGAGAGAAGCAACCCAAGTTACCCGGATCTTTATCTGCAGAAGCCGTCATGCTGTGACACACTGCTCCACCCCACCTCTTTTGGAGAAAGATTGATAAGCATAATGATGATGTTTTAATGAGCTTAATTGCACATTCCTTATGTTCTTGCCGAGTTGCCAGCCAGCTCCTTCAACATCCAGCAGTTTACCTGGAATAACTCCCCCTTCTCTGGGCCAGGGAGTGTAATTATTGTGGTAACCCTGTAGCTCAGCTATTTCTCCCTCTCCTCCCCTCCCTCTCTCTTTTTCTAGCTGTTTTTTCCCTTTCTGGGAATTACTCTAAATGGGTATCTTTGAAAGGAGGGTGGCAGGCTGCTTTTGGTACAGTACTTAACCAAGAACCCTTTCATCAAAGAGGCCCTTGTGAGCATGCTCTGGACGCCAGCCAATCAGATCATCCCGCTGTCTGTCTCAGAAGAAACTCAGGCCCTGGTATGCAAGGCAAGCCAGTCTGCAGACAGGCTGACTGCACTNCCAGCCCAACCTGTCTTAGCTGACTGAAAAAAGGCTGAAGGGAAAATTACCTGTTTGGCTCCAGACGGAATTAGCATTTTTTTAAATATACACACACAAGGATGTTTATTATTTTTTGTTTAAAAGCGTTTGCCTATCTAATATAGTCATTAATGTTATCTGGTCAGTACTTGAAACATTTTGAAATATGTGCAAATGCAATAAGGCTACAGGGCCTGGAGGCAAAATAAGATGAATTTTCTAATTAAACGACAGAAAACGGTTTGGGAGTAACGGATGGCAGTTCTGTAATTCATTTATGGGCGCTGCTTGGTGCAGGGACATTTGGTCCATGTGCAGGCCTGGTGGGCTAGAAGGATCAGTAAGAAGTACTTCTGGGCCTCCCTAGTCTCCTACCCACAGACCAGAGTCAAGTCCGGAAGGTAGACAGCGTAGCCCTGGCCTTGGCGGGCAGTGAGTCCTCATCTTCTAGCACGTTCTGGTTAACTTCTTGGAGTCCCAGCCCCCAGATTTTATGAACACATTGCTTTTTGGCTTTTCAAGTAAAAGGCTGAGGCAGGAAATGTACTGTATAGTTTCTATTTGAGAAAACTATGATGGATTTCCTTTCTCCTAAAGGCAATCTAAACTGCNGCCTCCCTCTTGTGCAGTCCCGGGTTTGTGGATACTGCACACACAGGTGTCTTCGGAATGCCCGGGGCCAGGCCAGCTGTCAGGTGATTGGGACGAAGATGTAGCTGTGGTTGATGGGAGTGGTCTGGACACTTGAGTCACTTTCTTGCTGCTTTTGGTGTCTACAGGATGACTTAGGATATGCAGNGAATAATAGCAGCTTGACAGCAGCTTAACAGTGGCCTAGCATACAGCTTATGGAATTACTCGTGTCACATTTTTATTTTTAATATACCTTTTGTAATTCTCAAAAACTCCTTCCTTCTTCCCTCCCTCCCTCTCTCCCTCCTTCCTTCCTTGGCAGGGTTTCTCTGTGTTGCCCTGGCTGCCTCGAACTCACTCTATAGACCAGTCTGGCCTCAAACTCACAGAGATCTGCCTGCCTCTTCCCTGCCCCTCCNCANCCCCCAATGCTGGGATTAAAGATGTGTACCACCAGGCTTCTCTAAAATTTCTAAAATGAACTTTTACTTTTGTAGATAAGCAATATGCTATTACAAAAGAGGCTTTCTGAAGCCAGGCATGGTGGCTCATGCCTATAATCCCAGCACTCAGGAAGCAGGGACAGGAGAATTGCCACAAGTTCAAGGCTAGCCTGGTCTACATAGCATGCTCCAGGTCAGTCAGGGCTACCACATACTGAGACTCGAATCTTTGTGGAGGAACTGAACAGGCACATTCCAGAATTACACAGACAATTGAGGGACAATAGGCAGGNGACAGTCAGTAACGGTAGAAAGGGGCCGGATGGAAAGAGGAGAATTTTAATGAGCAGGGGGCCCTGAGACTCACAGCTGGCGTGGGCTAAATTCCTGGAGTGTTAAATCAAGTAATAACAAAAATATGACTATGCTTTCCATAGGAGATTTCATAACTTCCTGAGAGGCCAACAGTCCCTCCCCACTTGTTTGTTCCTCCCAAGGAATGTCTGTGGCTCTGGGCTCAACATTTTCCCAGCTTGTCCTTGTTTATGCAGAAGCCCAAAGCCCCAAACAGAATGCCACCCCGGCTGTTTTTGGTGGTCCTGCTGACGTGTTCCTGTAGAATCAGGGGCCATGTCCAGTTGCAGGAAGATGTGTGTGTGTGTGTGTGTGTGTGTGTGTGTGTGTGTGTGTGTGTGTGTGTATGTCAGGCTCTTCCTGCCTCCAACATCCTACCTGTGCTGGTAGAGTTCTTATGGTTTTAGACTTGACCCTGGAAATGATGCTTAGAAATTCTCTGATGGTTTGCTTTGCTCAGACCTAAAGGGTTTCTTCCTGGGAGAGTTTTGTTTCTTTTTTATAAGCCCTATAAAGTTATGGATATAGTCTGAAATCTAGGCTTTCCCATCTGTGGAGAGAAAGAAATATAAAATTCTTTTTATACAAGTATATTCATAGAGAACAATCTTATTCTGCTTCTGGCTACCTCTACTCTGGGTCAGCAGAGCATAAATCTAGGTGTGTGGGGGTCTATATTTGACTTTGCACGGTCTCTTTTCTCAGACTTGGAGAAAATAGCTAATTTTCATCACCAAATTGATTTGTGAATAGTCACTGGGAAAATGATGGGGAAATTCTTATCAAATACTGCAGAGTATGCTATCAAACCCTTGATTAGATTACAGATAGTACAGGTTTTGTCTCAAGAGTAAACATTTATCCTAGTGGGAAACTGCTTGCTATTTTATTATTGTTGTTGTTTTGAGATGAGTCTCTGCTGCCCAGGCTGGTCTTGAACTCATCCCCCGCCTTCCCCTCCCAAGTAGCTGGGCCACAGGCATGTAGACCACGGCTCCCGGCTGGCACGCTCATTTCCTAGCGTTTGCCTACAGTCCACCCACCTGTGAGCATCAGCTTTGAGGGGAAAAAAAAAATCTCATAAAATAGTATGAAGCAAAACAAAATCTAAACTGTACCTTTACAGAGTTGAGGACAGTTATGTGGGTGACAGCTGTTCTTTCTGGCTTGGGGTTGTGGGTTCTATTATTATAATATTCAAAATAGACATGTTTCTTGGCTATTTCTTTTAGATATTAAAACTTAGCAAAGGATTTTTTTTTTCTCAAACAGCTTGCTAAGTCTTACAGTTGATAATTTACTGTACAAAGACTCTATGGCTGTATGTCACAGGCAGAGTGACCATGTGCATCAGCTTTTATGTAAGGTACATACACATTAGATCATGTCTTACTTGATTTGTAAAATATGTTTTCAGAATGTATAAACAATAGACCTTTCTATCATTAAAAAGGATAATTGGGGGGGAAAAGTCCAGGAAAGTGAGCTGAAGGCCACTTTTAAAAGACGAAGCTGAACCCCCAAAGTGAGAGAAGTGAGCTGTAAGATCTCTATGTAACTGGTCCTAAGGAGGGAAAAGGTGATTCAGAAGTAGACAGTCTGCTCCAGCATTTCAACTAACCAGCACAAAGGTCAGGAAGAGCTAGAACCACAGAAATGCACAGGTGAGGTCTGTGGATTCTCTCACAGCATGTGCTAGAACCACAGAAATGCAGCAGGTGAGGTCTGTGGATTCTCTTCTCAGCAGCTAAACCTGGTGAGATGGAGACTCCAGATAACGTTGGATCAGCTCAACTCTCAAGTTATCAATAGCAGAATCATGATAGTGGAGCCCAGGGAGGGACCTGGAGCATGAGAGGGCACAATGGCCTGGGAGACAAAGGGCCTGGTTGGAGCTTGGCTGGACTCAAGGCTGGCGGCTCCTGTCAGTGGGGTTCCCCAGAGAACATTAGGAAGGAACTAGTTACACTCTCATGCCTGGGCATGTTCCTGCGGCTCCTCTGTATCTCTGTCAGTTTGTACTTCCTGGTTACCTATGTGTGGTGACATTCTGACTTTGGCTGTTCTTGACTTAAAAAGAGACACTTGCCTTGCCTGAATTCTCAGTTTTAAAAACTCCACTGTTACAGAGATAGACTTGAACATTTGTAACCTCTTCTGGGTACCTGACTGGATAAGACCAGCTAAGTTGGAGCCATTGGAGAATGCTTCCACTGTCATGGGAACTTCCCTGAGCGAAGGGGCTGCACATACAGGGATGTCCGCCCCTCCAAATGGTTACGTAAGCAAGACCAGGCAGAGATCAATGCCATTCCTTTCTGGGGACATGGTATGAAATCTATGCTTGCCAGTGGCTTGCTTTTGAGATGTTTTACAGTGCATAACCTCTAGGGCCCACAAGGAGCCCCAGACTCCTGCTCTATGTCTTTGCTTCTGTGCAGAGATGGACAGTGTCCATGTTTTTACTGGTCCCATGTAGAAAGGTGACTACAATTCTAAAGAAACTACCTGTTTTAGAAGAAACAAACATTTTACATGTCTCACAGGGTTCTTGCTGGGTAGTTTNGTTTGCCACATGGTTGTTCCTCCTCATCTATTGAGAGCCACATGTCAATAAATAAGACAATAGCTCCAATTGCCTCTTAAGTGATTGAGAAGAAAATGTTCTACAGATATGAGGAATGGTGAGATTTCTGTGTCTACAAGGACATTCACAGCCGGCACAGGAGTGACTAACCTGTGTTATTGCCCTCTCTTACCATACGTCAGCATCTTTCTTCCCCCTTTAAAGTGCTTTTTAATATTCTCTCAAGGTGCACACCTTACTTCCACATAAAAAGTTGCCTAATGCTATTAAAATGGCAAGGCTTTGCCTAACAATTGCAATCATCCTATTAAGTTGTAATTAATGGAATGAGTAAGATGCTGTTTTCCTAGTTCAGTCTCGGTGAATCCTGGGCAGAGCATCTACAGGTATCCCATGTATTCCAAAGAGAGGTCCCTGGCCTGTAGTGCTTGGAGCCACTACCTGTGGACAAAAGGCCGAGAAACCATTCTGTATCATGGATAAGACTTTCTTTTGGTGGAAGAGTTAACCAGAACACTTGGGGTCACTCCAGGGAGACAGTGATGGACAGAAGGAAGTGGCTGACGGGCTACTAAAAAGGGTTTGAAGAGCCCATACCTCTCGATAGCTCACTGGCCTTGTCTTCACCTTTAAGTGTGGGCTACATTGCTAAGTTTTCTTTTCCCTTCCCAGGCTATCTTTGGTAGACATCATGAATGTCTTCAACTAGAGACCAGTCTTTTGAGATGAGGAGTATGAAGCTTTCAGTGTCCCACATAGGGTAAAAAGCAGTTCCTCTGCACAGGTGCCAGCTTAAAACTGGTACTTGGTAGGACTAGTTCTTCCTCTGCTTTGAACTGAGCCCTCTCTCACTGGGAAAAACAAAACAAAACAAAAAACATCCAACAACATATTTTTCAATTAGCTTTCCTGGTAGGCTAAGCAGAAATGCAGATTAATGGGCTGTTTGGCTTATCTGGTATTTCTGAAAAGCTTGGACTAGATACTTGGACTAGATAGGCCATGTACAGTTTAGTTCAGTGAAAGCCCTCTACTTCCTGCTGTGTGACATCTGGATAGCCTTGTCCCTACATGTTTCTATGTCCCCTCTACTTCTGCAGGCATCTGGCTTCTGATCTAGAAACAAAGGTAGCCTCTGCAGGGTCTTTTCATACTTAATTATTAGGCATTGCCGTTCCTATTAGCTGATAGCAGGGAATTATGAGCACCTACTGTGTGTCTACCAATAGTAGATGTGGGAATCTCAGAGATGACCAAGGCCACCGGTACCCTTTAGAGGTGTGTTTTCTGTCTATACTTGGGCACATCTGTGTTCCCTCTGAAGAAACACAATCCACATTCTCATAAAAAATCCCTCCTTGGCTCATGAACAGAAGGTGCCCATGACACTAATTCTTCCTCAAACAACAAGCATTTTCCAGCGAACTCCAGCTAAAGCACTGACATTAATGTACAGGACCACACAACCCCCAACACCCACATTTACAGCTTTCCACAGACAAGGGAGGGAAAGCCAAGCAAAACCCAGGAGGTCATAGTAAGGAAGAGAATAGAACAGAGCAGGTATTAAAAAACCTCTCCTTAGAGAGAGGGGGAAGCCAATTGGGAAATTTTCATTCTCTTCCTGGATGTGTATCTAAGCAAACCCACGTGACACACGTGGCTGTGGAAACCTTTGCTCTCTCACAGANAGCAAGGAACTGAAGCCCACTGTTGCCATGGAATGGGCAGTGCTCATTCTTCATCCCATTGCACAATATCTAATTACATGGATGCTGATAAAATTATGCATTCCTAAGCACAAATTAAGGCCATTCTACAGGAGCCTTCATGTGCACACTTGGTCAGATTTCATTAAAAACCAAATAACCGTGGATGACTGCCGAGTTGGGGTAACCAGATGCAGTGTTTCCTACACTGAAATTATCTTGAACCTTGGGTTCGGGCTGACNAAGTATCTTTGGTGAAAGGAATGTCCCCTTGGTTTATCCCCAGCCATGCTCTAAAGTAGAACTCTTGCCCCATTGGGCTGATGCTCAAGACCTGTGTATAGAAGTCAGTCTTTTTCCTTCCTAGATGCCATAAGCAGTTTGACTGTGAAGGCCGACCTGCCTTTGGGAGGGAGACTGCATCACCGAGGCAGTCGATCCCTCCTTTCTGTCCCTAGGTGACCACCACCTGGAAACAGAGTGTCTCTGCTCCTGTTTTCAGCTTCTTTACTACACATTTATGAATCTAGAAACATGCACTGTATTCAACATGCAGAATGCTCAGTGATCTTGAATCAGTGGGAAGTTTTAGGATGAACCTATCTTTTTGACTGGTCTATAGTATTCTAGTAGGTGAGCCCTTCTTGCAATTGATGCGTGTTCAGGTTACGTCTAAACTGCTGAGATTCCAGTGTTGCTAGGGACGCCTTGGTGTCGAGCCTCTTGTCAGTTCCTCGAAGGATTTTCTAGAGGTCTGCAGCACAGGTAAATCTATGAGTATCAGTGCCNAGGTCCCTCACTTCCTAACGTATTACCTTTGGGGAGCAATGTCTGTGGGCCAGGCTTTGTGCAGCCTTCCACCACTGCCTTCTCACTGGACTATGATCTCAGCCCTGAGGTACAGAAACACCCACAGAGTGCAATGAAGAGATAACATGAACTCTGCTGGGAGTTCTTCAGAAACACAGGGTTGGCCTCCAATGTGAGTCTCTCTCCAGTGACTTCCATATCACCCCATCAGGGGGTAAGCAGAGTGCAGTGTGTGGGGCTGGGTTCAGATTCACAGATAGTCCTCACGTTGTGATGGTTCCACTGACAATCCTGATGTGACAATGGTAAGAAAGTGACTGGGTCAGCTGAGTCAGCACTACATCATGAGGGAAAGGACCAGCTCACAGTGCGTCATGTCCCCAGCCTAAGGGGCTCCCTATACAGGGTGGGTGTATTAAGTACATTTTGATTTGTGGGGATATTTTCAGTTTATGAGGGGCCTCAGTTGAGGAGCACTTAGGCTGTGGAATGTGGTGTTCGAGTTTTGACAGATTTTGTCTGCTCTATCTTCAACTTACCTTGTTAAAGAATGCAGCTTTTCTGAGTCATGTGACTATGGAGCAAAGTGAGAAGCTGTGGATGTGGCAGAACCTTGTGTCCCTCATGACAAGTCTACAGGAGGGACCATGGATCTGGATGTCTGACTGCCTGTATGTCTGCCTATGCCTTCCTTGCTTGCTTCTTACCCATCTTAGAACTGGAACAGAAGTGTCATGCTGTTCTCTTGGGCCGTCAATTAGTATTATTTAATTTAAGAAATGAAGCCAGACTTACCCCAGCAGAAAATGAGTCTACTTTGGCGACAGTGAAGACTGGTCTTAGTAATAATTGGGTCACCCGGTGGCTGCTTCCATAAGTTGAATGAGTTAGCTCTAACTCCAAGGCTAGTGATATATTTAAAACACATAAGATGAAAGCATTTCCTAAAATATATTCTACTGGCAAAGATGGATTGATGTGAACAATAGTCCAGTTTTTCCAACCTCCCCTCCCCAAGTACATTTCCTTCAGGAGTAACAGGGTCCTTTGTGGCTGAAGTACCTGCATGTGTATAGTCACTCCAGGCACTTGTTTTCAGGACAAGAAACAAAGAGCTTGTTGAACGATGAGAAGTCTCACTGAATCTCTGCTGTGGACCATGAGTCTTGAAAAAACTCACGGTGGCTCAGGGAACACATTAGTTAACCAGTGCTACTGTAGGTGAGTCACCAACTATACAAATGGAATAGAATTAATTTAAAGAGCTTTTATTGCTCTCCACTGAGAAACTAACCACCTGAGACCAAACGGCTCGGCTTCTCTGGCAGTCAGTCTCCTCCATGCAATGTTCTAATGCAACCCTGAAGGAATTACAGGGTGACTAAGCAGACAGCGCATGGGGATGTTTCATGGGTAGGACCTGTGTGGATGATGTTGCCCTAAGGCGGACATGTCAGCTGTCTCCAGTGGAAGAGTGTCTTGGAAGAGATCCTAGTGTAGGTTCCCTCACAGTTAGCTGAGTGGCCTTCGGTAAGTGATTTCTCCCCAGGCCTTAGTTTCTCAACATATGAAATAAGGAGCAGAGGCAGACATTCTCCTTAGGTCCCCTCCCAATGTCTTGGCCTATCACCTCCTCTTCATATGAAGGCACTGTCCCTTGAACCTGTGGTCTTGGTACTGCAGCTGGCTTATGTAAGTGTGTTTGCTCCTCCTGGGAACTTTTCAAAGGCAGCCTGGTGAAACTGTCAGGTATTGACGGGCAACACACAGGGAACCCTGTATATGACTGTCAAGGCCACAGGGCCTGACCTCAGCTACTTTGTGGGAACCCAAGTTTTCATGTTCTCTTCTCAAGGGACTTCCTCTCAGATAACTCAAGACTCTAAGGAGGAACAAAGAAGAATTGAGCCCAGCCAGAGGCTATCATGACCAATATTTATTTTGATTCCTTACACAATATTCTTACATTTTATTCTAGGTGTCCCAAGAGAAAAGGAGAACCAAGCAACTGTAGCTAGCAGTAGCTTTTGTGGTAAATGACAAAAAGTAGCTCTTAGGTACTTCACACACAATGCAGAGACCATTCCGAGAGCATTTCTGAGCATTCTTCCTNTTAGGGACCTTTTGGAGGCAAGGTAGAGTCCCCAAGGAAGGATGCAGATGGACTTCTCTGTATTACTGCGTCAAGTGCAAACTGTCTTGATTCAAGCCTGGACTCTGTCCCTTGGTGGCTGAGTGGCCAGGTGGGCGAATGACTATGAAACTTTCTGAGTCTTACTGTCTTCAAATATAAAATGAAATAGCCCCAGAGGATTCTTGTGGGGGGTCAAATGAGACAAGCAATGTAAACATACTTGGCCCAGGGACTCAGCCTTGCTAAGAAAGGGACTATTATGATTAATGTATTTTTAGCATGCAACCTTCTATTTTAGACCTATGAGAAAGTGATGCCCTCGATTCCTGTAGTACGAAAGTCAAGCAGATCAGAAGTCAGATCCATCATTCACGATAGCAGTGATTGCTGACTTTTCTGCTTCCCCTGGACATTTTTCCATTATAAAATGAGACGCCAAGTCACATTTGCTCAGTTAACTTTGGCTGGGAGGTGCTCTTCTGACCCCATGAGGGTTGGGCTTATCAGTTCACGCTTGTTAGCGTGAAAAACTTCTTTCTTATCACAGCTTCTGCCACTTCCCTTATCCTGTCTTTCTTCTGGAACAAGGGGCCTTGCAAGACGCTTCACTCCCTGTTTGGCAAACACACTTGTTCTGAGGGACAGAGTTCCNCCCGTGTGTATAGCAGGGGCTTACAGACATGGAGGCTTTATCAGACAAGAAGCCTTTCCTCTGCAGGTGCCAGCGCACTGAAAGCAGAGCCCCGGCTGGCCACCCCCCATCTTGTTAAGTGTCCCACCATTTCTAAAACATGGCTCTTAGCCATTCCAGAATAAAGCTAGGAGGCCTTTACTGCATTTGCTAGTTGTTGGGGACAGAGACCTATTCCGAACTGCACAAAGTGCAGGAAGACTCCAGGACAGGTTGAGTGGAAGCCCTAAATTCCATTTACTATAGTTATCTGAGATGCTGTGCCATGTTAAATGAATTTTAAATAGAAGTTCAATCCTAGTCTTCACCTTGGCTCATGGGTGTCTAGGAACACAGAACACTCATTTTGAGGTGTGTGCGTNTATGTACATATGTGTGCATAGTATGCATGCACGTGCAGGTATAGCAAACGCTGATCAACAGTCATATGCTGAGCACTGAACTTGGACAGGTTAAGAAATGAAGTACAGTGATATTTTTAAGGCATATAAAATGACAAACATTCATCATAACAGGTAAGAGCATGTCTGACAAATGAGTCTATTGCTGAGTGGTCTTCCAGGAGTGTTCTCTAACGTGAATGCAGCCTCTCCCATCATCTATGCCTCAGGGTTGGTCCCTCATGTATACCGGTCCCTGCAAGAGGCTTGGCACCATGTTCATTTGGCCATGTATTTTTGTAAACCTTGTAAAAATAAGATCCATCAGCTGCAAAGTAGCAATC
>LZPO01027410.1:0-14071 GCA_001675575.1 Neotoma lepida | reverse complement strand
ATGTGTGTGTATGTGTGTGTGTATGTGTGTGTGTGTATGTGTGTGTGTGTGTATGTGTGTGTGTGCAAGCCAGAGAAAAAAAATGAGGTATTACCCTTTTCTATTCATGAACACTATCATAAAATAGCTATATGAAAAAGAAATAGCTAAAAACTATGTAGTTAAAATAGAGAGAAAAACAATTATAAATATGTACATGGCAGTTGTGGTTTTCTTGATGTTGTAGTGTTTGTAATATTTATTTCTTCATAAAATTTTATTTATTGACCTAAACAAACATTAATGTCTATAACTGACTTTGAACTTAACTTTTTTTTTTCCCCCATTGGAACCCAAACTGTCTAGTGTGAGGTCCCACAGAACTCAGACCTGCCCCTGGAAAGCTCAAGTTTCTTGGGGGATAAAGTGAGGCCACTTATGTGAGAACATGCAAAGTGCCAGTGGCTTCCTCCTTGTGGCTGGTTTACAGGAAGACTCCTGTGGGGATGGGGCTAGTGCACAGGTATGTGACCACACTGGAAGTACAGACACACAGATGGGAGTGGCCAAGAGCACAGGACAGGCACGAGGCAGGAGCAGGAGGCTGGACAAGGAGGGTGGTACTGGAGGACAAGGATGAACACAGGAGCCGTGGCTCTTCCCTTTCCAGAGGGCTAACACTGCTGCCCCACCATCCCTGCCTCACACATCTGAAATCGAGAACTTGGGAGGGATCTCTTCCGTCTCTCCCTTCCTCCTTCCTTTCTTTCTCTACTGTTAGGCCAGGCTAGCTTGGAACTTACTATGTAGCCCAGGCTAGCCTTGAACTCATGGCAATCCTCTTGCTTTGGCCTCCAGAAGTGCAGAGATGACAGGTGTGAATAGCCACATCCAACTGATGAACACAATGTGTATGTCATGCATTCCATATTGACAGTGGGAGTGTGGGTGACACTCTGTCCCCAAACACTAATCTTTCTATAGGAAATAAACATGTAACCATTTTAAATTGTTACTCAGATTTATCTGACTTATTTGGTTGTGGCAAGAGGGTGAAGTATGAATATGAAAGAGAATCAGGGTAGNGAAGCCAATCCTGAGGCTAAGTGAATGGCCTAAGATGGAAGCCTGACTTCAGCTCCTCTGTAATGTGCAAGGGCCATGTGTCTCCCTGGTGTGAGGCTAGACCACACAACATCGCCGTTTTGTAGGTGAAGGGACTGACTACTGGCCATTTCCTGTGGTTCACATATTTGGAAGAAGAAAAGCAAACTGAGGGAAAGCTCATTCTCCTGTCCCAGAAGGCCAGCCCTCTGCCTTCTCTCCTCCACAGGGCAGCCTCAGTCTTGGTTCTGGGTTTATTCAGGGTGTGTACAGTTGGTCTTCTGAATGTCTACAGGTTGGACCAGGGGCTTCGTGCAGTTGTGTAAAACATTAATTCTTAAGCTTTTGGTGGGGAAGGGGTTGCCTTTATATAATGTCTGAAGGTTTTGTTTCTNACGTATTTTATTCAGAAATACTTCAGTTAAGAAGCCCCTTAAAAAGGAGAAAATCAAGAGGAAGCAGAAATATATCTGATTATTCCACAGGGGCAGGAAGTTCAGGAAACTTGGGTTTTTGTGTAGAGTTGAAATCTAAACCTTGGGGACTCTACCTTCTCCCAGGCAAGAGGGTGGGCACGAAGAGATCACTTCACCCACATGCACCTAACAGGGCACTGGTGAGCCCACAAGGAAGNGAAGGCGCGGAGAATGCTGTTAATGATTAATGGTTCTGACTTCAGGAGAAGCCACATGGCGGGAGGCTCTCTCCTGCTCTCCCCAGGCCCACAGCCAGCCAGAAAGTGAAAGACTACAGAGCTGAGGGAAATAATGAAATCAAGGAAAAGATTACTGTGTGACTCATTGATGGAGAGCAGGAAACATTTTAGGCGGGCGAGTTTCATCTTATGGAAGGGTTAGTGAATGAAGATCATTTGTGAAACTTCTGCACAGTGTTTCAGGGCAGCACATGGACTTGCGGGGTGGGGTGAGGTGCACAGTTAACCTCTGAGCCCTGACAACAGGCTGCTTTCCAGGCAAACTCAAGGATTGTCATGCTTTAGACCTGGAAAGTATAAATGGTATTATCTTTGTACATACACATAAAACCCAATTCATTTTCCAATTGGTTAACTCATTCACAAAGAGATGCACACAGATATATCCCAGCTAAATCAACAGTGTTAGCAAATCTCTTTTTGCTTATCAAATCAGTATATATCAGGCTCAGGAAAGGTGCTGAGCTTATAAATCTACAAATAAACAGCTGTTTTCTGAAATAGCAGCTTGATTTATTACCTGAGGCTTCATTTTATAATTGGGTGTTGCAACTCCCCGTCAAGTACAAGCAAGCAGCATGTCTCTAAAACAAAAATACCTCCAATGACATTCTCTAGACCACCTAGGGGACATTATCTTCCTGGGAAAATGCCCACACAAGAGAAACGCTACCTGGAAATTTTTCTCCATCTTACTTTGGGAGAAAATTGAAAAGCTGTATTTTTTTTTTTTTTTAAATGGACTGACATCCTGAAAAGAAGAGCTGCAAGAAACACCCAAGTTAACCCTACTTGTCATTTACTGCAAACAATTTAGCAGCCTCTACTTCTGGAGCATCTCAATCAGTTTATGGAATTCCTTTCCAATCCACTATGCTGGAGTGGGGACAGCACTGTGGGGCTGGTTGCTTGCTGCTCCGTGTGAATCCAGCCACCTCAGAGCCTTCCAGTGACTGCGATAACCTGACCTGGCTGCTGGGGTTAGCAAGCCAGGGTTACATATCAGGCTGTTTACTCAACACATGCCACATCTAAAATAAGGATTGCTTTGGCTCAAAAAGCAAGTCATTTATAAATGTGCATTTATAAGGGCAAAGGTCAAGGCAACTGTGCAAACCACTTGTCAACATATTTAGAGGAAATTGTGTAATCAACTTAACATACCAGTTAGCCTTTACCTGCGAGGTCAAGCTCAGAGTTCCTGTATGTCACCAAGCCAGCCAATTAATCACTCTGCAGGAAATTCCACATTTTTCTTTAGATTAAACTATAGAAAGTGGAGTGAGGACAGGATCTGGAAAGGGTTTCCTATCTGTCTTTTGTTTCCTGTGACTGGCCTGATGTTTTACTATTTAATTTTTTTATACTTGCCTGATACAGAATTTAAAATAGGTTCAAAATGATATATTTCGATATATGTTGCCAATGGGCATGTTACCACACAAAGGTAAATGTAGCTATGAGATGTCTCGGTGTCGCTTACTACTGTAGATTTCAGTACGACAGACAAGCGTTGATGACACATCTTTCCAGAGAAAGAAGGAAAGAGAAGAGATAAGCTGCAAAATTCAAAACCTTTTCCCCTTCTCTCTCATTCTGCCAAAAAGTTCACTTACGTGATTTTTGAGGATATTCCCATTTTAGGTACAATTTTAAAAAAAAAATTTTTTTTTTCTTTCCAATACATTTTTTTTTTTTGCCTGAAAATGTCTTCATTTTGCTTTCATTTTTCAACAGTGTTATTGAGGTCTAATTCACGTCCCATACAATCNATCCACTCAAAAGGTTTACATGCATTTACTGCACAGCTGACGTCACGGCCTATCTCAGAACATGTTCATCTCTCCAGAAACAAAGCCCACTCTGAGGTGCTGCTCAGAGGCAGAGCCCACGCTTACCACGTGCGAGGTTTGGGTTTGGTTCCCAGTAACACCACAGCCAAAGAAGGCCCATATCCACCTCCTCTCCTGAAGCCCTCTGCTGCAGATAACCACCAAGCTGCTTTGTCTCTGTAGATCTGCCTGTTGTAGATATTTCTGAGAATGCATTCATGCAATGTGTGTACTGTTGCGTCCATCTATCTTACTTCACTGACCACATTTCCCAGGGTCCTTCATTCTGGACCACTCTTCACTCTTGGTTACAGCTGTGTGCTTTGCCACATCTGTCCTTTCAACAGCTGATGGGCATTTTGTGTACCATGCATACTGATGTTAGTACTATTCATGCACAAGTTTTTGTGGGGACAAATGTTTTCCTTTGTCTTAGCAGATAGCTAGGCACAAGAACGCTGGATCCATGTTTTGTATTTTAAGCAACTGCTCATATCCCAAAGCAACTATTCCAGTTTGCATTCTTTTCTATCTTTGTGAGTATTGCATGGGGTCAGAGGACAACTTCCGGTGTCAGTCCTCACCTTCCATCTTGTTTGAGATAAGATCTCCTCTGTTGTTCACTGTGCACACCCAGGCTAGCTGGCTCAAAAACTTTGGGGGATTCTCTTGTTCCATGTGTCACAGGGCTTCTGAGATCACAGATGTGAGTGATAACATTCGACTTTACACAGGCACTAGAGATTCAAACTCAGGTCCTCAAGACTGCTCAGCAAGCACTTTGCCCACTGAGCCATCTCCTCAGCCCTNAGTCTGCATTCTTACTAGTAACTAAGAGGGCTCCGGTTCTCTAGGTCCTAAACAGCATTTACTGTCTGGCTTTTCTAGCTTTGTCACGCCAGTGTACAAGGCATCACATTGTGACTCAAATGTTTCTTCAGGCAGTGTTCACAGGAGGGTTACTGCTTTCCTGTGCCTAGGGTCCTGATCTTGTGGTGGTCAGTGCAGCAGAAGGAGGGGAGTGAAGGAGACAAGCAGCCCATTGGAGAAGCCTGGGATTACTGGAGTCTTATCTTGAAACCAGAATCCTCTTAATCTCTAGATATTTAAAAAAAATGGAACCTAAAACATTCAATTTACATACGTTTGTTGCTATTTAGTATTTTCTTTGTATGACTGACATTTAGGAGAATGAACTCAGTCTTAATTGGAATGAATAATTTTTTTAAACCAGGATTAATTTTTCTCTGAAGAGCCCTTTGGAACTACTGTGCTGAGTAGCTTCCACGTTCATGTCTCCACTCTCTGGGGGACTGGCCCCAGCAACAAGAAAGATACTCCTCCTCTGTGGACATTCCCACAGTTAAGTCCACACACATCTGGATGGCAGTTCAATAGTCCACTGTTAGTCAAACAATTTGTAATGACACGTTCTGTGTGTCAACTAACAAGCCAGGGTGTGTGGCTTCTCAGTATTCNGGAGCATGCAGCACGCACAATTTACAAATAAAATAAAAATCTACAGTAGAGACAATGGCACATTCTTCCCTGAATAACTGAGTGAAAAGGCTGTCTCTGTGGAGACACAAGACGTTGCTTGTTACTTGGACGGTCAATGAAAAGAGGTTTGGAAAACCGTATTTCATCTGGTAAGTCCCGTAGATGAGGAGAACCCTCTCTGAGGTATTGGAGAATCTGGGGCCATATGTTTCTTTAAGCTGAGCTTGAAGCAGAGATGGCACAGCCGAAAGTCTGAACTACAGAAGACAAAATTCCAAAGCCTTGTGCCTGGCGTGCTGAGGAGAACGAGCTGATAGCCAGCCATCTTTTTCTCTCACTGCTTTTAACTTGGAGGGTGGAGGGGCAGAAGAGCGGAGTTAAAATCCCCTCTGCCCCCATGGCTGTTTAACAATTTTGGAAACAAAGAGTTTGATAAGGCCAGAGGAAGTGAAGTTGAGCTTGTCCCAAGAAAAGGGGCTGGGGACAGATCTCTACACGTGCCACTGCTGAGTCCCAAGACAAGCATGACAAGGTGACTGGCAGTGTGTGGATGAGCAGTCACCACAGGACAGGGAGGTGTCAGGAAATGTAACCAGGGACCAGCTGCATAACATTTCACCAGTCACGTCTAACTGGCGGCACGGTCACTGCTGACCCCAGGGCCACATGTATCACAGGGCATCTGGAACCCACTCCAGGCCAGCCCAGGCCTTAGAATGGCTCATTGAAGTGGGCCACTGCTGAATTCTGGAAAATTCTGGGTCTAGATAATGCAGGACGTCTCTGAGAGGGATTCCCCAGGCTGTTCTTGCTGGCTTGCTGCCACAGCACAAAACTGACTCTGGCCTTGCTGGAAACCTAAGGCAGGACAACTCTCAGTCCAAGGTAAACAGAGCTCTGTCATACTGCAAATGCAACAGCCTTGTAAGAAAATAACCATTAAGATCCAGGTGGTTGTGAGACGAGGAAGCTGTTACTCGCTAATCAAGGGAGGAAGGATCAGTTTCACCTGCAGCTCTAGGTCTTGCTTTCTTCCCACACACAAGATGTTACTTGTAACAGTGCAAGTGTGTAGTCACGTTTCCCCCCTTTGCTTTCTCCCTTTCCTTCCGAGGAGAGTTTCATGTAGCCTAGGTTAGCTTCAATCCACTGTGTATCAAGGATGGGCTCCTGATTCTTCTGCCTCTGTCTCCTGAGGATTAGGGCCACGGCTCTGTACCATCTGCCCTGCCAATTTTGCAATTCCCNAGGCATTCCATTCTGTGCCAAGCACTGTGCTAAGACCCGGGAATAAAAAGTAAAGAGGCGACGCAATCCCTGTCCTCAAGGCTCACAGTCTTGGAGGACAGCCAAGTCTGCATAGAATGATCTAGAACATAAATTGATAAATAGGATATAAAGGAGAGTGAAGAAGTGCTGAGGGAAGAATTGTTGCTTTTTCCCAAGGCCTGGTAAAGGGAATGGGCTCTACCCCACAGGCAAGACTCAGGGGCTCTGATCGAAAGAACATCACACTCGATCGACCCAGTCTTCCTCAGTAAAACTATATAATCCTGGTTGACAAGAACCCAGGAGAGGAATCCAAACTCCCATTTCACCCTCCATTGTATCGCTCTCTAGTGTTGACAAGGATCAAGAACTGGATTATGGTGCAGTAACAATCCAAGTGTCATTAACCAGACAAAACATGACTCTTGGACCTGCATGGGCTTGCTAGGCATGTCCTGCCATGCTAGGAGTTGCCTACAGGGGTCAGCTCTCCACTTGAGCTCCAGTCTTTTCCTCATATCCACTGGAAGGCACCAAGTCTATAGCTCAGGTAGAAAATCTATGATGATAGGAAAAGCAGAAGGCACTACAAGGAAAGTCCCACAGCGGCAGCAGGTTATCCACTTAGAAATATATTTTTGATCTCCAGAAGTATGTCCTGAAAAGAAAGGTGGCCTCAGCCAGCTACAATTTGCCAGGATCATTGTGGGCCTCAGTGACCCTGACAGTCATCTTCTCACAGATGGAGTGCTCTTGTTCTATTTTTGGGGAACCACTCCATTTCATACACAGAGGCTTTGCCTTGAGATCAGAGGCCTGGATGACGACCTTCTGTGCCATCCTGCCACCCCCTGGAAATGCAGGCTCCTTCCCCACAGTGTACCTAAAATACTACAGACCCCTATCTAAGGCTTCCCAGGGAACAGACAACAGGAAAAAGCCTTTAAAAATTCAGCCTGGTTATTCTGCTAGGACATTTGTCATCTTTGCCATCTTCTGAATGACGACAACACAGCTCATGGGGAACTCCAAGTACTTAGAGAGTGTCTTGCCTGGTTGATCACTGCAGACTTGTAGGGTTTGGGGACAAAAAGAGACCATGATGCCATCTGGAACCACAGCACATTTGATGCCTGCATAGCATCTTTGCAGATGTTTTATATTCATGAATACATCTACTAACATCATCCTACTACCTGCTTTCTAGTTGGGGCTGTTCTTCAGTGAGAAGGCACCTTAGAGTGAACCCCAGTATGTGTCAGCTAATTTCTAGCCACTAGTCCTGAGTCAAGTGTTTGGGGGCTACAAAGAAGGGTTTCACTGTTCTCCTACAGAGCAATGTTTGTGAAGTTGAAGAACACTTCTGTGGTACTGCTCACATCCATCAGAACGCACCAAGTAGGTATAGATCTCTTCAGTTTTGCAATGTAGATCAGATTTTGGTTTCTTATCAAACCCATATCCTTTCCTAGGCTTTGGTTTTTGCCTTTTAGCTCTGCTGCTTGTCCCAACCAACACAACTTCACTCATTCCACTTAGCCTTCACCCATCCAACCACCCATCAATCCATCCACCCACCCATCAATCCATCTACCTACCCAACAGGTATTGAAATCTACTATACTGGGCACAGTACTGTTCTAGGGGATAGGGTTAGAGGACATACCAAGATTTTGGCAAGGTGTCTGTTTGTACAACTTATACCCCAGTATAGGAACTCAGAATGATCAAATAACTAAACAGGCAGAGGAGACAAATGTTATTAAGAAAGGTGGAGAAAAATCTTCCTCCAGAGAGGCATTGAAGTGAAAACTGAAGGAAAAAAACAAAAAACAAACAAACAAAAAAAACAGGAAATGAAGAAGAGGAGGAAATAGCATTCCAGAAAAAAAAATTATACCCACATATTTTTCAGGCTCCAGTATGTATATTTTAAGTGTGATCAACACAAACAAAGGCATTTGTAAATTACATGTCTCCCACTTGTAGCACCTCAAAGCTACTTCTTGACCCCATTTCTCTGTGATCCATGAACAGGCCACTTTTCACCTGAGTTTCAATTAAGGAAGGTCTGGTAGCNCTTGGAGTGCCATAGGGAACTCAATGACCAGACCAACAGAATATTAATTTCAACTAAGTCAAGCAGAGGAAGAACAGGATATTTAAATGAAAAGCCAATTCACAGACTCCATGAACAGGCTTTGTGTATTCTGACCAATTAAACCTCCTCTCATTTTTAACAGCTTTATTTATGAAGCCCATATTGAAAATTAAATGTTTATGACGATTTTTGGGGAGGTGAGGTCCAGGACTTGGCACAGCACTGATTAATAACGTGTGGACGGCTGGGGTGAGGAAACCATTTTGGACCCAGCTGTAAATAGCACGCTGGTAAACAGCACGCTGGTAGACAGCACGCTGGTAGAGGCTCGGCTGTTTGTAGGCTTGGGCTTGCCAATTTGTAATTAGTTGCAGATTTCCAATTTTGTCTCTGCAAGAAAAATAGTTTTATTTGCATTGTTTACTTGGCATTTAATTTAAGAAGAATGCAATGGACTGTTTTTAAAGACATGACTTTGGAAGGTTAGGAAACAATGAACAGGGACATTCCCAAGCAGGCCACACATCTGCTTTTTGTGCCGAGTGCAGCAAGTGCACAGAACCTGGCCCTGATTCAATCAACCTTATCACATAGTCTCAAAATGCCTCCTGTGCAATTTGTCAAAAAGAAGAGTTCTGGCAACTGAATATAAAACTCTTGAGAGTTGTAATGAATATAATCGGGGTGGGGGGGCAGGCATAGTTGCATTTTCTACTAATTGAAACCGGTAAACCACTGTGGTAACTTAAATTCAACAAAAGACCAAAATAATTAGGATTTGGAAAGTTAGCCCTTGTTACTGTAACTTAAGAGAGGTTCTATCCAGGATTTGGGTTCCTTATGAGCCACAGCTTTTCCTTTGGAGAAGAAAATTTAAATCCTGCAACTAAGTATTTATTGAAGACCTACATAGTAGTTAGTGCTAGAGACATGAAGACGGGAAGGCAAGATCTGGTGGGTAATGGGCAGAGGTCTACAAAGGTCCCTGGTTCCAGACTGGCTATTCAAATGCGGCACTGACAGAGGACACTGGGCTGCAGAGAGCTCATTCTGACCAGCAGACCAGGAGGGAGGTGAACTGCAGCAGTTGCAAAGGCAGAGCAGATTCTTGCAGGAAAAGCATTGCTGGGGAGGGGACAGGCTGCACAAAGTGATGCAGGAGCAAATGAGCATCACCTGTAGAGACCTGAGAGCAGTCTCAGGTGGTTAGATCAGTGTTTCAGAGGAGAGCTGAGTGAGGCCAACAAGTGGAGGGAGGTGCACCTTGTAGAGTGTTGGTCTGCAAGGTGGTAAAGAGCCTGGAGTCCATTCTGAAGAAAGGAGGGAGGGAGCCACTGGAGAGAACCCAGCAGGGCAGTGGCGGAGTCAGCTGTGTCTTTGCTTGAGAAAGACCAGCTGGAGAATGCATGGTGTCTGAAAAAGGGCAGCAGCAGGCAGAATGTAAATTCGAACTGACTGGAGCTATTTCAGAGCTGGACTCCACAGACTTTAAGGAAAAATTAGACAACAGAAGAGGAAGAAGCCTGGTGATGACATTATCCAAGCGGAGAAGAGACTAGGAGGAAGAGCTGACCGAAGGACAAACACATGCACGCACA
The DNA here is from genome assembly GCA_001675575.1 of Neotoma lepida. Lineage (NCBI taxonomy): Eukaryota > Metazoa > Chordata > Mammalia > Rodentia > Cricetidae > Neotoma > Neotoma lepida. The sequence goes on along the minus strand of LZPO01027410.1, from coordinate 3,973 downwards.
TGCGCATCCCTGCACCGCCCCAAAGGCCACGGGAAAACTAAAACAAAACAACAACAAAACTCCACTGCATTGAGAAAAAGAAGCCAGTGGCAAAGGTCCCATACTGTTATGACTTCAATCTACGCATTATCCAGGGCAGGGAAATCCACAGAGACAGCAGCTGGCGGGAATGGAGAGAGGCCACGTGTGGGTACAGGGGTTCCTTCTGGGGAGAGAAGAATGTTTGGAACTAGAGAGAAGTAATGGTTGTCTAACACTGCAAATGTACTGAACAGTTCACTTTTAAATTAATTAAAATTTTTTATTTAAATTTTTTTCATGTACATATTCTTACCCCTTCCCCAACTCCTCCCAACTCCTCCCCACATTCCTATTTCTCTTTCAGAAAGAAAAGAAACCATAAAAAAGGTTCAAAACAAACAAAAACCACAAGAAACCAATAAGACAAAGATAAAATGATTAATTGCATGCAGTTTAATTTATGAAGTTTAAGTTTAAAAAGATAACAGCAAAATCAAATTACAACAAAACAAAAGCGAATAAAATTCACCACGATAACCTGTGGTGCTTTGCAGTCCAGAAGCTCCCCTTAAACCCAAACATCATCACAGAGACCTATGAGAAGACGAGGCAGGCTAGTGCCCGATGCGGTGCCCACTCAGTGAGCTTAGATAAGGCAGGCTAGTGCCCGATACGGTGCCCACTCAGTGAGCTTAGATAATTTCTGTGTGGTCCACAGTAAGAATGGCTTTCTCCTTGTTATCACCCACACTTTCCTTGGGAGACTGCACCGGGAAAGGTAAATTGGCAATAACCTTGTTTCTTGTGGTTCACCCTCCACTTGGCNACCTCTACCTTTGCTATGTCAAACTCTGGCTGACTTGGTAATATGTAGACCATCTGTCATGTGGAGAGATACTAGGGGTGGGGCACAGGCACATACAGAGGGGGTGCAGGGTCAGGAAACAGTAAGCAAAACTTTCTGCCTTTGGCATTGGTCATCAGCAGCTCAGCAGAATAAAGGCTCCCTGATGCTCAGTGCNTCGTCGTCGGGAAGATTAATTAACATGTGTAAAGGCCACACACAATGTGAAAGGCCCAGTAATGGATCTCCAAAAGCCAGAGTCCCTGTTTTCCAGAAGGGTCATGAAACAAGGAGTGGAAAATATTCCCTAGAAGACAGAGCTGGATGACCCCAGCCGTGAAGAACACAGCAAAGAAAGGACTGGGCTTGTCTGGGGTTCTCTTCATTCTCAAGCTGAATCTGATCTGACAGATGTGGTGAGTAATTAGACCCTTGTCCATTCATAGTCTGAATGCTTGCACTGCACAGAGAATGGGGCAGGAATAATGAGAGGCACAGCCCTGTGGGACTATTCAGGAGCGCTCACATTTGCATGGTCACATGAACCCGAAGGAAGTGGATTATGCTGGCCTGGCCAGGAAGTGGAGACCGCCAAAGTGTTCTCTTTTGCATAAATCATAGGGCTGGAAACCAGAGGGGCTTATGCTCCCTCAAAGGAGCCCAGCTGCAGAGGTCTGTCTGTGCATCCTGCCTGTCCAAAAGTCCTGCACACCTCTGTGGCTACAGCCTGCTCAGAAAGGCTTCCAGTGTTATTCACTTGTTAGGTCACTTCATCTGAAGTTCTGTCAATATGTACCTTTACATTTCCAGAAATGTGAGGTTGCCACACAGTCTCTAAGTGAAGGGATTTCTTTAACCTCACTGGGGGAAAAAGGTGATTTGGTAAGGGCAATGCCTTTCATTATGACTGCTGCTGTCAACACATTTCTAATTGTGCAACAAGGTACTTAAGGAAGAATTGTTTGTGGCTTTAAAAAATAGTTAATGCCTCTCAAAAAGGATTACTTTCATTTTAAGCTTCAAATGAAGGCTACCAATTAATTAGTCCATTTACATAAAAATGTCTTGGATCGGTTACCTGCAAAGATAAAGGGTGAAATCTACCCTCTAATTGGGAAAAAAAAAGCCACGTGGAGTAAACACGTAGGAGTCCTGGGCCAAAAGCAAGTGGAAGTTATTAATTAAAAACAAATGTCAGAAATTCATTTTATTCTATGTGATATGGTGTTATCAATATGTTAATTGAATAATTTTTCTTCTGTGTTTGCCTTCTGTGCTGTGTCACATAATGTCCCCACTGTCACACAGTGAGGGATGACACATACCTGCAGTCTCAGCAACAGGCAGGCCAAGACAGAAGGATCTCAGTTTGAGGCTAGCCTGGGCTATAGATCAGGTTCTAGACCAGNCTGGCTTACATAGCGAGGCTCAGTTGAAAGTGCACACACCAACAAAAAGACACCCAGAACTTCCAGATGGCTCAAGAGACGAGATGGAAATCTCTCAGTCCTCCATCCCAACACACATGGCTAGCGGCATGCTATCTCCTCCTGGCATACGCCAGTCCATCATTCTTGGCTAGAGAGATAACCTTTACTCCCTTCAGTACTGTGTGAGTCTGACATGAATTCAACATGGGCACAGTCAGGACAGACTTCAAGAGNCCTCAAGGGCAACAAGAAAGGCAGACATTTACCATTGAAAAAACTAAGTTTCTTAATCACTTTAAAATATACAACTGTATGGAAAGTATATATTGCCCAGACTAATTACATGTAATTTCTCGGCATTAGGCATAAATTATTCAGACTATCCCAAGGGGAAAAATTTAAAGATTCTTCTTTACAGTGGAATTTTCATTGTAAAACACACCTCACTGCAAAGTCCCATTTTTCTAATAGCCTGTCTTGTCTTTAAAGACGCAAGTCTGTTTTCACGGTTGAGGTGGGGATGCTGGGAAACTGGCTTTCTCATTGGGTTTATTGACACAGGTGATCAAGTAAGATGCTGAGGAGAGGAACGGGAAGAGAGGGAGAGGAAAGAGGAGAAAGCAAACACGATGAGCTGGGAAAGGGAAGACAAAGAGCTGGGCAATGGCGCGGTTGGCTGAGTGCTTGCCCAGTGTCACTGAGCCCTGGGTTCCAATGAGAGCAACACATAAAGTGGGTGCGGGGGCCACACAACTGTACCCCTAGCTCTCAGGAAGTGAAGACAGGAGCNAAGGGGTTCAAAACCATCCTGGGATACACAATGAGTCTGAGGTCAGCCTGGGCTACGTGAGACCTGGTCCAAAGAGAAAGAAAGAGAGCCAAAATAGAGCAAGGGAAAGGGAAGAGGTAAGAAAGAGGGGAGCGGGAGAGGAGTAGCGTTGGGAGTGGAAGGAAAAGGATTAAAAAAAAATTCAACAAAGCCAACCCCAAAGCCAACCCCCTAAATTTACTGCAGGCACAAGTTGACTGAGCAGGAAGACAACATGCTCAATCTTGGGGAAGATAAGAAGTGAACTGGCAGTGTCCACAAGTCCCCTGTCAAAGGGGCTCTACGTGTTAGTGAGCCGGCAGGAAGTGACACTCAGGCATGCTGGCCCCTCGTCATCCCTCACTCTATATGAAGGAGAGGTGGAGTAGTGTGCAGTTCCTCTTCTGGACTGACAGGCTCAAGCACAAGGTGCCCATCAACAGGCAGGGCTGAAAGGGAGACNTGTGGCTGACCTCTGGAAGAGAACTCTCCAGAGGTGAAGTCCTCCAAGAAGCCAGGACATCCATGGTGGAATCTCTGTTCCCCTAAAGAGGCCACTTTACCTGTGAAACCAGATCACTCCCGTGTTTTCTCCAGAGCTCCATGTCATTCCACCCTCCCAGTGAAGAGGACGCCCTCTGGAGACTCAGCTACAGAGACATCAAAGAGCTTAACCTGGTGGTTGATGCTGCTAGGTGAGAGGAAGACATCTGAAGTTTGGATGCTCAGTCCTTGGCCTCACAACTCTGGGGTGGGTGGTGGTACGGAGTTTGTTTTTTTTTTAATCTACAAATAAGTTTGGAAGAACTCTATGGAATCAGAGGCAGACACACATATCCATCCATTTATGTGTGTGTGTGTGTGTGTGTG